>JAGKRU010000021.1:174777-587302 GCA_022884055.1 Russula griseocarnosa
AATTATATCATTGTTGACGGTCTCGATGAATGCCCCAATTTCCCGGGGAGGCCTCACGAGAGTGTTGTCATGGATCTGGTGAGTAGAGGGCTTGGCTGTCGAGTTGCGAATTTATGAGCTGTGTATCTTTTAGTGTCAAGTCTTCAACCAGGAGCTCGAACCGCTCAAGATCGAAACCGTGCAAAAGGAGACAATCCATCCTTGTAAGAGTTACAAGATGAACTCATCTTGCACAGACATCCTGTTGTTCTCCGCATACAAGGTAAGCTATCAACAACCTGTCAGATTTCTGGATCTAATTCCTCTGTTCACAGTGGAATATCGCACGACCATCGCTCGTCACTGAGGTATGTTTATTTTGCTTTGCGACTGTTACTTGACTTATCTATGGTCCCACAGAATAAAGACCGGATGGACGGCACAAAGCAACAAATTCTGGATCGACGTTCAATTACGATGGGGTGACTTTGATAGTCATGACGTAGATCCCACCGTGCTACAGATGCCGAACGCTGTACCACAGAATGCCTCGTCCGCACCCGCACCGCCGTGGATGCCTGTGCCCAGTCAGATGTAGATGCCGCCGCCGCTCGTTCAGAGCTCGCCTTGTACAAGATGCAGCTCGAACGGCACAGCGTGAAATTAGTCGTGCCCAGGAGTACGTCAATGGTCTTGAAGGACGCCAGCATGATGCATAGCAGGATGCCGCACGTGCCTGCAGCGTGGCACGCAAACTCCAGGAAGACCGTGCCATTAAGGCCGCCTGGAAAAAGGCAAGCGGCAAGGTTACAACGAGGGCCTTCGTCAGGGTATCCTCCTTGACCGCAGAGAGTCTGACAACAACCAACCCAGATCCCGACGTCGTCAAGAGGAGCACAATCGGTGTCCTTCCTCTAGACCCTGTCGACCCGCAGACGTTCATTTCACCCAAGCCCTTCCTGAATCCCCACATCAGAGCCCACCGGAGCGCTCATCCCCAGATGACCTACACCGTCCCCCACCTGGGTACGCTCTGTCACTCTACACCTTCACATACTAAACCTGCCCTTGCTTCATAGTCTCAGTCCAGAACACAATCACACACCAGGAGAATGGCCATATGACACCCCTTCACCTTCCCTTTCACCCTTGCTGCCCCAACGATCACGATCACGATCCCAGTCATGCCCCGTTTGGAGTACCCTCCTCCACCTAAGCCGGCACGTTCCCGCCATACACACCTCATGACGATCCAACCCCTTCGATCATCCAGCCCATTCCCATCCCCACCTCCGCTTCTCCCATAGGGCCATTGCGATTGCAGCTATCCCCGAGCCTCAGCCCTGTACATCATCCATCAGTTTGGATCCCACTCGATAACTGGATACCACGTGCCCAAGACACCGCCGGCGACGGTTGTCTCTCCATCTTCCTACCCCCGCCTCATGAGCTTATTGAGTCCGTTTGCCCGACGGCCCTTTCGTCATCGCCCCAACCCCAGAAGAAGGCAGTCCCATGGTTGTCCCTCCTCTGCCAATCCTTACTCCTTCTCTAGGTCCCTGCAACAGGCATAGTCCTGAATACACTTATGCCACACTGCCCCTCCGGATCTCGGACCTGCTGTACCAAATCCAAGACCGTCCCGCAGTCGTGACCATACATATGCAGCCACTCCTCTGCCGCCAGACCTGGGTCTGGCTGTCACCTCCAGAGCCGTGACAATTCCACCGCTCAACCACCGCTTCCTACACGGCAGCCGCCAGACCTTGCTCCTGTCAGTAGTGAACCTGCCTTCATACCCCTGCAGCAGATCGTCTACAATAACTCGCGTGCTTCAACACATCTGTCCGAGTTTGATATCCTTGCTCCATCGGTCAACCGCCTCGAATGCCGTCCAACATCGGACCTCCTCCCACTGAGGAAGATGAGCTAGAGTAAATCCCAACGGAACGTTCAGTACCCCGCCAACCGATGGCCCTGGATCCGCCTTTGCAGTGCAGGCAACCGCAGATCGCAGTAAGTTTCTGTTTGTCTCCGAGTCCCGTCCCTGATCACTGCTTACAGATGCGACCGTCTCGTGACCCCAAAATATTGTCTTACCTGCGCCGTTGAGTCAGTCTCCTGCTCGACCCGCAGTACCGTCGCAGCAACCGGACATGCAACAACAGCCTCCACCGCTACGGGTACAAGTGCAAGACGAAGTCAATGAGGACACGCCTGTGCATGTGACTGCAAAATCAAATCGACCCAGCGCTCGTATACGCAAGCCAAATTCTTGGACTACATAGGTTGGTATCCTTAGCATGGAACTTGTGGGCTGATGTCATATGGTTACAACATATGTAAGAAAATCTACAGTAATTACCCTATCTTCATTGGCGTGCATGTGATGGAATGGGATGTTGTTATCCGATGCACTCAAGCTTGAGTGCTTGAGTGTTGAGCACTGAGCCGCTCATCTGGCCATCTCCATTAGCACCAAATATAGGAATTTTGAATTGACTCAAGTTGACTCAAGCAAGACTCGGAGCAACTAAGCTGAAATGTGGCTTGACTTGATTTAAGCTTGGCTCAACTTGTAACTTGGAGCCAAGTTATGGCAGCACTAATTATTATTCTTAACCTGAGTGGTAACTGAAATGTAATACCAAAACCATACTGTTAAATACTAATCATTGCTTTTGGCATCCTATCTTATCTTTGCAATGTTCAATTAAACAAGCAAATAGCTTACATTGTTGACACTAACATAGCAGCTATCATACAATACATTATCATTATTAATCTGGATGGTGATGAGAATATAATATGAAACATATTTTGTTTGTGAAATTGTAAGGGCAATAACATTCTATCTTGCCCTTGCAATATCATACCATGTAAAGAATATGTTGTGTTTGTAATACTTTGCATTATAAACTTAGTGTCTATCTTACCTTGCAATATAAGACAATGTAACATTTGAATAACCTTTCCAGATCCACCAGGCAATACCCAGATTTGTCACTTTTTGAGATGCAATTCTCCTTCTCTCAGCAAGTATGGGAAAACCAATCTCCGAAGAAATACAATGGATAATCGTTCGTTTAAGCGTAGCAATGTCACGGGAAGATATAGCCATGTATACGGGTGTCAGCCAGCGCAAAGTCAATGATGTGATATCAACTTTCAACAAGCATGGCACTGTCAAGGTTTATACTCGCCAGAAACTTAACACATACTCAAGTCTTTGCGATGATGATGTTCAGGTGAGTTCATGTTACACTTGCGCTCAACAGCTTTCTCAATCTTGCAACGCAGCACCTCTTCCGGACTTTGGAAGCATCACCAGATTTATACCTTGATGAACTACGTCAGGACCTTGAATTCCAAACCGGGAAGTCAGTCTCGATTTCAACAATTTGGAGAACACTTCGCCGAGCAGGGTATACTATGAAAAAAGTGCGTCATGATATATTGTTACGCAGAAATGTCACTCAGTCATTGGTAGCTCACGCGCGTTGCCTTGGAACGGAATGCTCAGGCTCGTGCCGAGTTTTCTGCTCACATTGGTGAATATAGACCTGATCAACTTGTATTTGTTGATGAGAGTGCTGTTGACCATCGAACAACATATCGTGGATACGCTTGGTCTCTGAAGGGCCGTCAAGCTACTCGGAAGGCTTTCTTTTGTCGTGGGCGAAGGTGACAGATGACTCTTATCATCCCTTTCAAATGTGCTCACTGTGTGTTCTTAGGTTTTCAGTGCTTCCTGCATTATCGCTCAATGATGGCATTCTACATTGTGACATCGTAGAAGGCTCATTTGACACGCAGCTTTTCTATCAATTCATAGAGCGGGTTTTAAACCAAATGCAGCCTTACCCTGCCCCAAACTCAGTCCTCGTTATGGATAACTGCCGAATCCATAAACATCCGGCTATACTTGAGCTAATCGAGGAACGGTGAGTTTGTCATTCAAATTTCCAGTGTTCTGATTCTCACCTCAAGGTTTCAAGAGGAATGCGTGTTGAATTCCTTCCCCCATACTCCCCCGACTACAACCCAATTGAGCTCGCTTTTTCGGCAATGAAATACCATCTTTGCAGAAATGGTGAATATGCACGCTTAGCGATGACGGAGCTGAGTGACGAAGATATTTTTCTCACTCTATCTGTTGCTCTCTATGAGATCTCAGCATCAGGAGTCTTTGGGTGGTTTCGTCATTGTGGATATGTGTAGTCATACTTGAATTGCAGATTGTGAATCATCGGGAATAGTAGTTGAACTGTGTAGAAGTTTGGGAATTGGATATACTGTATGTCTTATAAAACCCAAATGAATATGTTCTGAGCCAGGGTCGCAACAAACAAACGAGCTACTTTTCACCCGTGATCGTGCCAAACGCTATCAATAAGCCGCATACCCTCCACATGAACCCGTATCGCCACTTGCCCTGCACACCCACCTCCAACACCTTCCTCGATGCCCGTGCGCAACCAGCACATGGATCTCGAGCGTACGGCAATGAGCAAAGACAAGTGGGATGTGGCGACCTGGATCCCATGTTGCTGCCGCTGCCGACATCTTGTGTTGGTTCTTCCAGCATCAGCACCAGCACCAGATAGTGTAGCGCCAGACATAGCATGAGTAATGGCAATTTCCGCACGTTATACCCGAGTTAGGTGCTGCAAGAACGGCTGGCACGGCAGAGAAAGAGGTGGGCTGAGGGCTGGTGGAGTGGATGGTACTGAGGTGGCGGTGACAACAATCGGTTGGGGTTTGTGTAGCGGTCAATGCGACGGAAGCAGCTGGCACGGTGGATGTGGAAGGGCTGGTGGGGGCTGAAAGAGCGGTGAAGTCTGATGGGTCATGAGAGGTCAAAGAGGACTGAGCTGTAGAGACGTGTAGCGTAGGGAAGCAGAATCATGAGGGTCCAGGGGCAGGCAAGGCAGGGCGAGACCGTTAGAATGAAGGGCTGGTGTGGTTGGCTGACTGTCGCACAAGGACAAAGGAAGTGGAATTGCGAACGAGCTAGAGAGGGTGCAGATTTGATGAATTGTCGGTGCTGCGAGAGTGAAATCGTCATCCAGGAACAAGGAAAGAGATGAGGAGAAGGACACGGTGTCAATGAGATAGACAAGCATGAGAGGGATCGGACGAGATCACGCAGACAGCCGTTCAGCAGACGGTCGACGAGAGAAGAAGGAAGCACACGGGAGGGGAAAGGAAAGAGGGGAAACTTCCCAATTAGACTCAATGCCCTCGACGAGTTGGAGGGCAGTCTTATATACATGAGCGGTATCTGCCGGCTAGTCTAAGTTTTGTATAGTAGCGGCGACCTTGGGGGTGCTGGTGCTGGTGATTGAATAGGAGCGATGTAAGCGTATAAAGAGAAAACAAAACGAGATAAATGAGAGAGCATACGACCGACACGAAGCCACAGGAAAAGAAAGAAAAGCAGGAGGGTGCTCCAACGCGGAAGATCATTCCTTTCCGAGCGTAGATCCTTACATACAATGCCTGAACAGAGAAATAGCAAATAGACCATTTACATCCCATCCAGCTGCATTGGTACATCCTGGCCACCTTTGGCCATGGTTGGGGTAAAGGTGTGCCGGTGGTCATTGAACCGAACGTCAAGAAGTTGTCCCCATACATGTATTGCTGGAACTTGGCTATGTCCCCCCACCATTTCAGATATGAAGGAAAACATGTCGAGAAAGGAACGCACCGATGGCTGTCTCTGCTTCTGCAACTTGACCAAACTGAACCACGCCTACACCCTTAGACCGTGTTCCATCAAATAAGATTTCTATGTCGTCTCAAATAGTTCGACTAAATCCTCATTTGCCATCGACCACGCTGCTCGTTTCGTTTCAACTCCGTGACTTGTCGAATATCAATTGCACGGACTTGAAACCCTGCTTCTTGCTCCTCAAGACGAGAAACCCCTTTAGCAGCATGAGCCATCTCAGGCCCTTTCACTGTACGTCAGTGTTCTCCCTTAGTTCTGGCTTATAGGGCATGCCCGAGAAACGGGCCTTAAGGCATTGGAGCGACGCCGCATGCGGTGAAGGGCATAAGCGATAAAGTGGTCCAGCCGTGGGGTTGGGGTAGGACGGGATACCTGGGCATGCAAATAGGTGGGAAACGGAACGAGCAGCAGGGAAACGGGCCTTGAGGTGTTGTTGGAGTGAGGCCGCGTGCGGTGAAAGCAAAGCGATGAAGTGGTCCAGCCATGGGGTAGGAGACAGTGGCATAGGGGGCACCTGGGCATGCGAATAGGTGGGAAATGAAACGAGCAGCGGGTAAACGGGCCTTGACGCATTGGAGGCCGCGTGAAGTAAAGGCATAAGCAAATTAAAGCGATAAAGTGGTCCAGCCGTGGGGTTGGGGTAGGAGGGGATACCTGGGCATGTGAATAGGTGGGAAACGAAGCGAGCAGTGGGGAAACGGGCCTTGAGACATTGGAGTGAGGCCGCGTGTGGTGAAGGCAAAGCGATACAGTGGTCCAGCCGTGGGGTTGGGGTAGTAGGAGACAGTGGGTAGGAGGGGTACCTAGGCATGTGAATAGGTGGGAAACAAAACGAGCAGTGGGGAAACGGGCCTTGAGGCATTGGAGGCCACGTGCAATGGAGGCATAAGTGATAAAGTAGTCCAGCCGTGGGTTGGGGTAGGAGAGGATACCTGGGCATGCAAATAGGTGGGAAACGAAATGAGCAGCGGGGAAATGGGCCTTGAGATGTTGGAGTGAGGCCGCGTGCAGTGAAGGCAAAGCGATACAGTGGGGTAGGAGTACCTGGGCAGGCGAATAGGTGGGAAATGAGCAGCGGGGAAACGGGCCTTGAGGCATTGGAGTGAGGCCGCGTGCGGTGAAGGGCATAAGTGATGGAGTGGTCCAGCCATGGGGTTGGTGCAGTACGAGACAGTACGGTAGGAGGGAGAATCTGAACATGTGAATGGAAATGAAACGGTGCAGATATCGCGGGAGATGCCAGATTTGTAGAGAAACTCTGCGTACAGGCGGGATGGGAGTGGGCTGAGCATCAGGCTGTCGCAACAGACAAGTGACAGGGAGAATGGGAATGCAGTAGAATTGGGCTATTTACTGAATGTACAAATACTTTTCTGCTCAAACGGTTAGACTGAATCCATATGGAAGTTTCCCGCCCGGATGCGTGCTACATCCTCCTCCGCATACCTAACGATCAGTGCCGCTATGCCAACCCCAATCTCAAGACTTTGTGCCAGGTCACTGTGTGAAATGCGGTCCCTTGTAAGTTGGTCGATCTCGAAGAAACCTTGTTGAGTCAATTTATTGCCAAGGTTGCCTAGTTGTGCTCGGCGGCGCTTCGGAACACTGTCACAGTAATTAGCCCAATCACCGACATCAGGAAATACTATGTCTGCATCGGCCGCTTGTGTGGCTTCTGATGGCGTGCCAACTTGAGGATTTAGACCTACAGCTAAATGGGAATATATCATAGAGGTGACGGTAGAACTTGACATACCATTGTTTGCTCCAAATCCTGCTAATCCTTGACCCATCATCGTTGCTTGTTGAATTGACCACGGATTCATGAACGAATTGGAGTAAAATGGGCTCGGAGCACCCATCATTGGTGGGAAACCCATTGGCATCATTTGCGGCTGCTGCTGATGCCTGTCTTGCGAACCCCGAGCATGTCGAACAGAGTTGTAGAGGTTGATTTGTGGAGGCTTTGTGTCAATAGAGACTGTAGTCGGATTTTTGATCTGATTGTAATATTAGAAACGATGCTGCAACATATTCCAATGACATACATGCATATCAGCCCACATGTTTATGTCGTTCTCGGTCATCACATAGCACTGGGTGGTGATTCCGTCTCGCCAGCATGGCACAGTTCTGTCTCTGACTGTGTGCGTTTCACACCGCCAGCGTGCTCTGAGGGCCTCACGAATTGTGAGCCTCTTCTGGTAGATGTCACTAAAAGAACTTGTCGAGGAGCCTGACGATAGCTTTTGATTTTCGGTCTTCTGTAGAAAGATTCCTTGAATGATTGATCCTAAAATATGCCCATCACATACCTTTCCATTACCGGAAGAGGAAGCCTTGGAGGAACTTGTGTCGTCACTTTTGTCGGTAACCTTGACAGTTACTTCCTTCATCTTTCGCTTTGATTTTGAGCCATTAGCATTTCGTGGTGGGACGACAAGAGGGATCAAGCGTGTGTGGAGTTCAGCAAGATCATTTTCCGATGCTAGGGCAATCGGTATAGTGCTGGTTGGCTCAGTGCTAAGGACATATTGTGCATGAAGATTAGATGTGAAAATATTCAATATTTTTGCAATAGTCTCTTCAAAATCGGCCCACTTGGCCGTGCTTGATTGAGTAATCACTTTGCGAATATCTTTTGTCTTGCTGGAGATATCAACCTGATACGTGAAATCTGCCCAATGATCAGCAAAATCAGTGCGCGCTATACATCCAAAACACACTCACCTTCTACCTCTGACTCGGAGTCAGAGTTGGTCACAGTATCACCATCGGAGTCAAGATCCTGATGCTTTCTTTTTGAGCCTCGTGTCGCTTTTGTTTTACTGGTCGCCGTGGTTGGGGGTTTTGAGCCTTGCCTAAGAGGCTGTTTCATGAGTCTAGTACTTGTAGTTGCTGTTGCAACGCTTTGATCCCCATCTGAATCCGAGTCGCTCCAAAGGTCGTATTCGTCTTTGTGTTCTTCTGGCCCTGTTTTCCATGATTCCCACTCCTCATCATGGAATTCATAATCCCCAATCGACCTGTCGGCTTCATTGAATTCAGGCTCCTCAGCAATCCGAGCCAACAATGCTGTAAAGCCCTCTCGAGCCCGTCGTTCTGGAAGCTTGGGAATTCCTTCGGTGTTGTTTTCGGGTACTGTTTTGGGGAAATCTTGCTTGTCCTCCGCTAGTAGGTTCTTGTCCACACCTTGGGTCATCTGCGTGCCAGTGGGTCCAGTGGGCGCTGGTTCTATTTCGGCTGGAGTGTTCTTGCGGGCACCTCGAGGCTTGCGTGTTGGTACCGTCTAAAAATTTGTCAGTAGGTTGGGTTGCTCTTTGGTGAGTGCACTGACTCGTTCTTCGCCCAGTGATGCTGACGTGTTTCCATCTGTTGGAGCTGGGGAAGCAGATGTCCGTTTCCTTGCAGACCTATTGGCCACATGTTGTCTTGCAGATCGCGCACCCATAATCTGGGAGATGGCAAGAGAAGGATCCGGTAGGCCCGAGTCAATGCGTTGCTAGAGTTGGACGGCGTTCAAAATATATATATTGTTGTCATCAAAAATGGCTAGACAAAACCTGACATCGCCGGCATTACGGCACTACAATTGGTGGTCGCAATCCGCACACCATATCTCTTCTCCAAGTCCAGCTTTTGTGGTCGACAACAAGCAACATCTCTCTGCCTATACACTGTCTCCATTGGCTTGATGTTTCACACCCTCCTGCGCACGCCACTCCCATCATTGTGACCCGTCGTGGTGCATCATATGGGCTGCAAACCATATCCGACTCTAAGCACAACACGTCCATCTTAGGCAAATGCGCTCGAAAGTGATGACGATGTGGGACTAATGCCAATGTCAGAGGGTGCAGCAGACAATGTTGTCACAAAAAAGAAACGCGAATCTCAGTTTATACCTCGACGCAAAAGTATTCACCCTGACCCTCCGTCTGGTTCAAATCACTTGGTACGTTCCCATACGTCGCAGAGTAGTTCTCTGGGTACTTCTAATACAGGAAATGAGTTCCACGACGCAGAGTTCCTGACACGCTGAGAATCCTCCTGAGAGGCAAACTCGACAATTCAAGGTCAGAACGCCTCTTCGGAGCAGCCGCTTTTGGGTCGTCCTGTGTTCATTCGAGAGTTTCGCTCTAATCTTCTGTTTCATTTCATTGCTCAACCATAAATAAATAGGATCAAGAGAACGAGTCTCATTTTGGTGCTACACCCGTTCCGGGAAACTCACCGCTGGACCACCACCCCGGCATATCATAACTCCTTCAATCCAGGCAATCAGCTTTTGGAAATGTGAGTGTTCCTATCATATTATATCTGTCCGAGCCTCAATCCTTTACAGCCACCTTATCAAGCAGGATGGCACGATTTGAAGGATTTATTCAGGTCTGCAGGCAACATAATACACGCCAACATCAACATCGGGGCAGATAATCGGCCTAAAGGTAGAGGCACGGTGATATTTGAAACTTCGAAGGACACTCAACAAGCTATTAGTGCGTCACGGTTCATCTAATCTCACTCTCTACGGTATTCATGACATGACCAGGCATGTACTTGATGTTCTCAAATTTTACAATGATTATCAGACGTGTGAGATGAAAGAAATGGATCTCGCCAGTGACGAGAACCAGGACTGCCACAAACACATGTGCGCCTCTCTTCAATCTCGTTACCAGCCCCGTTCTTATACCGAGTTCTAGCTCGATTTGGTGCCAGTACGGGCCTTGCAGGCCTTGGAAACCTCCCATAACTTGCACCATCACGTCCACTCCTCACTGGAACCGTCCTGCGCTGCCCATGCTGTCCACATCCAAGCCAGACACCGCAGACCTGAAGCAACGTGCGACGCCTCAGGGCCCCAGTGACGTGGCCATCCCAGGACGCAAGGAATCATTACAGCCGCCTCCTTCCGATGACTGGGATCATGAACGTGAACGCGAGCGAGGACATGAGCAGCTGTGGGAGAAGAACAAGCAGGAGAAAGAAAAGGCACAACCGAATGGCGAGCACCAACAACAGGGGAGGATCAACGACCGATGCCAACTACCGCCAAGTCAACACCTGCAAACCATCAGGTAACGCCAAACGCTGTTACCGTACCCAATGGCCCTCCACCTGTTACTTACTATAAGCTTTTGCAGACTGCTGAGAAGCCAATGCCTCCATGACACTTTCCACATCACCATTACCCATCATCGCATTTACCGTCCCCACCTTCACAACACCAGAGGTACGATTCTTGCTCTCCTCCGTGTGACTAACTTACCAAGAAAGTGGGCCGTCTCCATGTGGATCTCTGCTGGTGAGTTCTCGTCACCACAATCCCTTTCACCATGCTCTCGCCCTTCCTTGGTGCCGTCAACGCTAATCTTCCTTGAAATACCCTTCAACCTACACAGGGCCGCAACCGACAACGCTCATTCCCTGTGCCAGTACACGCCATACACCCTCTTTGTACCTCCAGCTTCAGCTCCTGACGGCGCGCTCAACGGTGCAGCTGCACCAGCACGCAATGTGTTTCCGTTCTCACACAAAGCAAACACACTTGACCGTGATCGCATCGTCACTCCACGAAGTGGGACAGCTGGGAAATTTGCTGTCCATGAGACGGCTTCAACGCGAAAGCATTGGGGCAAGGCATGACCTCGAGTCTGGTGTTGAGAGTGGAGGGAAGGTCAAAAGGTACATGTTTTCCATTTCTTACTATGCTGTACTGCCAACTGACCACAATAGCTGACGCCACTCCTGCCATCCAACCATCCAACGTCGGAACAAGAACAACAACGAGAACGTGGGACCCTTGCGGCATTTTCCGCAACCCTGTCAACCCCTCCGCTCCGCCAGCTACTGGCCTCGTTGGATCACTGCTTGGACCACTACCTTCTCGCCAGTGGTCGAACAGACATTTGCTGAGAACAAGGTGGTGGTAGTAGGTGCACCAGCAGGCCCCGAGTCCGACGGGGCAGACGCAACTCGACGTGCTCAAGAGTTTGTTGAACGCCAAGGACCTCGGCGTGAGTCTAGGTTCTCCCTTGGCTGTGAGCCTCAGGGTGACTGTTGGGAAGGCTGCTGGTACTTCGACTTCGATTATGTGTATTGTGTATTGTAGCATACTAGCATTTGTAAGCGTTATATAATGGGGGATGAAGAAATGTGCATAACACAATCCTGGGTCGCATTCAGATCACAAAAACTTAGGGGCAACTTCATTATCCATATGTCAATACAAATGCGAACTTGTTTATTATTCCGTTGAGAATTCCTCAAGTTATGAGCGTTTTGCTGCGTTTTCCATGGGAAAGGGATGGTGGGCTTACTGCAAATGAACGGCTGGGAATTGAAGCTTTATATTTTCCGTGCACCTAGAATACATGTTTGTAAACATAACTTCCAAACCGCTTACTATTATACCTGATATTGCAGAAGATATCGCCGTTCAATGCTATAGGCACAGCTGACGCACTGGTCAAAAATGGAAATATTAACGAGGGGGATTCAGGCTCTAAATATTGGCATGCACCTAGCCTACATATACAAGATATCACTACCAAAATATGTAAGAGATCTGTGACGATTTGGAGGAGATATAGCTCGTCGAAAATTTCCCAAAAATGAAGTAACCAAAATCACGTGATTGCAGAGTCACATGGAAACGACAATAATGAGAGAAGTACTGCGGATTGTGATGCATCATGTACCGTCGAAATCGTTTGGCCTCTATTCTCAGCAGTTTCCCAGCACACAAGACACTACCCGACACACACACGATGCCGCCTGTAGGCGGTGAAAGGCCCGTGGCTTGGTTGTAGTACATGGCTTGGTTGATGTCAGTGGCAAATGTACGTCTCTCGGTCTCTCCGTCCTCTGAAAATTAGCAGTTGAAGATCTCCGGCACTATCAGAGATCGAGACATGCGACAAACTCACGCTAGATCACCCAGTTAATCTAGCTCTCATACTTCAAGCCCACTGCGGGGACATCGTTTACGACCCCAGACATTTCTCCCACATCTCCACTCCAACTCGCCTGCCTCATCTATACCTCTGCGCCAAAGTCCCTCCCCCCTTCCCCCCTGAGCACGGCTTGTCACGGCAAGCACCTGAGATCACATGGATTACCTTGTGCCAAATTTTCTTCGAGGTGCTCTGTCTATTACGTTCATGGAATACAGGTGACCAGTGCGGGAAGGGGTGGACATGGGACCACCCCTTCCCGCACTGGTCACCTGTATTCCATGAACATAATAGACCTATCCGTTTGTTCCCTTCCACTCACAATGAAGCTGCGACGGCGCAGGGCCACTCTGGAATTCGCGTTTCCATCCGGGTTTAGATCGATAAATTGAAACGCCCACATTCCGGCTCCAGACGCCGCCGCCATAGAGAATTGACTAGGGGAAAAATATTGGGTTACTGATACGGCTACATCATTTGTGGCATACCTGTCCTTTCAGTTGCACGTACTCTGTTGTTATGGGATTGAGCTCACATTTTCGTAGTAACTCTCATGTATTTCCTACATGCGTGTATAATTTAATTAACAATTCTGCAGGGATATCATAAAGATCAACCATCATTGGCAATTTTAACAATTTTAACAGCGTTGCGGGTTGACCCGGACGCTCGTCAATTGTATTATGGCTGGCGGTGCCGCGGTAGTATTATATTTATCAACTAACGTGTTACATACACATCGGCTTCACCTACTTCGAAATGGGTATTAAATTTACAGACGGCTCAAGTCGCGCTTGGCAGGAAGAGCAAAATATGATCGTCTAAATCGTGCGCTGTGTCGTACTGCTCGGGTCCCGGGAGCCTCGTAGTGACGCTTTGGATTGGGCGCAGTGGCGTCCGTCGCGTCAGCTTGAGAATTAGAACCAGTCGCAGTGGCATCCGCCCCGCTACTAGTCTGCGAAGTAGTGGCATTGGTGGTGCTGGTCTGAGACGCGGAATTTGTCACAGTGGCATTGGTGGCACTAGTCTGCGAAGCGGAATCAGTCGTACTGGCAGTGACATTGGTGGCGCTGGTCTGAGAAGCAGAATTAGTCGTAGTGGCAGTGGCATTGGTGGCGCTAGTTTGAGAAGCGGAACCAGTCGTACTAGCAGTGACATTGGTGGCGCTAGTTTGCGAAGCGGAACCAGTCGTACTGGCAGTGACATTGGTGGCGCTAGTTTGAGAAGCGGAACCAGTCGTACTGGCAGTGACATTGGTGGCGCTAGTCTGAGAAGCAGAATTGGTCGCAGTGGCAGTGGCATTGGTAGTGCTAGCCTGAGAAGCGGAATTGGTCGTAGTAGCAGTGGCATTGGTGGCGCTAATCCTCAAAGCGGAATTGGTCGCAGTGGCGTTTGGCGCGCTAGACTGGGTCGTCGAATTCGTCGAATTCGAGCCGAAGCATTGCTGTCGTCGTGTAGAAGAAATGATAAATATTCGAAAAAAAAGTATATGGTAGGCTGTGGGCACGCACCTGGAAGAGCGGGAATTTCTTATCAAAGAGTGATTTCCCCGTAGATGCGCTAAAGAGACCGAAGAAGGATCCCTGTGCGCCCACGCCGACATTGATATCTGCATCCCCGGTCAAACATGGCTGTGGGTTCGCCGTGGAGGCGATGGACCCTTGAAGTCCGAGTGAGGCGTCGAGATCCAGAAATACGCTCGCGGAGGCGACGCCGCCTAGTGCGCTTACACCAAGGCTTACTTGCGGGATAAGGTGGGCCGATGCTCCGAGCGTCGCGCCAACGTCTGGGTTGGCGCTGAAAGTCACCTCTGTGATTGAGAGCAGTCAAGTAAGTTCAGCAAATATGGACAGAGAGGCGAGTGGTGATGATGCGATAGTAAAGTAAAAACTTACGTTTGCTGCTTGTTGCGATACCATCTGTTTTTGATCCAGCTTGGGCGGGAAGACAAAGGAGGCACCACTAAGATCGTAATTCACATCGACGGCCGCATTCACATTTTTAAGTCCGAAATTAGCGTCAATCCGGCCCAATAGCGCAAATTGGGGACCGATATCAAGGATTCTACGATCAGGGGTAAGTTGCTATCCATTGTATGAGATCTCGGGCCCGCGGTCACGTACTCAGGGATAGAAAGGCCTGGAATACCGACGTGGAAGAGCGTGATGTTGCCGGAACTGACCTGCCCAGAGAGATCTCCCGTAACACTAAGCTTGGCATCGGCGTTGCCATCCAAGCCTACACAAAGATTATCGACGTAGTCAATCATCGTCTCTGGATGGCCGAGCCTAGCAAATACGGTATAACATACCAAAGGTTATCCCGAATTGGGTGACTGCCGGGGGAATGATTGAGCCCGCGGCGATGGCACTAATGCCTACGGACGCCTGGAGGTCGGCGGAGATATCGATCGAGCCAGATGGTTGTTTGAGTAGATTCGTCTGGCCAGAGAATTTGACCGGGGCCGGATTCGCTGCGAGGTCTTATTGAATGAGCCAATCGAAAACGGGCTAAAGTACAGTATACACGAGAGTAAAATAGGAGTCAGCGCATCGTCTCGTGCCAACGCAACGGAGAGAACAAAATCGAACGAACCAAGAGGCCGCGACCTCCGGTGATTGCGCCGGTTCACTGCATTCGAACTGTCTTGCCCGTTCTGGCCTTGTACAGAGAAGTTGACATTACCACCCCTGTTGCGAAAAATCGGTCTATATAAGCTCAAAAGATACTGAGACGAGACAACACGCACTGTGACGGGCCAGCCGCCGCGAAGTTGGTGTCGAGCGTCAATTGATGGACGGGACCCTCCGAGCCATTACCGCGAGTAACCAAGTTGGATTGAAGAACCTGGTGTTGAGCCACGCGTGCAAATGGCATCGGGCCACACTGAGAGTCAAGATAATGAGTTCGGCTGGCAGATCAATGAACAAGAAATCGAAAACAAAAATAACATACGCTTTCTGGCAGACGAACAAGGGTATCCACTGCACCGTTACCCTGAAAGAGGTGGTTACAGTCTGGATTGTTGTTCTGGCACATCAGTTGGATATTTTGCTGTGAGCTGGTCGGGTTGCATTGGGTCATAATTTGCCAGCCAGCGGCAGGGGTAATGTCCGAAATTGCAGTGACAGGGCCCCACTATATATGCGTAGGTATATGATGTCAGCGAAGGGTACGGAAAGCGACGTGCGTGGTATTAGTAGAGCACAGACTGACAATTTGCACCGATCCTGAGGTACCAGACTCTGCAGGCACATCCCAGGAGCATTTGCCTTGAGTGCAGGGAACGGACCAATCGTTCACTGCTAGTGCTCGCTGGCCTGCGGCGAGAACAAGAGTGAGGCAGATTGCTGCTGAGGGCATTATGGAGGAAGGCATTATGCGTTAAGGAGTGTATTGAACGAAATGAACGAAGAGTGGAGAAAGGAGCGAAGAGTAGCGAAAGGAACGAAAGGCAGAGACTTGCGAAAAGAAGTGATGCTCTAGGGTATAGTGTACGACGGAGGGGTAGATGTGCAATGTGGCCATTATATACACGAAGAGTAGGGTGGGAAAAAAGTGAGAAGTAAATATTTGCAAAAAGGTTTGCTCGGGGAGGGATTGCAACGAAGCCGAGAGCAACGAAATGAGTCGAATCTTTACTGTAAAAACGTATACGGGTAAGAGATTGAATTACAGCACAGCGTCAAATTGCTGGGATCACTGTTTCCAGACATGGACGACTACAGTATATGCACAAATTGACAACTGCTTTGACGCTCAGTCTCTAGCGGCAACGTAATCCATCGAAGCAGACGGGAAGGAGGACATAGAGAAAAAGCCTCAGGCACCAGCAGAATCAATTCGGAATCCTGCAGTAGGTGTGTGAGCCCAAAATACCCCGTCATTCGTGCAGGTGCATTGGTCCGACCCAGACAGGAAAGCGCCAGTCACTGCATGTGACTCGAAGGAGAAAGCAAACGAAATGCGCGAACCACGCGGACCAGCATCAGCTTGAGCGACAGAGGTAGCGCCATCACGACGTCGGAACGGCGCGCACCAGTTCCATGACAACTTATAGCTGCTGTCACAGTTAGCTGTGCCAGCTTGGCAACTTGGAAAGCTATGGAGTATAGAGTATAGAGTACGACCATCGAATAATTACGACACGTCGGCTACTGATAAAGTTTGATGCATGATGAGTGACATACAATGCACTACAGTACTCGTTCCTGTCGTTGCCGCGGCGGACTGAGAGTCGGCCGGACTAAAAAGAAGATTTCACGTGATGAGAACTGCTCATGTAATTTGTCCTCAGGTTCAAACGCGTATAACGCCACCACTCAGAATCACTACCGTTTCTGTCTGCACGCCATTATAACATGAAGTGCGCGCCGTGGCCAGTCATTGTCCACACCTGCTGCTGTTCTCGTCGCTCGATGATGAAGGGTCCAGGAAATGGCGCCGCACCGAAACTGATGGTAGTCTTTACGTTTTTTTTTTTGAATTCCCAGCTGAGGCATGCGGTTGTGCTGCTCTGGAACTTTCCACCAGAACTCTACCAGATACGGACCGCCCAGCGCCCGGCATTCAAATGGCTGTACGATAAGAAAGAACCACAGACGTATCACAGTCGGTGATCTCCCCTAATAGACCAGATATTTGATGTCCATCAAGAATACCGTGTAAGTTCGCCCGGCGCGTATCCGTAGAAATGGCACTGCTTGCGCTCGTTTGTCAAAGATAGGGACATGCACTTGTCTCGCCGCGTCGTCTGGGCTGCAAATCCTCGGACCGCACATTGAACCGATCCTGGATTCCTACACAACGTCACCCATGGTCGTATAACGCAAGAGAGGTTGAAGACTCAAGCCCTTGCCCAGTAATATTGTCGCCGCGCTGCGCCACCTGGACCGCGTATGCTATATCAATATTCGAGTCGGTGTGATAAATTCAGTGCTGTGTCGATGGTCGAACTAGAGGCAGTTCCCGTCGTTGGAACGCTTTCGCCTAACCCCCAACGATCGGTCGGGACAATCCGTCCTTCCGCGTCTAAGGAACTTCATGGGCGAGTCCACACCACGCTTGTAGAATATAATTACTTAGATAGGTCATGTTTCCCTTCCAAGGGCTGCGACAGCTTCCTTGTCGTCCACTCACCTTGTAGTGCTTCGGTTTTGAAACATCACCGACGCTGGTCACCTTTCCTGCCTTCCACGGATCAACAAGTACTCTGAGGGCGTTGCGGCTAGAATCGACTTTCCTTCTCTCACGTTCGTTATTATGTGTTTCCCGACGGGCTCATCTTTGAAATCCCGTTGATCTGTCAATTTAAGTTCATAAGTCATGAGGACGTATTATAGTAAAGTCACCTAATGAGGTGATAGTGAAGCCTTTTCGGGCAATGCAGCACTACGTTTACCCGACGAGTGTGCCGTCGGAATCTCGTGGAACAGCTGGAGCTTTTCAATTTCTGGTATTATCCTGCAGGTCACTCGGTCGGCAACGAATCCAGATCTTTACTTCTTTCCAAAAGATACTCTATTTGTAAGTAGTCCTTGGCGCCCACTGGGGTAAAGGTGGTGGACCCTATACAATCGCTGGAACTTTCTCCGGCTATTATAATAAGGCTCGTGGAGATACGGAGACACTCATACTGGACGTTGGTCTGGCGCTGGTCTGGGGCGACGCTACCCGAGCATCTCCTGCGCTGATCATACTTATCCTTGAGGGGCATTGTGACCATCCGTTTGTGCAGTGAGCCACCGGCCCACTGAACGATTTGTCGCTCAGCGAAAACTCTGATCGCGCATATACCTTCTCCGCTGATTGGAGATCTGATCTGCCTTACGGTTGTGTTATGTCAATCCTTAAGAAAGTTGTAGGATGACAATGTGTGATGTTGATCAACCGTGATGTTATGGCTCTTCCGAGTTGCCACCTGATGTATGCGCAGTGTTGCCACGTAGCCTCTCACGTGCAAGTGCCTGTTTACACTCATGCCCATGAAGCTGCGGCGACGCTCGGACGCTCCGGGTCTCTGGAATCCGCGCATCCCCATCCGAGTTCAAACAGATGCACCCATTCCCATGCCAAGAACTATTGGGGTCGCACTGCCAATCTTTTGAAAACCGAGTCTGAAGTTAATCGTGTCCTTCCGTTCATTGCGTCATGCCTGC
Organism: Russula griseocarnosa; assembly: GCA_022884055.1. Classification (NCBI taxonomy): domain Eukaryota; kingdom Fungi; phylum Basidiomycota; class Agaricomycetes; order Russulales; family Russulaceae; genus Russula; species Russula griseocarnosa. The sequence goes on from JAGKRU010000021.1 coordinate 193,611, forward strand.
GTCTTGTGATTCACGCAATATTCACGTCCCAACACGCGACCCCGGGCGACACTCTTCCGACACAACCCGCCATGTGTGCGTCACGATGAAGCTCATCATGGCCTATATCGATGCAATCTTTATCTCTGCAGAAGGATCGTTCTAATTAGATTTATTGATCAACTGGTTAGGGTATCACATTGATCAACTACATTACTGTATCACATAAATTTTATCACATAAATAATAAATATCTGATTTAATTATTTCGAAACTAGGTATTTAAATCATTAAGTTACGTAAACTCATGAACTCATGTCGGGCGCTCGGCAAGACGTGCAAGATATGATCGTCCAAATCGTGCGCTGTGTCGTACTGCTCGGGGAGCGTTGTAGTGACGCCTGGAATTGGCCGTCGCAGAGGCAGTCGCGCTAGTCTGAGAAGCAGAACCGGTCGCGCTAGTCTGAGAAGCCGAGTCGGTGGCGCTAGTCTGAGAAGCGGAACCGGTGGCGCTAGTCTGCGAAGCGGAACCGGTGGCGCTAGTCTGCGAAGCGGAACCGGTGGCGCTAGTCTGCGAAGCGGAATCGGTGGCGCTAGTCTGCGAAGCGGAACCGGTGGCGCTAGTCTGCGAAGCGGAATCGGTGGCGCTAGTCTGCGAAGCGGAACCGGTGGCGCTAGTCTGAGAAGCGGAATCGGTCGCACTGGACGCGCTAGCCGAAGACGACGTCGAATTCGTCGAATTCGAGCTCCCGGCGAAACATTGCTGTCGTCGTGTAGAAGGAAAGATAAATATTCGGAAAAAATAAATTTATACAGTAGACTGAGCACGCACCTGGAAGAGCGAGAATTTCTTATCGAAGATTGATTTTCCTGTGGACGCGTCAAAGAGACCGAAGAAAGATCCCGACGCGCCCACGCCGACGTTGATTTCTGCGTTCCCAGAAAGGCATGGCTGTGGGTTCGTGGCGGAGGAAATGTTCCCTTGGAGGCCGAGTGAGGCGTCGAGGTCCAGGAATACGCTTGCAGAGGCTATGCCATCTAGTGCATTTAGGTCGAGGCTTACTTGCGGGATGAGATGGGCCGTTGCACCGAGCGTCGCGCCAACGTTCGGGTTGGCGCTGAAAGTTACCTCTGTGATTGGGGGTATTCAGTTAGTTCAATAGATATGGGTAGGGTGACACGTGGAGACCATGAGCAGAAAGTAAAATTAAAACTCACGCTTGCTGCTAGACGCGATACCGTCTGTGTTCGTTGCAGCTTGGGGGGGGAATGCGAAGGAGGCACCACCAAGGTCGTAACTCACATCGATGGCCGCATTCACATTTTGAAGTCCGAAAGTGGCGTCAATGCTGCCCAATAGCGTAAAGTGGGGACCGATCTCAAGAATTCTACGATCAGGCGTGAGTTGCTATCCATTGTATGAGGTCTCGGGGTGCGCGGCCACGTACTTAGGGACATTAAGACCTGGAATACCGACTTGGAAGAGCGTGATGTTGCCGGAACCGACCTGCCCAGAGAGATCGCCAGTGACACTAAGCGTGGCGTCGGCGTTGCCGCCCACGACTACACAGAAATTATCGACGTGGTCAATCATTGTCTCGGGATGACCGAGTTTAGCAAACACGGTATTACATACCAAAGTTTACCCCGAACTGGGTGAGTTTCGGGGGAATGATTGTGCCCGCGGCGACGGCATTAAGGCCAACAGATGCCTGGAGGTTGGTATTGACGTCGATCGAGCCAGATGCTTGCTTGAGTAGATTCGTCTGGCCAGTGAAGTTGACCGGGGCCGGGTTCGCCGAGAGGGTCTTATTGAATGTGTTACTAAGCGACAGACCGTCTAAAGTATACACGAGAGTAAAATAGGGATCAACACAACGCCTCGTGACAATTAAACGGAGAGAACGAACTCTGTACGGCATTCACCCCAGCGGTGGAAGAGTTCCCAGCGGTAGTAGAGTTCCCACCAGTAGTAGAGTTGCCATTAACTTGCCGATAGACATGATTTTGTGACCTGGCAAGAGACCTCAACCTCCGGTGACTGCGCTTCACTGCATTCGAGTTGTCTTGCCCGTTCTGGCCCTGTACAGAGAAGTGGACATCACCACCCCTGTTGCAAAAAATTAGTCCATGTAAGTTCAAGAGGTACGAGCGCAACACGCACTGTGACGGGCCAGCCGCCGCAAAGTCAGTGTCGAGGGTCAATTGGTGGACGGAGGCCTCCGAGCCATTACCACTAGCCGAGTTGGATTGAAGAACCTGGTGTTGAGCCACGCGTGCAAATGGCATCGGGCCACACTGAGAGTCAAGATAGTGAGTTCGGTTGGCAGATCAATGAACGAAAGAATTGAGAACAAAAGTAACATACGCTTTCTGGCAAACGAACAAGGGTATTCACTGCACCGTTACCCTGAAAGAGCTGGTTACAGTCTGGATTGTTGTTCTGGCACGTCAGTTGGATATCTTGCTTTGAGCTAGTCGGGTCGCATTTCGTAATTTGCCAACCAGCGGCAGGGGTAATATCCGAAATTGCACTGGCAGGGCCCCACTATGAATGCGTAGGTATATGATGTCAGCAAGGGCATGGAAGAGCGACATGCGTAAGAGAGCACAGACTGACAATTTGCACCGATCCCGAGGCACCAGACTCTGCAGGCATGTCCCAGGAGCATTTCCCTTGAGTGCAAGGAACGGACCAATCATTCACTGCTAGTGCTCGCTGACCTGCGGCGAGAACAAGAGTGAGGAATGCGGCTGAGGGTTTCATGGAGGAAGGCATTATGCGTTAAGGAGAGTATTGAACGAAAGGAACGAAGAGTAGCGAAAGGAACGAAAGTGAGAGACCTGCGAAGAGGAGTGATGCCTGGGGTATACAGTACAATGTAGGAGTAGATGTGTATGTATAAAGCATTTATATACTCGAACGAAGAGTAGCCTGGGAAAAAAAGCGATTAGCAAAGAATTGCAGAGGGGTTGCTCGGGGAGAGATTGAAACAAAGCCGGGATCAACGAAACGAGTCTCCTTTGGAAACGTATACGAGTGATAGTTAAAATTACAGCACAGCGCCAAATTGCTGGGATCACTGTTTCCAGACACGGATGTCTAATGCATTTTGACGACAGTTTTTTGATGCTAAGTCTCTAGCAGCAGCGTAATACATCGAATCAGACAAGAAGAACAACAGAATAAAAGCCTCAGAGCACTAGGCGAATCAGTGTAACAATCCTGCGGCAGGTGAGCCCGAAATACCCATCATTCTGTGTAGTCGCAAAAGACCCGACCCAACAGACAGACTTGAAGCGCCAATCATCCTCGGTGGCTTGAAGGGGGAAAAGAACGCAGTGCCCAGGTCGTAGATGGGGACCACATGGACGGCCGCAGCAGGAGTGACAGAGGCAGCATCATCGTCGCCACCGATGCACAGTACGCGCGCAGGTTCTTATGACGACATATGCAGTAGGCCGGCCAGTTGCTAGCCTGGGAATTGCTGACATACCTGACAACAATACTTACGACGGCCCGACTTGGAGTTGTCGTTGCAATCATCAACCATGACAAGACACGTACTGATCACAGTAGGTCCATGATGAGAATCCTTGCGTTTGTTGACTTCATAGGTTTACGCTATCCAGTTGTAGCTGACCGTGCCGAGTACTGAATGGATTTGAAAGCCACGGAGCCGCAGTCGTTGGGTGGATAGAAATGTCCTATGATGAGATCTTGCCCACAAGCCACTGACAAGCCGAGAATGAGGCAGAAAACCACAGTCGCTTGAAATTTTAGCCAGCCCACCAATAGTTCTCTTCTCCTTTCTGAATCTAGGGTCTTTCCCTACCTAATAATCTATTTTCGTTCCTATTACACCCTTCCGCTGTGAGGGCAAGGAGCGCACTTTGATATGATCTACGTTAGCATTTGAAACGGACTTATCTATGTTGCGCTGGAGGATCACTTGACAGGCCACAGGTCAGGTAGCGAAGATGTCGGAGCGCCTTCGGCGCTCGCCTGACTGGATAACCCAAATGTCGTATAATTCAGTATATACTGGCGAGCGATGATCGCCTGGTGGCGGCACCATACGTGCGCTTCCTAGATACGCTAGTTCGTTACCACCGTAACACCGTAATAGGCGTTTGTCCATTTTGATCTCGAACGCGAACTGACAAGGCTATCTTCTGTAGCCCCTCACTTGTGTTGGAAGTCGCTATCTGAGTCCTTCCTTCCCACATCCTCCTCTCATCAGGCGACATTGGTTCAATGCTATTGTCATCATCCAAACAAGTTGGAGACACTTATCAACTGAAAAGATCATCGTGTGGTACTGGACAACCGAGCCACCCGTTAGCACTCTCCGTTTCGGTTTGGAACGTGAGGAAAAATGATGCACACACCTCCGTCCACCCTGTCGATGATCGACCCAGTCCTCCTCATTTTGGAGGAAATCGATGAGTACCCTTGGATCGAAGTCGGAGAGGGACATATTGTACACTTGACGTGGAACGCGTCGTTTGCGCGTTGCGCGCCGTTGAATGTAATTGAGCATGTATGTCACATAACGATGAGCCGGTCTATAACTGTTTCACGGGGTGGTGGTGAAGCTGGTGATCTATATGAAAAAACAACAACACAAGATACACAGCGTGACTTGGAACAGGCGTCGTTTGTCTAATCCCCATGCTCGAGCAGTAATAATGGGAATCAAGGGATTGAACTCGATTGAGGCTTGCTGTGTGCAAATGTAGGGTCCAGGTAAAAGGGTGCTGTCTGCTGTCTGCTCGCGATTCAAGGAAGACAATGGGTGTAGCCACTGATCGACTGTGAGGACGCATCTGGCAAGTCAGCGGGAGTGGCAAAAGTGAATAGGGCAGCGACTGGAGAAGGGCCGCGGAAAATGGGAACGGAAAGCGCGATGTGTGTAGCCAAGGCGTTCAGCGGCTCTCCAACAGCATCGCCACCAGGACGACACGGGCCGACGGCGGGAATTCCCGAAGGGCGCCGCTCCAATGCACCCCCCAACGAATTTCGTCAACGGTCCATGATGCACTTTACGTTCATACTTTAATTTACCGTTACTAACTCATGTGATGTGCCGCAGGTATCAGAGAACAACAATTCAGTTTGGCCGGATGCAGGTACGGGTTCCTAGCCAGTGGAGTGTGATGCGTAGGCTCATTCAATTAGGTAGCATTTGACCGCCCTGTAACTTACCTCGTTGCTACGCCGTGCGGAAATGGAAGTCAGATTTCAAAAAAAAAAAGATTATTTGGATGCCAAAGAGCACTCTTCGACTCCTTGACTCCTTGAGATGTCCATGAAGGCCCCGCCTTGCGCACGTCTGCCGAACATGGCGACGTGTCATCTCCATGTCACCCTGTTATCTGGACTTGCGGATTCTCTGCGAATATAGAGCACCTATCGACAGTATTTTCGGTAGCTGGCCAACTTAGTCGTAAGTTTTTGCAAGTCGGGAATCAAAACCCATGCCGAGAAACATTATGGTTGCACTCCGTCACCCAGATCACTTATCGGAGATTGATCTTTACTTGATAAACTCGATGAAGGGACCAACCATCAAGTCTCGGATGCTATGAGGCCATCACGGGTAGCCCACAGTGTATTCTTGGGCTGCTCTGCCCTACGCTTGAGAGACACCTGGCTGCATGGTGTTGCCTTGCCGTTCCCGGAAATCTTTCGTCCACCAACAACCCCGTTGATCTTCTCCTTTCCAACATCCCGAATTCCATCTATTTTTCACCAGATGACCTCGTCGCAACCTTTTCCAATTTCCAGCTTCGTCCGGCTCGAATTGCTTACAGTTGTTTTCTATCCCCCTGCTTCTTCCCTACCGCCGCAAAGCATAACACCTCCACCGGCTCTATGTATTACTTTTCCCTCGCTCACGTTTTTTTGATTTTCATGGTACGGCGAATGTCTAGAGGAGTTTGTGGGAGGCCTGAGAATCTGCTTGTCATCTCTCTGCAAAATCGCCGTCAAACTTTTTAACTAAATTTTCTTCTGACTTCCGCGGTTCTGCCTGTTCATTTCTCATCTGACAACGCTCGAGCTTCTTTCTCACTTCGGTGTTTGTAACACGCTGCGTGAAGTCACCCTCATTAATGAGAGGGTATCCTTGAATACGAGTTGTATCTTAAAAACCTCCTGCACGCGACTTGATTGGCGGCTGTCCTTCGTGACCAGGATCTTAACTCAACTTTCTTCAGCGTGCGATTACATAGCATCGAGAAGGGCGGTGAATTGCCAGCCTGGAAAGAAGACGTGGGCTCGACACAGCGGCTGGAGTTTTTTTACCCACTTACTCATGTGAGACAAGTTCATCTTTGGGAGACGCCAAAGAGCTAATCTCGCTTTCCCTAAGGGGCTATCGCAGTTCCCCATTTGTGGCGAAAGCCACTGTGCAGTTTGTTGCTATGCGCCGCGGCAGGCTCTCGGATGACTCGGATCGTGCTGTATCTTAAGTATCCTTGTTCAATTGACTCTGAGAAGGGAGGAGCACATATATCTTTCCAAGAATCTAATTCATTGCGTCTTAGTAAGTTACGTGCATTACTGTTCATTTTTTTGGATGCTACCATCACAATACGGGTACCATTTCTCTAGTGATTTGGCCGCTCCTATTTTCTCTCTCTCTGATTCTGATGTTGCCTGCGTTCTGTCGCCGTTTGCACAATTATTTGTCGTCCACATGGAATTCAAACTTCATGAGCGGTGGTGGTAGTAAGCCACATGCGTCCGGTTACTTCGGTAGTCTATTTCCGAATGGCTATCCTGCGCCTCTCACAACTGCCATACGGTGCACTATACAATTAACCGTTGATAGCCGCTTTAAGACGAACTCGTAGTCTGGAAACATGTTCTATAGTCACTATTTGAAATTTTGGAATCCAGCAGGGGCAAGTCGTTGATATACGATCATCCCTTTGAAGATCCACTGCACTTCGCATACAGTATGTTTATCCGCAAACACCAATCATGGGAAGGTGTGCCGTGGGTGCAGTTCTGAAAAAAAAATGAAAATTGTTTTATAGGAGGAACAGAAAACAGAAGAAGGGTTCAAAGACTCGGAAGTGTTCACTGGCGCGACCGAGCCAGTCTCAGGCACAACCAGATCCAACCTCGGCCTAGTTTTGGGCTCAGGTACAAGTCCACTCTCAAGCGCTACTCCCAGTCAGATGACACTTTTCGTATCACTATTCTGACACCTGCAATCATTTTCCGTATGCCTTCATTGGAATTCCCTTTTGGATGATGCGCGCGCAAGTCTCGAGATGGCAAGGCAGTTGATGGTAGCCGTCTCCGCTAGACCGATAATGCCGTCATCCAAATCATCATCTATACCCTCTTTTTCTTCCTCGTCAAGCTCCGACATCAATTCAAGACCATCGTTTGTTATCTGACCAAGATGGAGCTCACTGTCAGCGCTCACCATCAATCGAAAGATCGTCTTGTGATTCCAACCCAACTGCACCTTTGTTTTGGCTAGACATTTAAGAGGGAAGGTGAAGTGTATACATCGGCTACCTGTCAAAGATCAAGCCCAGAGAGAGACATCTGCACACCCGATGACCGCAGAAGGTAACTGAAGGTTTGACTTAGAGGCCCAGCCGCGCGCGTTGTACTGTACGCTGTCATATAGCGTTCCTGCAGTGCCCCAGACTCGGCTGCATTAGAACTTATTGAATGCCATTGGGCATATGCGTCACTTGACAATGAGAGACTTGTTATAACTGTTATGTGTTTCGACAAGGGTGTGGGTGGTAAGCTGTTTGCTTACTGTACAGTAAATGCGGCCGCTTAATAGTATTTGCTTAATCTCCACATGTTCCACTGCTTTCGGAGGAGATTGCAGTTGGATTTCTGTGCAAGAATGGCGGGTTCCAGGTAAAACAGTTACTGTACGATGATGTGATACGTCCGCTGGCAAGTTTGGTGACAGAAAAATCACGCGATAAGATCTGATCGGCCCGGGCACTCCGAACTCGAACTTACCGTTACACTGACAGAAGCGCCGCTCGATTCCGTATTGTACCCCATCTCGTCAGTGAGACACCCCGACCACTACGCGATACGCCATACCTTCTGACAAGGTTGTGCCGAATCTTCTTCTAAAATTTTCTCGTGTATCACCATGCCTTAGCACTGCCACGATGAGGGTTCTCGATATGGTATGACGCCGGCACCCATTTGTTTGTTCCATTCCACTTCATAGTGTATGATGGTCTATTGCATGAGCCAGGTTCGTATCTTTTTGGGATCTGAATTGCTGTTCAGCGAGGTGACCCGTTTTGCCATCAAAATTTAGCCTGATACCGCGCCAGAAAGCCCACAGCCCCGACGACACTGCCAGATCAAGTTGGCATCAGCACAGCATTTGTAGAGTACACGCCCTTTCCAGGTGCGTTACATGATGCATTGCATGAGGCCCGAAAGGCCTAAACTTCCTGGATCATATACAGTTAGCAATTTCCGCAAAGGGGCTATAGTACTGTATGACTTCTGCTCCTCCCTTTCCGAGACTTCCTCATACTACGACACCAAGGAGCTCTTAACCTCACCTGTATGTCTTGATGGTTTCTTTTCGCTGTTACACATTTCGACTGACAATGATGGACCCATGAGTAGGTGCTTAGGAAATACCACTCATTCCGCCCACCCTAACTTGCCCATCCCGAACTTGTCCTTCCCAAATTTGCCTTTCTCAAACTTCCCTTTTCCATAATGGCCCGAAGCCCAATACTTGCCCTTCCTGCACTTGCACTTCATGTGCTTGTTCTTCCCGTGCTTGCCCTTCTCCAACTCGCCTATCTCAAAGTTGGACCTGCCTGGCCCAACCTTGCCCGTGCTAAACCTTCCCATCCTGAATGCGCTCAACATGATCGCGCCCAACCTGAATGGGCTGACCCCAGCGACCCCACCCCATCCGCCTCTTCCGCCCATCCTGAACACGCCCGACGTGATCGCGCTCAACCCGGATGCGCTCAACCGAGCGACCCCACCCCCTCCGCCTCTTCTGCCCATCCGGAACGAGCCCAACGTGATCGCACTCAACCCGAATGCGCTCAACCGAGCGACCCCACCCCTCCACCTCTTCTGCCCATCCTGAACGTGCCCAGCATGATCGCACTGAACCCGAATGTACTCAACCCAGCGACCCCACTCCCTCCGCCTCTTCCGCCCATCCTGAACGCGCTCAACCCGAATGCGCTCAACCTAGAGACCTAACCCCTCCACCTCTTCTGTCCATCCTGAATGCGCCCACTGTGACCGCGCTCAACCCAGCGACCCCACCCTGCCGCCTCTTCTGCTCATCCTGAACGTGCCCAACGTGATCATGCTCAACCCGAATGCACTATACCCAGCGATCCCACCCCCTTCGCCTCTTCTGCCCATCCTAAACGTGCTCAACGCGATCGCGCTCAACCTGAATTCACTCAACCCAGCAACCCCACTCTCTCTGCCTCTTCTTCCCATCGTGAACGTGCCCAGCATGATCGCGCTCAACCCAAATGCGTTCTGCTCAGCGACCCCACCCCCTCCGCCTCTTCTGCCCATAATTTATCATACTCACCAGTCGATATCCAAAGTGTTCGTCAGTTTTCTAAGACCTGTATGACACCTTCAGTAAGAATTTCTGATGGTCAACTCATACGGCGCACCGTCGCATCGTCACACCGATTAGAGCAACGTGTCCAAGGTGCGTTCTACAGTTTGCGCTCATGATTCACCGTTACTGACCTATGCGTCGCAGGCAAGAAGTGTCAAAGGACAACGATTGAAATGTTCCCCGATGACATACTCCTGGACATATTTGATTTCTATCGACTAGACTCCATGCAGCTATCCAAGAGGCGTCCGTGGAAGTGGCACCGCCTTGCCCACGTCTGCCGAAAATGGCGATATGTCATCTCCGTATCGCCACGTCGTCTGGACCTGCGGATACTGTGCAAATCTGGAGCACCTATCGAAAGTATTCTGGACTCCTGGCCGACCCTCCCCTTGGTTATAGAGTTCAATGCGACTCGGAAACCAAAACCCATTCCCAGAAACATTGTGGTCGCACTTCGTTGTTCGGACCGCATATGCGGTATTAATCTCAGTGTGACAAGCTCAATGACTAGATCGATTGTCGAATTAGTACAGAAACCGTGGCCGGCACTAGAGAAAATTCGGCTTACTGTCAAAGATGCTATGGGTCCGCCTAATACACCAGTCCACGATGCATTCTTGGGTGGTTCTGCGCCGCACTTAAAAGAAATCGAGCTGGATGGCGTCGCCTTACCCTTCCCGACAATACGGCGAGTTCTGTTTTCTGCCAACAACCTCGCCGAGCTTCACCTTTCCAACACCCCAAATGCCGTCTATTTTTCACCAGTTGACCTCGTCACTGCCTTGTCCACCTTGGACCAGCTCAAACGACTTACGATTGGTTTCCATTCCCCCACTTCTCACCCGGCCGCAAGTATAACACATCGATCTCTTCGACATACTACTCTCCCCTCGCTCAGGGTTTTCGATTTTCATGGCATGAGCGAATATCTAGAGGAGTTTATGGCACTAATCCACTTGCCCGTTCTTTGCAAATTCACTATAAAGCTTTTTAACCAGATCTTTGTCGAGACACCGCAGTTCAGTCAGCTCATTCCCCATCAGGACTCGAACGCGCTAGGGTCCCCTAGATTGGTGCTTGTAACACACTCCGCAGACTCAGTCAGTGTCTTTCTCATCCAAAAAGAGAACTCCTCGCCGGATGAGTATTGTTCCTTGGAAACCTCATGTAGACGGTTTGACAGCCAGCTGTCCTTCGTAACCCAGATCTTAAGCCAACTTTCCCCTCTCCTCTCTAGCGTGGCCAAGCTTACCTTCATCACACAATGGGAAATGCCAACCGGGAAAGAAGACGTGGACCCGACACAATGGCTGCAGCTTTTCCGGTTATTCACGCATGTCAGGGAGCTTCACATTTTCGAGCAACTTGTACTGGATATCGTGGAGGTTCTGACCATGGAGGCCATGGACATAGGGGTACTGCCTGAGCTTAACTCGCTTTCCCTGAATGGTTATCGTAAATTTCCATCTGCGGTGCAAGCCGCTGAGGAGTTCGTCGCCACGCGTAAGGTGTCCGGTCGCACGGTATCCTTGTCCGGCTGAGGAACAGGTCTTCGATTCTCCGAAAAAGGTGTACAGTGTGTTTTATATCCTTGATTCATTTCTGAGCTTGATATTGCCAGTGTTCGGTCACTATTTGCTTATGTAGTACCGTATATTATACCATGTTTTTATCACCGCCTCGTGCCGTACTATACGGAATCAGCCGGCTGTATCAGTAGCCCGATATCATTCACGTGGGTGTTGTTTTAATTGCATAATTTATTTTGGAAATGCGTAGAAATGCTGTTACTCTATGGGTTCACCTGGAACACACCGCTGGCAACAAACTGGAGACTGTAGAAACGGTCAGAAATAAAAGAACGCAAATGATGCGCAAATAACTTACGTGCGACAGCCTGCGTAGTACGGTACAAATGACCATTTGATCGGGCTATAGTTGATATACTGTATAGCAATGTGCCTAAGGAGGAGGGAAGGTGATCGGCAAGAATACATTGCAGGGTTCGCGTTGGCGTGCCAATCAGCCTTTCGCAGTGCCGCACTCCATTCCTTGATGGTAGCGACCGCTGCAGCCATACACCAGTGTTCTAGATCGTTATCTTTGCCTTGTGAGGCTGTGCCGTCGGCGATTTAGACCAGAGACTTGTGGCGACCCCGAGAGAGAAAGTATCTCCTGGATGAGGGTGCGGCGCGAGTCTCTTTTGCAGGTGGCCGAGTCCAGGGCTAGCTGGTCCACACCCCCGATCCGGACAGCCCAGGGCGAGATGGCGAGGAGCCTGACTGGCCTGACCTTCAGAACCGCCTCCGTAATGAACTTTTGGTAGGCGTTGTCGCCACGTCACCGAGACCGGGACTCCGGGAGGGTGAGGTCTTCTTCTGGGATCGCGGTCCAGTCTTCTCCTGTTGGATCCAGGCATTTGAGGACTTGGTATCCACGTGGGACATGGTAACGTTCAGCAGGAGCATGTGGGCACGGGGTTTAAAGGGAAGGATTGCCCTCTGTAGGTGCTCGTGGCACCGGACAGTTTGATTTTGGACGGCCCGGCATGATTGCCTAATTGGTGATTCAGCGGCTCAGCGGCTATTCTGCGGGCCAGTGTGTTCAACTTCAAGGCTGGCTACCGCCAACCCGCCCGGCATCGTGTTCGTCCGCTTCAACTTCAACATTGACCGGTATTGACCACCGACGATGGCCGGAACATGCATCTGGTACTTGAGTGGTGGTTAGTTGCTACGTATGGTGTTTTGAAGGAACACTGGTGCACGCGGTTCGTTCTATTCACTAGTGCTGTATTTATCTCCGATTATTTTATTCACGAGAGCGCCGAAAGGGTGTACCAGCCGTCGTCGAGAAATCCTGCGCAAGCCTCGACCCTCGGCTCGACTCACGACTTCGCCACACTCTACATTCATTCTCGCACACGATATCTCCCATGGTATTTTACAACCTGTCATCGCCAGCATCAACTCCCTGCTCATGGTCAAGGTCATGTGAGTTCCTCTCTTCGTGTCTAATTCCTTACTATAAGACGGCGAGCCATTAATGTCAATTGATGACCGTTACGCTCTTCTCGACCTTGTTAAGATGTTCCAATTACGGTTTTATCCTTGCTATTGTCGTGGATTGGAGTCTTTTTTCAGGACAGATACAGTCTACAGATTTGCGGTCTACATTGAATCGACGGGGAGAGATTACACTAATGTTGTGTCGCCATTGTCTTCGGTGCGTGCAGTCTTGGGCGGGAAGAAGAGAGTACCGTGACTACTGTTGTACTGCTGCGCCGCCAGGATGCTGGGTGGTGGGGCCCTCGTAGTTTTTACCTACGCGGTCGCCATATAGTCGTTAGTGGCGTCATCGGTAGAACTGGCTTTGAAATTGTACAATATGCCAGCGATTGCGATTCGATTCTGTCTTGTTGGAGGGATCGCCTTGCATCTTTGCATTTTGACTTGCCAGACTGCCAGTGGAGACATACGCTCAGCACTGTCAGCACGGATTGAGAGGGAACTGTCGAACGATAAGGACACGAGTCGAAGATGGGAGTGAAACGAGGCATGACTGTGCACACACGAGAGAGGAAGACAAAGGGGCTGATGATATTCGAACAGTAGAGGACGCTCCTATAAACACGTGTAGAAACCTTTGTACTACAACTATAGTATGGTAAGATCAGACTGAAGCATGAGGCGACGGAAAAAGTGAAAGGGAGACAATGAGTGAAAGGGAACTGAAACAGGGACAAGAGTAAGCGAGGGCACGAGCTCGTAGGGCAAGTCGTGTTTGATGCACGAGGAGGACGAGCGCGAGAAAATATCAAAGGGGACCGAATAAGATGAGGATGAGTAAGGTGTGATCGAACTGTAATGGGATAACGAGGCTAAGGATAAAAGTAAGGTAGACAGGACAAAGAAAAAGGATGACTGATCAAAGAGGAACGGAGTTCAATAAGTGACAGTACATCGACAAGCAACGTGGCCGTTATGGTGCAAGAACCCTCTATTTCAACCCTCTACCACCGTGACCGAATCTCATAATCTTCCATCATTTCCTCTTCCTCCCAGCGAACCAACTCCCCTTCCAATCCCACATATCTTCCGCACTTTTGACATGAGTGACCATTCAGGATCGCCACATTTGCGTGTGCTCTTTGAGGCCGCTTTGAGGGACTACGAGCGGCAGACGGGCATAAAATTAGCCAAGCATCCTCTCGCCGGGCGCCTCCAGGGCTCTAACTCCGTCGAGTCTGTTACCACCATTCTCCGTGAACAAGCGCAAGACTTCAAGGATTTCCGGGAAAAAGACAAGGTCCTAAAGCCGCTCAAAAAGGTGTTAACTGTTTTGCATAGTATACTTCCCTCCGCTGCCAATTTTGTTCAGGATGCCGGCTTGGTATGTCCGTAGGCGTCGACAGTCTGCTCAACGTTTCTGACCGTTATCCTATAGCATTTCCCACCCGTGAAGGCAATACAGACTGGCATCGGTATTCTACTCTCTGTATGTACCTATATTTAGTCTCTAATCTTTCTAAAATTCAAGCGTATTAGGCGGTCAAGGGCGTCGTGGATGACTACAGTGCCCTGGCCGATTTGCTCGAGTCGATTGGACATTTCCTTAATCGCCTCGAGATCTATACCGAGATCCCTCCCACAGAAGCCATGAATGAGATGGTTGTCAAGATACTCGTGGAGTTGCTCTCTACGCTTGCGTTGACGACTAAAGAGATAAAGCAAGGAAAACTTAGTGAGTCCGTCTTCGTGAGGGAATTTATTACCTGACATATGAAGGAAGAAAAACTTGTTCGGAAGCTTGTTGGCGAGAAGAAAATGGAGGCGATGGTCCAGAGGCTGGACCGATTGACGCAGGACGAGGCTCGGCAAACGGTAGCACAGATCCTCAAGGTCGTCCATGGTCTCGTCGAGAATGTGAAGGTGGTAATGGATGGTGAGCAAATCCACCAAGCCTGTCGCCCGCTGGATGTTGAGGATATTCCCCTGTAGACGGCGAGGTATCGGTTAACCATCTTAAGGAAACCCTCGGTATGTATCTCAGGCCACGATGAAGTGATCGTGTATCTAACCGAGCACCAGAAACTATGCATCAAGTCGCGAGTGACTTGAACAAGGCGAAGCGTAAGCCATTTTTTGACGTTGTAGTAGCCGACTTGGATCACTAATATTGTCCAAAAGGTGACGACTTACAGGAAGATATTTCCAGGTGGCTATCACCACCTAGTCCCTGGAAGAATCATCATGTTGCCTGCGAATCACGCCATCGCGGGACTACAGAGTGGTTCATTCAGGGCGATACGTTTTCAAAATGGAGAACGTCCAAAGTCCCGAGTTCACTTCTATGGGTCCATGGGAAACGTCTGTTAATCACCAGCTTTAATGGTTCAACAGAGACTAAAATTGTTTTTTTTTTGGTTTCACAGCGGGCGCCGGAAAAAGCGTGCTTTGGTGCGTGAAATCTTTGCATTTACATCCCGGGAAAACTCATTGTGTTCGTCAGCTCCACAGTCATCGAAGACATCCGTGCCATGCGGAAAGCTGGGCTCGCGTCATTAGCATTTTTCTACTGTGATTTCAGGGAGGACCGAAAGAAGGAATTGCGTGGACTACTCTCGTCCTTCCTGGTCCAACTTTGTCACCAATGTGACTCCTACTTTGATATTCTTTCTAGCTTCTACTTGGAACATGACAAGGGTTTGCGTCCTCCTAGCGACGATGCACTTGTGGGATGTTTAAAGGGCCTACTTAATCTCCCCGGACAGGCCCCCGTCTATCTCATCGTGGATGGTTTGGACGAATGTCCAAACCCATCTGTCGTCCGATCTCCCCGTGCCAAAGTCCTAAGTCTCATAAACGATCTTGTCGAGACACAAACTCAGAATCTGCACATTTGCGTCACTAGCCGACTGGAACTTGATATCAAGCGTGTCCTCGATCCTTTAATTTTTCGCTCTGTGTCCCTCCATGACGAGTTTGGACAAATGAAGGATATCGAGGACTACATCAAGTGGGTTATTAACACACGTACAGCAATAAGGTGGAAAGAAGAGCACAGGAAGCTGGCCATCGACGTCCTCACGGAAAAATCGGACGGGATGTAAGACGTCGATACTGAACTCTTGATGACTCTTGCTCATTTCTGTGATGCAGGTTTAGATGGGTGGATTGTCAGCTGGTCCATATTTGCGACTGCATCCCAGCGCGTATCCGGCGTGCACTGGAGGAGTTACCAGAGACGCTGGACGAGACATATGAACGTACCCTGCGAGGGATCAATAAGGCAAATTGGGAATTCGCCCATCGCATGTTTCAGTTCGTCTCAGTGGCTTCCCGCCCACTTCACGTCAAGGAGCTGGCCGACTTGCTCGCATTCGATTTCGAGGCAGGATCAATACCGAATTTTTATGAGGATTGGCGCCTGGAAAATCCGACGGATGCCGTACTGTCTACATGTTCCACTCTACTTGACGTTGTCGACGACCGAGATTCCCCCATCATACAATTCTCACACTTTTCCGTCAAGGAATACTTGACGTCCACCCGCCTTGCAGAAGCAACCGACATTATCCCCCGCCGTTATCATGTTTCTATGACATCTGCGCATACCCTTGTAACACAAGCCTGTTTGGGCATTCTCCTACATCTGGATGATAATGTCACCAGCGACAGTCTGGAAGATTTCCCTCTCGCTAAATATGCTGCAGAGCACTGGGCTGATCATGCCCTGTTCGAGGACGTGTCACGAAATGTGCAGGATGGGATGAAACAATTATTTGACCCGAGCAAACCACATCTTGCGATCTGTGTCTGGATATATGACCCAGCAGCTCCGACATGGAAACGGATGACGCAAAACAAAACGCCGTTGCCACTTCATCAAACCTCCTTGCATTATGCCGCTTTTTGGGGCTTGTATCTTGTTGTAGAGTTCCTCATCATCGAGCACTCACAGGATGTGTCCTCTCGAGACTCCAGCGACCATGCGACTCCATTGCATCTAGCCTCGCGAAATGGACACGTGAAAACTGTTTGCAAGCTTATCGAGCGTGGCGCGGATCTGACAGCCCAGACCAGGGACGGGGAGACTCCATTACATCTCGCATCGCGGATGGGACAAGTAGACGTCGCTCGCCTGCTTGTCGAACGCGGTGCGGATCCGACAGCCCAAAATTATAACTGGGAAACACCATTACATCTGGCGTTGCAAATGGAACAAGTAGACGTCGCTCGCATGCTTATTGGGCGCAGCGCGGGCCTGAGAGTCCAGAATAGGACCGGGCAGACACCATTACACCTGGTGTTGCAAATGGGACAAGAGGACGTCGCTCGCATGCTTATTGAGCATGGCGCGGATCTGACTGCCCAGAATAGGACCGGGCAGACACCATTACACCTGGCGTTGCAAACGGGACAAGAGGACGTCTCTCGCATGCTTATTGAGCATGGCGCGGATCTGACTGCCCAGAATAATTACGGGTGGACTCCATTACATCTCGCGTCGCGAATGGGACAAGTAAACGTCGCTCGCATACTCATTGAACACGGTGCAGATCTGACAGCCAAGAACAATTACGGGTACAGGTCTACTCCGAGTCCATTACATCTGGCGTTGCAATGGGAACAAGTAGACATTGCTCGCATGCTTATTGAGCGCGGCGCTGATCTGACAGCCCAGAACAGGGCGGGGCAGACTCCATTACATCTCGCGTCACAATGGGGACAAGTGGACGTCGCTCGCGTGCTTATTGAGTACGGTGCAGATCAGAGAGCCCAAGATAAGGACGGGCTGACCCCATTACATCTCGCGTCGCGAATGGGACAAGTAGATGTCATTCTCATGCTTATTGAGCACGGCGCGGATCTGGAAGCCCAGAACAGGGACGGGCACACCCCATTACACCTAGTGTTGCAAGGGAGAAAAGTGGACATCGCATGCATGCTTATCGAGTGTGGCGCGGATGTGACAGCCCAGAACAATGACGGGGAGACCCCATTGCATCTGGCGTCAGCTCCATCATTATGGGCCCGGATTTCACCACAGAAATTTGCAGAAGTTGCCCATGTGCTTCTCGAACATGGCGCAGACGTCAATGCTCGGAATAAAAATGGATCAACTCCATTTGCTCTTGCATTGCAAGGTGGGCTTGCAGAAATAATACATATCCTTGTTCAGCATGGTGCTGATTCTGATGCCCACAACGTGAATTGAATTTCATAATTTTCATTCTGGGTAATATACGAGGACACGATATAATTATTTTCTTATTTATTTATGTTAAACTGTTAGATAAGGTAATTTCTTGTATCTTGATTTTGACTCAGCCCCATGTCATGTGTGAAAAATGCCGTTGGCTCGTGTTGTAAAGGATAAAATATGGCTGGGGATAAGTCACCACATGTGATTTAACACGTGATGCTATCCGAAATAGTGCAACAGCGGCAATGGGCTCAGATAACATAATGGGCCAAAGTTTCGTTTTTGTCGGACTTCAAAACCGCATTCTCATGAATCACGTGATCAGATTAGCTAACTCGAGGACTTGCGCTCGCTGCGTTCGTTCGTACGGAAGGAAATGGACAAATCTTTTATCGTCGCCGGCCTCCCATCATGGGTCCTTACCTGTACGTTCGCGTCATACATTTTCTGCTATACTCACTTGACCATCAATCCCCGAGTAGGCATACTGTAATCCCGAATTTTGTTCATTGTTCTTGTCAGTCGATATCGACGCGACTCATCTGCGACCAACAAATTGAACAGGCCCAGGATGCCACGGACTTCAAAGACTTCCGAAGGGTCGACGATGAAACCTACTGCTGCTCCTTCTCACCACGAATTACGTGAAAAATCTATTCGAGGTGACCGTTACCCATCGCACTTATGAACTGCCGTTACTGACCCATGCGACGCAGGAAAAAACCGACGGAACACAACGATCGAAATGCTTCCCGAAGATACCCTATTGGAAATATTCGATTTTTATCGATTGGACTCCATGAAAAAGTCTCGTGGACGCCCGTGGAAGTGGCATCGCCTTGCGCACGTCTGCAGGAGATGGCGAGATGTCATAATGGTGTCACCACGTCGTCTTGGTCTGCAAATCCTTTGCAGGTCTGGAGCACCTATTGAATCTATCCTGGATTCCTGGCCAACCTTGCCATTAGTTGTGCGATACAAAGGCCCAAAGTCCAAGTCTCTGCCTAAAAACATCATCGTTGCCCTGCGCCATCCAGATCGCGTTTGCGAAGTTGACCTCGTTTTGCCGAAATCGTTAATCGGATCAATTGTCCCGGTGATACAGGAGCCATTTCCAGCACTGGAATGCGTTCGAATTACGGTCAAAAATGCTGCGACACCACCGGAACTATTCAGTGGCCCATTTTTGGGTGGGTCCGCCCCACGCTTGAAAGAGATTAAACTGGATGGTGTCGCCTTCCCCTTCCCGACAATACAACAAGTTCTTTCATCTACCGCCCACAATCTCGTTCAGCTCTGCCTTTCCAATATCCCAAATGTTAGCTACTTTTCACCAAATGCCCTCGCCTCCAGCTTGTCCACCTTGGTCCAACTCAAACAACTCAATATCGACTTTCATTCTCCATCTTCTCGCCCCGCAAGTAAGACATGCCCACCTCCTCAGCGCGCCATCCTTCCCTCCCTTTCCATCCTCAACTTTCACGGTGCAAGTGAATATCTGGAAGAGTTTGCGGCGCAAGTCGACTTCCCGGCTCTCACTTTTATCAACATAGAGTTCTTCAGCCAACTCGTCTTCCAAATTCCGCAGTTCTGCCATTTCATTTCTCGCGTGAACGCACTAAAATCCCCCACAGAAGTGATGGTGACACCCTCTGCGGAGCTCGTCACGCTCTTCTTCATTCAGCAAGGGGAGCGTCGGGTTGTCCTTGGGGAATGCTTCCTGGGAACTACATGCGAGGAGCTCGATTGGCAGCTTTCCTTCGTGACCCAGGTCCTAAGACAATTTTCTCCTTTACTCTCCAGTGTGGATTCACTCACCATTAACAAGCCTTATAAAATGCCAAGGGGAGAAGGACACGTGGAATCGGTACAATGGCTGGAATTATTTCAGCCATTTCCGCATGTGAAGACGGTCCACGTTTTCGAGCATCTCGTACCAGACATCGTGGACGCTCTGGTCGCGGAGAACACAGTTGCGGGAGTATTACCCGAGCTGTCCCGTCTTTACCTGAAGGGGTATCGCGATTCCCCATCTGTGGCGAAAGCTGCTGAGCAGTTCGTCGCTGCGCGCAGACACTCTGGTCGCACCGTATCCTTGTTCAATTGACGAGTGGTCCTCGATCCGTATGTATCAATGCTGCCAGTACTGTCACCGTAATATTTTGTACGGTATTTTGAATTCTTATTTCCTTTCCTTTTTCTTTCGAACGACTTTAGAATTTGTTGCCAGTACTCTGTCGTTCGTATAATTATTGTATATTCCTTGTCGTGGCCCGTGTCTTGTTATGTGAAGGGTGGTAACTCACGTGATTAAGGTGCATGTGATATCCCGCCGTCATGCATGCCCCAACCCAATCATTTCCTCCAGCTGAGTCTATGCCATACACCGTCCAGATGCTCTACCAGAGAACTCAACTCGTCCTTTGGCAACATTCGGTTGCATCATTAAGCGACATCGCCTGCGGTCTCGGCGCAATTAATTGGTCGATGTAACACGAGCGTCAGTGCCACGTGTACAGTACTTCAGCGTCACAGTACTTGTGACTCTGTGCTCAGCACCACATCATGCCAGTCATCACAGACCTACCTTTCGAGCTTTGGTCGGAAATTACACGCAATGTGATATTCAAGAAGGACCTCTGCCAGCTGCGCAGCGTAAACTCAACCTTCAATATATTGGCAACACCCGCAGTTTTCTACGAAATCAAGGTCCGTAACGATGACCAAATCGCAGAGAGATTCTGGACCTTGGTTCACACACCTCACATCGCTCAACACGTCCAATCCATTGTGTATGTCGAAAGTACGTTAGTAAATACATCCCCACTGCTGCGTCGTTGATGGTGCTAACTGAGTTGTATATGTATTATAGAGCAGACCGTGGAAAAACTGAATACGCTGAAGAATATTGAATCTTCATACTGCCGAAAATCAATCTGGATGCTCCTTAAACTTGCATTTTCCAACCTCCATCGGTTTCCTAGCTTGAAAAAGCTTGCCCTCTACTTTGACGTGCGCTATCACCCCGTAGTCCCCTTCGACAGTTGCGGCTACCCATCGTACAATGTCGTGCGCGAGATAGGCAACTCCCATCAATGGGATGTTCTCTATTCCATAGGGAACAACAGAGAGCCCCTCCCGGGACTACATTCTTTCGAAATTTATGGTTGGCACTGCTCGAGCGACTTTAGCTCGCTCTTCGACGAGGCACCTATTGCACGGCTCATCGCGTCCTTACGGCACCTCCGTTTCTCCCTTCCCCTCGTGCGGCCGGAGGATTCAGTGTCACGCGAACAGATCTGGAAACAAGTTGTGATGCGGCGTTTGCTGCAGCCTGCAGTAAATCTCGAGTCACTCAAATTATCCCGAAGCCATGCATGGGACAATAAACAGTATCTTAACACATCACAGGTCCAGTTAACCACTTATCCACGACTTACTGCGCTCTCACTTTGGGGCATCGCATGGGAAGATGGCAAGATCGGTCAAGGGGGCATTATCATGCCCCCTCCCTTGGAGGACTTTATCATGCGCCATAGAATGACGTTGAAGAAGCTCAATATAGATAATTGCTCCATCAATGTTGGGGGAAGATCTAGGCTGCCGTTCTGCTACTGGGCAGACGTCTATAAGCGGCTGAGCGAAGCGATGACCGAGCTAATAGAAGTGGAAGTGGAATCCCTTTTCAACCCTCATGAATCGTCGTACGTTTATTCGGTTGGGGGTACTTATCGCCCTGTGGAAAGTTTGGGGGAGACGGAAAGACTGGAGGGGAGGGAACAGGACCGGCTGGCACTCGAGAAATTTAGGGCAGTTGTCCAGAAACGGAGGACGGGTGATGGCGATGAGGTTTCGACCATGAGGCTAAGCGATAACTAAGCAGGCGGCGCTCAAGGCGATGATAGTGGGGGACTCAGATAGTACCTTACGAGGATCCCTAGTTTTGACACATAGATTTAGAGTACAACAAACCTTCAAAAAAAAAACAGAATTTCCGGAAAATACAGCTGGACATCCACATTAACGTGTTCGTGTGTATTCATACTCATATAGGACGCTGTCAGGATGGCGCACACGGCCTGCGACATCATGGGTTCCCAAGGGAGGGTCAGTTCTCTTTGCGAAGGGCGGCTGATATTGGTCATCGGGATATACGGCACGAACATGTCAGGATGTCGCCCACCCCGGAGACTATTTTCTTGGACGTTTCCGCTTCTGTTTACTTGTCCGTACTGTATAACCAGGGTCCGGTCGAGAACCGGGGCTGACCAAATCGAGTCAAATCAGGCCGATCGGACGACTCGTGACTACCGATCGTGTTGATCGCTGATAAATAAAGCGCTTAGCAGAACTCGAGGACAGCAACGATGGTGCAGATCTCTGAAGAGCCAACGATGCGAGATACAATTATGCCTTTCACACGCGCAGCCCTAGGTGACCTCCACTATTACACTTCGCTCCGACACGCTTAAAAAAAAATAAGCATTACTGAAACCAACGCATCATCGCACGCAGGCAACTCGAGGAACAACAACAACAACACAACGCTTCCCGAAGATACCCTTCTGGAGATATTTGATATCTATCGACTGGACACCATGGTGTGGTCTCGCGACGGACATCGATGGGATTGGCTCCGCCTTGCGCACGTCTGTCGCCGATGGCGAGACGTGATTTCCCTATCCCCACATCGCCTCAATCTGTGGATCCTTTGCAAATCCGGAGGTACTGCCACTGCCACTGCCACTGTACCCATCGAGTATATCCTGGGTTCAAATTCCTGGTCAAGCGTTCCTCTAATCGTGCGATTCAAAGCGGGTCCGGCGAGTCCTCGGCGCCGGAATGACGATGATCAAAGTTTACGACTAGTAGTACCACTACCGGATAACATCGCCGCCGCACTTCGTC
Source organism: Russula griseocarnosa (assembly GCA_022884055.1). Lineage (NCBI taxonomy): Eukaryota > Fungi > Basidiomycota > Agaricomycetes > Russulales > Russulaceae > Russula > Russula griseocarnosa. The sequence goes on from JAGKRU010000021.1 coordinate 216,332, forward strand.
CGTGTCACTGGGATCGTATATGTGAAATCGACCTCGGTTTGACCCGCTCAATGGCTGGGCCGATTACCGAAATGATGATGCACGAGTCACCGCTTCAGGAGTTAAAATCCCTTCGAGTTACAGTCGACAATGCTTCGGAGCCCCCGCTATTAATCCGTAACACCCTTTTGGGGGGTTCTGCTCCACACCTTAGAGAAATCAAGCTAGACGGTATCGCATTTCCATTCCCGGCAGTACGACAAGTTCTATCATCCACCAACAACCTCGTAGAGCTTCACCTTTCCAACATCCCCAATGACGTTTATTTCTCACCAGACGACCTCGTCGCTACCTTATCCACCCTGCTTCACCTCAAATCACTCACAATCGGCTTCCACTCCCCTGCTTCTCGCCCACCACCACCGCCACCATCATCACCCCCAAGTATAACAAATAGATCTCCTACTAAACTACGCACCACTACCCTCCCCTCCCTCACGCATCTCGATTTCCACGGCGCGAGCGAATACCTAGAAGAATTCGTTGCCCAAATAGACGACTCGCCATCTCTGAGCAAAATAACCATAAAACTCTTCAACCAGATCCTATTTGAAATTCCCCAATTCTGTCAGTTCATTCCCCGTCTCAAAGCGCTCTCCGGGCCCGGGCCTTCCACCTGGATATTCGTAACGCTCTCAGGCTCAGCAGCAGACTCGGAGTCAGAGTCAGTCAGCGTCATGTTCGTCCAGGAGGGCAAACCCTCAAACGAGAACTATTGCCTGGGAACGTCGTGCCGAAGACTCGACTGGCAATTATCATTCGTCACGCAGATCATCTCCCAGCTTCCTCCTTTCATACTCTCCAGCGTACACTCACTCAGCTTCAAGAAGAAAAAGAATAATGCCCCGGCCCGGCGAGGCCATAACTCGTTCACGACCGGTGCCAGTGGCAGGGACTCGAACTCGAACTCGGACTCGGAAGAAGACGTCGATTCGGCGGCACAGTGGTTGGAGCTTTTCCAACCCTTTAGGCACCTGAAGCAAATTCACGTTTGGGAGGAGCAGCTTGTACCGGGTATCGTGCATGCTTTGGTTAGTAGTACGGAGGAGGGAGAGGAGGAAAATATGAATCATATGGCCGCTGAAGGGGTACCGGTATTACCTGAGTTGAGTTCGCTTCACCTGAGCGGGTATCGCAAATCCTCATCCGTGGCAAAAGCTGCTGAGGAGTTTGTTGCTGCGCGCAGGCTCGCCGGTCGTACAGTACGTCTGATCGGCTGAGATACAATGCCGCAGTATATTTTACAGTAATTTGGGGTCTTTTTTTCTTCTTCTGAAGGGCTTTGAGCTCCGGGTTTTATCTTCTTGCTACTATTGTACTTGTCATCCGTTTCTAAATGATATAATCCTGTATTCTCACAAATCACATTTCCAATCTGCGTTGTGTTGTAGTTCGCTGTTTGGATTCTCGCAGGGGTATATATATCAATCATTCCTCTAAAGCTCCAGGCCATTAATCCACACGTCCCAGCACAAACACGACGCTGCACGACACGGCACGACACATCACATACAATGCGTGATTTTTTGCGTACACCAATCAAGGCCAAAAAAAATGAGAAACGAAAAAACAAGAAGGATGGGACGGAATGCCGTGCGCGTGGACCTGTTCTGGGATGATGGTGAAAGAAGAGAGAAGAGGAGAGAAAAGCGCCGAGGCGCTTGAGGGAGGAGAGGTAGGTGAAGAGGATTGACGGACTAAGGAGAACAAGAATTGAACCATGTTTAGAGAAGAGAAAAAAAGGAAAACAAATAATACTGTAAAGGCAGCTTGCGGGACATATTGTGTACTATTATACAAACGGAGAAAAAATTGCACTTTGTATCATAGTAGTAGAGGGGAGAGAATGGGGGGAAAAAGAGACAAAAAGAAAGGCGCCAAAATCTAAAAGTCGTCGGCATCTGGATCGGCCTCAACCAACTCCAGCTCTGGCCCAGGCTCGGGTTCGGGTTCAGGTCGTTCAGGTCCGCGTCCAGGTTGTTCGAGTGGTGTGATGACACCCTTAACACCACCGCTCTGCGTCCGCCCACCGTCCCGCGCGCGTGCGGTACTCATCTGTGGTATACGCCGTGACGGATCCGAACCATCATCGTCCCCACCCGCACCTGCTGCACCCGTCCCACCTGCTGCCACACCGTCCTGGTTCTGTCTCGAAGGCGGTGGCGACGACGACGGGAACGGTACCGAAACTGATGGTGCTAAAAGTGCTGGTGCGCGCGCTTCTTTCCTATGTTTACGACTCTTTCCGCTATTACTCGATGACGACTTCGTCTTGACCATCAATGGCGGTGCTGGTACCGAGTGGGCGTTCTTCTGGAATAGAGCTTTCGACGGTGGCGTTGTATCGAGTGGTGTAGCAGGTACAGACGTTGGATCGACCCATTCTTCGTCATCGAAATCGCCTTCTGTGGACGCAGACGTTGTACGTGCAAAATTGACAGCGTGAGATTTCCCCGATGGCGTCGCTTTCACTGGTGTGCTGGTGACGATCGTTGGAGTTGTGGCAGGGCCAGGTGTCATCGGCCCTACGGGATCATCTTCAGTATCGCCCTCACTTTGTCCGCCTTTGGATGCGGCACGTGATGAGAACCGGTCGTCGATGACAGCATCTTCGCCTGCATCGAAAAAGTCGCCATCCGAGTCTTCCTCTTCGTCCTCCGCTTGCTCTACCTTTTCCCCTTCCCCTTCTATCTCCTTCACACGTACTTCTTCGTCCCCGATAGCCGAGCGCGAAGAGTCGTCCCTGTCTTCAGGCATGTCCTCCTCCTCATCTTCTTCCTCTTCTTCAGGCTCCGACATCGATTCAAGACTATCGTCGACATCTGACCAGGATGGTGGCTCATCAACAATTGAGAATATCGTCCTGTGATTCCTGAACAACTAATATCACAAGTTAGCGCGCGGGGAAAGAGTGCATACGGAGAAACGCGCATACCTCGGCAACTCTCTGTCGAAGGTCGATCCAATCCGCCTCATTTTTGCACAGGAAACCAATGAGCATGCTCGGGTCGAGCCCAGAGAGCGGCATCTTGCGTACTCGATCGCTATGGAATGTTCGAAGTTCTGCCGCGCTGTATGCCGTCGCATAGTGCGTTTGCACATGGTCCAAGTTGGTGTCACTCGCTGCGCCCGACAGCTCGGATGCGGCCCCATTGGCGCCCGTCGTGTGCCATCGAGTATGTGCGCCACCTGAGGATGAGCTGCTAGTCGATAATTGCTTCGATAGGGGAGACGGCGAAGCCGGGGAACGGTGCGAAAATGTAGTCGAACCTGTGCGACTCGACGCAGGCGATGTTGGCGTACGATTATGACCCAGAGGTGAGGCCGATCCCCGCTCAGGCGTTGTTTGCCTAATCGGTATCCCCCGCTCGCGTTCTGCTGATTGTGGGGGTAAGCGTAATGGGATCGCTATACGCGCATGATGGGGGTCCAGGTAGAATAGGTTGTCTGCTTGCGATCCAACAAAGTAGTACGACGATGATGGGCGGCCACCAGCTATGCCGATCGACTGTGGGAACGTGTAAAGCGCCTGGAGACGTATTAGCCGAAAGCATGTGAAAAGCAAAGAAGCCACGCACCTTTATCGTGTCATAGTAAATAGGGTTAACACCGTCGATACCCAGCCGAATACCAATAAGCACGACAACTGCACGTCCGCCCCAGCCTGAGAGTTTGTGGTGTCGAGGTGAGCTGGCTGGTGGGTGGGAGGCTGCGTATACATCGGTCTGAAAGATCTGACCGTCGACGGCGATGGAGATGCCGAGCGCTGCTTCTGGGAAGTTATGGACAAGGGTTCTGAAAGACAGATCAACAACCGAAGGAATAATTAGGGCATTATCATTCACGCACTTGATCGCACCAGCGGCGGTGCTCGGCCCGAACCACTGTCCAACGTCCTTACCAAGCTCCTTCCCGGCTAGAGCCATACGGTGTACGCTGAACGGACAGAGCGGGGATGGCGAGTCGAAGAACCACGTTAAGATCTGGACGTACATTGAATAGTCTGCAGTAAATACGGGATGGGGGGGTCGCCGCCAGTCTACAAAGAGTCAGAGACGCTGATGGGAAATATAAAAAAAAGGACACGAACCTCGTCCTAGGTGGAGATGTATGAGTGCCGTCGCAAGCAACGATTGCCCTGTCCGTAGCATACATCCCCAACCCGTGTCACTTGTCCACCCCTTCTCGCCACCGGGCCACCATCGTTTCGAAGGAGGACTAGAGGATACAGGAATCGGGGATCCGGCCGCCGCTGCAGCCGCGACCTCGGCTTGCTCACGCTCGAGCACAGCCAGGGAAGAATCGCGAATGGGTTGAAAGTGAGAGCGATAGGTGATCCACACGCATGAGGTGAAATCCGCATAAAATTCAGGCGACCAATGGGCGGCGTGGTTCTTGGAGGAAGACGAGTTTCCGCCGCCAGGGGAAGTCGATACTGTGGAAGATGTTGAGGTACGGAAAGAAGATGCCCGCCTTGATTCGACGGAACCACGACGTGAGAGTGTTGGTGCAGGCTCGGTCGATGGATCATAGCCGGGATGTTGGAGACCAAGAAGCCAAATTGGATCAGTGCACTTGTCGGGGGCGGAATCGGGGTCGAGGAGGTAACGCATCGCCTTGTCGAGTTGGCCCTTGCCGTGCTTGGCTGCGGCCAATAGTGCGGACTTCGTCTTGGGAGAGCTCGAAGGGGGTGGTAGGTTTCCAGAGTTGATGAGCTGGGGGAGGCTTAGATCTGTGGCGGATGAGTTGAAGGTGTGTTGAAACCAGCCGGAAAGGCGGGTAGGAATGTCAGAGAGACGAGTGGTTGAGTGAGATGACTGGTAATAAGAAAGGTGATTATCGGAAACCGAGCTGAGCGGGCGCTCTGAACGCATCCTCACTCGCGGTGAAAGCGGCTCTACGATGATGGGCGGTTCGTCCGTACTATCATCTGCCGCACTAAAATCTTCAGAAACATCGGCGTCGTGTGGAGGGGAGGACGCCTCCTTGACGCCGACGAGCTTACTCCCCCTACGCATGATGGAACGTTTCGGAGCTTGGGACGTCGAAGAGGGCACGGGTGGTTCTGAGAGGGAGGACGAGCTGGCGGTGCTGCTGCTGTTGCTGGCAGGGTCGATCATGGACCGAGAGCGGTCACGATACTGCTTGGATTGAAGGAACTTTGGCAATTTGGACGAGTTTGGGTTGGTCGAGGGCGATGAGGAGTTACGGGACTTGGAAGACATAAGGATAAGATGAGATGAGAAAAGAAACGAAAGAAAAGGCGGGTGTTGCGCTGTCTGTGGCGCTATAGTCGCTGTACAGTCGTGGTCTCTTGCAGAGTCGGAGCGGCGTGGCAAAGTTGGTATCCTCGCTCGAATTTCGCTCTCTTGCTCGAATCTACACATTTTTATTTATTCATCTCTGAATATTTCTCCCAGTTCACAAGCACAAGGCAAGGTACACGTGGCGGACCAGGCCACGTCTGTTGATCCTCGGTGCACTCTTTTCGTGCTTTGATAAATCACAATCCTTGTCACCTTCTCCACCGAAGCAACTCTCTCCAATTTTGACGCGCTTCCAACCACAACGGGTCAGTCTGTCCGGTGACGGTGAGAACATCCGAACCTGCCCTGCGCTGGCCACGTCTCCTTCCCATCCCACCAATCATTGGGTCCCAAAGCCGCTCTAAATTCAGTGGAACCAATTCCACGTCTCATCCTCGCACCCAAAGAGCTTAACACCCGCGGGATCAAGGCAACGATAAAATCAACAGCGGACGGAGGGACGGAGGACAGCAGAATCGGGCAATGGCCAGCGTGGGAACAACACCCCCGCTTTGTGGCATGGCCGGGCCGAGTTGCGCCGATGCGACCGACTGCCATGGCCGCGTCCCCCAACAGCCGTTCAAGCTCTGCCGCAACTCCAGACGGCCTCTTCGAGGAAGTAACGGACAACACAGGTTGCACCCACATCTCGGCCCTGCTGGCAGACCCCACCGAGAGCGATCCCTTGCTCAAGAGATTTCGCCGCCTGGTGACCTGGAAAGCACAACGGACCCATGATGCCCTTCATTCTGCAAAGCGGCGCAAGGTGCGCTTCATATTTCTCCCTCGGTACATCTCCCATGCTCATATATGCGACTAGGTAGCGCTTCCTACCTGTGGAACTTGCGGACTGGCTACACCTCGTCCATTCGTCTGTCTTGACTGTGCCTTCTCCGGTTGCTGGAAAGACGATCATATAGTGGAGCACTTGAAGGACGAGAATCACAGATTCTGTGCGTATACATGAACACATGATGCTCCTTGCTTTCTCTAACTATACGCAGGTGTCGATACACAGCTCGGCGTAGTATACTGCAGGGAATGCCAAGATGTGATATATGATCCTATGCTCGACGATCTCTATCAGAAGCTCGTTCGAGGAGTCGAGGAGAGAGAAACGAAGCACCTAGGTACCCTTCATCTCACGTCCATATAAAGAAAAGAGATCTCATGTGGGAAATTAAAACCAAGATGAAAAGCGCCCACGCGAGCCGTACCAATCCTGGAAACCGGGGGAGAAAGACATCGCTGCTCTCGACAACACCACACCTCTCCCATGCCAAGGCCAACGTGGGCTTCTCAACCTAGGCCAAACATGTTTCTTAAACGCGACCCTCCAATCACTCCTCCACAACCCGGTCCTACGGAACTACTTCCTAGGAGACAAGCATAACCCTCGGTGGTGTAAAACCAAAGAAGACTGCGCATGCTGCGAGCTCGACAGGCTCTTCGCAGCCACGCACACACCTTCACCACCTCCGAGTCCACAACCTGCATTCGGCCCTACAGCCCTGCTCGCGACATCTTGGCGCGCTGCTGGGTCTTTGGCCGGGTATGCGCAGCAGGATGCACACGAGTGTTTCATTGCGCTGTTGAGCGCTGCCCACGCTAGCGCCCGCGGCTCCACACTCCTCAAATGCAACTGTATCGTACACAGCACCTTTGGTGGTATGCTCCAAAGCGACATGCGCTGTCCGCGCTGCAACGCCCTGAGTGAGACCATCGATCCATGTCTCGACATCTCCCTCAGTCTTGGCCTCAGTCCCGGTCAGAGCACACTGGCTGGGTATCTTAAACGGTGCGTGGTCGCTTTTGACCATCTCCATTTTATGGTAAAGTAATGGAGAGGAGGGTCACATGGACAGATTTACGCAGCCCGAGAACATCGCGGTTAAAGATTGGATCTGTCAGAAATGTGGCAAAGTCTCTCAAGAGGCCAACAAACGACTCTCGATCAAGCGGCTTCCACCCGTACTCTCCGTCCAATTCAAGGTCTCGTCCTTTTTCCCGTCCAATTCCAAAGATATCTGACTTAATGACGACTCCGACCGCAGCGCTTCGAGCAACGTGGATCAGAAACATATAAGATTGACACTCCCGTGCGCGTTCCCGTATCAATAAACATGGCACCGTATACAACGGCGGCCCTTGATGGTAGCGGCACGTAAGTTTATTTGAGGCCAATCAGACACCTATCATGTTTTTACCTCCTACGTGCTGGGAACAGCTATCCGGGCCCAGAGGCTTTATACGACTACGAGCTTTTCGCAGTGATCAATCACGAAGGTCAGATCGATAACGGGCACTATACGAGCTTTGCACGTTTCCAAGACACGGTGCGCCCATCCTATCCCATCCTCCTTTACTGTGGCCTGGCTGATTACTTCCAATATCCTTCATTTGCAAAAGTGGTGTCGCTTCGACGACGACAAAGTGACGCCCGCGACGCTCGCAGGCGTTCTAGGAACATCCGCGCCGATATACATGGCGTTTTATGTCAAGCGTCGGTTGGATTATAAACCGCACATTACGCCCTCGTATGTACTTACCAGGGAGAGCGAGGCGGTGCGCGAGCGCGAGGCGATGGCTGCCAAGGCGAAGGCCGAGCAGGAGCAGGCGCGTGAGCGTGAGCGTGAAGTCGATAATGAACTGCTTGCTATGCTCGACCCCGAATAAGAGGGGTACAGTACATATTTTTTGTAATTGGTTCCTCGTTTTTTCCTATGGGTATGGGATGGATATACGACTTGAGCAGACTGCAAGACGAGATGGTACAAGCCCGTGAGAACCCCAGGTCTCATTTACACAGTACTGTACAGCGTTCGTGTGAACTGGAAGAAAGCGCACATGTGGGCGACACACCCATCAGCTCAGCCTCTTGAGCTCTTGAGTCTTGACGCAGAATTGAATTTGTCAGCCGTGCTCAAAGGCAAAAGTACCGTGCAACACCCGTTCTTCCTCCCCCTCTAATATTTTCCCGCTTTGTATCCATCGCAAAAACGTCGTCCTGATTAATAGGATCAGCGCCAAAAGGCGGACTCGGAAACAAATCACGAGCCCTACAACACATCATATACGCATACTTTTCAACTTGACCCCCCTCGCGAGCGTCGAACCCCTCCAAAGTGAAAGCCGAAATTAGGGAGACGTCAAAATGGCGGTGCAGTGTAGACTAGAATATTCATGTTGTCCTTAAGGAACCTCAAAACGCCCTGGTACGTGCTGCGCAACCCATCGCTGTCCCCAGTGTCGCATTGATTAGTATCAAACACATGGTATCACATGTGCTTAATACAATCAATGCGACATGATGGCGCCACTTCTGAGCTTCTCTGAGGAAGGCCAAAAGTCCTTCTCTAACTGCTCCCTTCAAAGCCTTCCTTCTTCATGGGTGGGTTGGAATAGACTGTCAGCTGGAGTACTCTATGATGATGTGTTTAGTTTATGCGTGCAGACGATGGCGTCGATGAGGTACCTTTTCGAGCAACCTATCCTCCCCGCCGACTTGTTTGAGACGGACACGTTTCGCGGCACTGGCAGCCAGTACTGTATATGTAGTTCTGAGTCTCGCTCGGCCGGATGGAATAAGTGTTGGAATTGATGAGAGCTCAAGGCGCATTTCGCGCGCTTGCTGTGTACAGAGTTAGTACCGTCACAATCCGATGCAAGGAAGAAAAGGCTACTACCAGCGCAACTTGGACCTCAGCTTCTGGGGAAAGGAAGTGAGGATATTGGTACCGCAAAGCGCGAACTTTTATCCGCGCTGTACAGTAGTTTGGGGTTACCGTATTAGTAGCTTAAATTCCCGAAAGAGGATAATGTTTCTTTTTTGCATCCCCAACGAAGAGTAGGCGATCGATCGGCGCATCAGAATATAATGCGGCCATCCGGCGGCGAGGTGGCTGTATCTCCAACCACGACGTCTCGAATACGAAACATATAGTATTCCTTAAGCCTAGAGTGTCTACTCACCTGGCGATAGAATTCTACCTGCTTATCGGCGTCAAGTAGAGCGATTTTTGCCATGGGTCTGGCCAAACCTGAACCCGCGGTTATCGGGCATCCAAAGAGGCCGTGTTCTAATGCGGCGATAGCCTTTGCTTACTTACGGTAGTAAACGGTGGAGAAGGACAGAAGCTAATGTGAGCAAGATGATTGCAATCCGTGAAGGACTTCATACGGATTCCTGGAACTTTTTCTTTGTAACTCAGGGCGTGTAATTGCATGCAGATTATCCATCCGGATGTCAGTGTCAGATAACTTAGATACTCGAAGCCCTCGCAACCGGGTACAGCCGAGAGACGGAGGTAGGCGGCGCTCATCAACCTTTTCCCACTTGCCCGACTAACGCAACATCGTATCGCTCGTTTTTCTTGCTCGCCCACCACTGGGGAGATTATCGAATATCATAGAATACGTCTTGTCTGATACCTTCCATCTCGCGACTAAGTATGCGCCTCACAACAGGGCGCACAACATGTGAGGCGGCGCCACGCTGCTCAACTGCCAGTGCTGCCCACCCCCTTCCCTCAGGCCCTTTCCCAACCGCGCTCGAGAAGTGCTGTACGCTCGAGTCTACATTCTCTCACTTTCACCAGCCCGGCTCGAGCGAAACCCAAGCACTCTATCTTCTCCCACCCACGCGACGTCGTGCACCTCGAACTTGTGAAGAAAGAAGGGTGGCAATGTCGATCTACGAAACATTCAAACAGGCTATATTTTCTGATACATCTCTTCTGAGTTGTGCTTCTCGTGCTTTGGGTGTTTGTTGGGTTCTATACAAAGTAAAGTATCGTATCAAAACCAGCGGTTCCCGTCATGTGCTCTTTTGGGTCCTCCATTTCCATCGGATTAGCCACCAGGTTTGGCGTCACGGTCGAAACCCCGAGCCACCGTCCATTCTTTGGCTCTTGACAACCCGCCTGAATTCCTCAAGTGCCAGTGTGTCCTGTACCAGACCGGCGTCCGGTGCTCTCCCTTCCAAGACGTCTTTATTCAAATAGTTGCAGGAAGAATGACCATCAAAGTAAACATATGGTATTCTGTCTTTGAATTCGAATTCCACTTTCAACTCCACAAGCCCTGTCAACGCATTAGCCAGCTGCTTATGATGTCTGCCCAGTAACGCTGTGGCGGCCCGAATCTCTCCCTAATGTTAATTGCACAGTTGTGTAGCTCGAGCTTCTTCAACGTCTTCTGGTGGCGCACAATAAACTCCAGGGCAACAGTGTCCCCTTGACCGCTGCTGTCATCCTTCCAGATGATGTGCTTGAGTGAGAGCGCAGCAAGTTGCGGAAAGGTGGGTAACTGGGCCTGTAAAATGTCAAAACACCATGCATCACTCCCCATTCCTCTTCCAGTGATTACAAGTGACTCGAGATTTACTGCAGGTTGCAGCACGTGCCGCACTACAACTTGCTTCCAGAACTGCTCGAGTGAGTACACCTTGTTAGTCGATATACTTATGGGAACGGTGAAACTTAAATGGCGTAACGACGCAGCAAGCCATGCAATAGGTACTCTGACCATGGACCTTAATCCGTTACCACCACTACCCCTGTTGAGCGCCGCCGGGGCTCCACACGCTCCGTGCTCCGTGCTCCTATGCACCACGCGCACCGGAGCCCCTGTAGCGACTCCTAGGACAGCCGGACACTGCCCCCTGATTACATATGGATATGCAGATAGTATATATATTGTACTCATATCGTAGGGGTACAATACAGACACACAGAGCTCATCTATCCCTTTTCTGTCACCATATCCCTACAGGTTATGGGCCCTGGGCCCCAGCACACAAGAAGATTATCACAAAATCTTATCAACGAATATCAAAGCTAAGTTAACTAACGATGCTAGAAAATAGCGAATGCCTCTGATCATGATAAGCCCCTATTCAGTCCACCAGACATCTTATCTCCTCGCCGCCCACATCCTCCACGCCTGGTACAAACGATCGCAAATAACCAGCTGAGGACACAGATAAAATCAGGAAGTGCAACGTCCGAGCACGAGAACTCTTTCAAACGCGAGCCAAAGACGGCGACGACATGATTGCTCACATACTCAAAATAGAACAAATAGAACATCGGGACCACCGACATGACAGATCGACAAACGACCAATTCGTCGCAATCATCGCCTGCGATAAAATATACTACCACGCAGCTTACAAAGCGACATCACACAACGCTCACAAAAACCTTCCTTACAACATGCACGCGGAATAAATCGCACTCAAATAAATCTACCCTCATTTATTCCCACTCGCAATCAATAAACATAAAACAAAACAAACAAAAATCTACATGTCTTCGACCGCGCCAAACGGTTCCAAAACGCGTACCAACACAACGAGCGCGGACTTCTTCCGACGCTTCGGCACATCAGCCATACGTGCTTGAGAAAGGGAGTCGACGAGTTGACGGCTTCATGTTCCCCATGCACAAGGACACCGAAACGCGTAACCTGTACGAACACAAAACCGATTAGTACAAGCAAAATCAAACAAAAAAAAAAAAATTGCCTCATGCGAATAAAACGCAAGGCAACTCATATGACGACAACGACCTGTTGATGGCTTTGTGTTGCTCATAAACCGACACGCGTAACCTGTACGGACGCAAAAATCATTAGTGAAATCAAACAAAAACAAAAAACTGCCTCACGCGAATAAAACGCGAGACAACCCACATCGCCGTGAACACCACCGACAAGAAGCGTAGCCGACGAAGTCGACGACACGCAAGTCGGATCTGTTCGCCCCAACGACCACAGATCGGGGCCATATAATAACAATCGACGATGGGTCGATGACTCACTTCAAACCTAAGTCAAACATCAAAAAACATCAGTAACGCGCAACTTGAACATGAAATAACTTACATAGCTTTGTAAAACAAAGATCTAGACGTATTCCGACGAAATTGACGGCACAAGCATCGAATCTTCCTCGACGAACGACAATACTGGCAACGAGAATATGGCCACGAGATTGCTGCAGACGCAGCAACCTAAAACGGCCTGTGCACGATCGAACCTACAAAACAAAACAAACCAAAAACGATCAGCAGCACATACGAACAAAGAACACACATACCTGCGTGAATTCGACACGCCCAACGGTCCTGCGAGGTTCACAACGTGAAACCTAACAAAAATAACGACGCGCGAGACGACGCACATGACAAACACGCTTATGTCAGCCAAACGCAGCACAACGCGTCAACTCATCAAACGAAAACACAATTCTTTACACCTTTGCAATAATAATCATCATTTCGCCCTCTCGTACATCCAAAGGGGAGCAACACGAACACATTCCACAAAATTACCACGAATACGAACACATGTGCAAGCAATGACGAGCAATGACGCGTTCCTGCACTAAGACGAACATGCCGAACAGTATAACGACGATATGCGCAACGAAACCGACACATCATTAAGCTCACAAAACATACCAGTACTAACACCCCTCTCCATTAAACATCATGAAAACGGGAGTGAGATACGACAGAGTAGAGCCACCGCATAAAGCGTGCACCACCGGAAAACGAGCCAAAAAGACACGCGCGCACCGACATAACAATACATGATGCCAGCCATGCAGCTGGATCCCTTCTCGCACGACGAGAATGAGGACACCCAAATACCCCACCTTCAAGTCAAGCAGACGGTAGCTTTCCCATCCATGTCCCTTTTTCCCACTGGGTTTTGGGCTATGACGGGTTTTGATGCACCCGTTCTGTACTGAAGAATATCCGGGGTGACGCATACCAGTGAAGATGCACAGCACAGAGCCACTCACGCGAAAAAATAACCAAAGCGTGGAGTAGAAGCCAACGCGAAATCTTAATCATACCCCATCAACAACGTGACTGATCTATCCATGACAATCCCTGAGGAGTAGACATGAGGCAGTGAAGAATATAACACACCTCACTCACCTTCATATGTGTGGATACATGAATCTGTTACACGTGTTGATGAAATGAGGAATGAACACTTACCTTACCCCAAAGAAAAGGGGAAGGAAATAGATGTTATGCTCCGCTCCATAAAATGACGCTTTCCCACACTATATGAGAGTTTGAGGTCGCACCCAACCCATCGTGTAGGAGACAGCGGGAGCAATATCCTTCCCACACAGATAAGAGAGCCTCTGGTAAAGATCAAGCCCCTGTGATAAGGGGAGATGTCAAAGTACTTCCTCCGTGTCAGAGAGCTCTAGGTCGCACCTACCTCCACGCGTGAAGGAAAGTAAGAGATATGATCACATAGTAGGGAAATTAGAAAAACTGAATGCCACAACCGGGAAGCCAAATCGGCAAGAAATGTCAGAAGGGTTATCTCCGATGAAGTGTATCAGTAAAACCCTTCACAAAGACAGTCTCACAAACCAAGGGAGCAACATCATCTTAATACAGAAATACATGGCCAACCAATAGCTCTAAGCCTCTATTGAGAGCAGCTTGGGCATAGTGCCCATCTGAAGGGGAGTGTTGAGCGCCGCCGGGGCTCCACACGCTCCGTGCTCCGTGCTCCTATGCACCACGCGCACCGGAGCCCCTGTAGCGACTCCTAGGACAGCCGGACACTGCCCCCTGATTACATATGGATATGCAGATAGTATATATATTGTACTCATATCGTAGGGGTACAATACAGACACACAGAGCTCATCTATCCCTTTTCCGTCACCATATCCCTACAACCCCCAACCCTAAACCCGGGTTTAAAACCAAAAGTTCCCCCGAACATACCTCCTAAACCTTCAATAACTATGCCTTTCCGTGAAAACACACCCTACCATGTCGTGAACAACCCGTTTCGCGACCAGACTTCCAAAGGGCTCAGTGAACTGCATCAAAAGTCCCTCCAAGACACCCTAGGGAGCGTCAGAGGCCCGTTTCTATTTAACTCAGTGGAACCTTACACTTTTGATGGCACATGTGTGGGAGTTGATACTCCCCCGGATTCTTTCAATTCCGCAGTAGATATGGTCATCGCTGCCCTTGAGCGAGGCTACTGCACAAACCGTGACCCGGCCCCTCTGGGACCCAGTGACTGGGCCAGACTAGGCAGTGCTCTGTCAGCGGCGATCGGAAGAGGATATCACCGCCAATACACTCCAGATCAAGAGGCTGCACTTGAGAAAATGAGAGCAGAAGCCACCGACCCCAACCCCCTCCTAAGCACATACCCAACCTTCTTCCATCACCTAGGCGTTACAGTGGAGGAAATTGCCCTTCACATCGGAACTGATGCCAAGGAGGGGCCGGACGGCTACCAGGAATGGTACAGCATCCTTAAAAATGACTTTACCAGGAAAGCGACGAAAGCAGCTGCTGCTGAAGTAGAGGAAAAATGGCTTACCTGGAAAGCTAACGAACTTGACAGGCTTGCAATGACTTTCAGGAAGGAAATCGGAGCAAAAGCAAGAGAAAAAGGTAAGAACTACTTCATCGAAATGGCTGAAAGACTAGGTCTACAGGTCATACATGAGGAGGCCCCTACCGAACCCACCCCACCCCCCCTCCCCTACAACCGGAAGGAAACGCATGGCCTCAGGTTCACTACCAAAGGCAACACCTTCAACGCCATCCACCCCAGTGGCGATGAGGATCAACCCTCCGCGTGCCGCAAAACAATCCACCACTATCTCACCTGCACCACGGGGACGGAAGACTACACCAACCCCCCAACCCGCAATGCGTGTAGACCCCTCCCCTACTCCTCATCCAAAAAGAAAAGCCCCGACTCCACCAATCTGGCCGAGGCCAAACCCGGAGGATAACAGACCTGCCCAGGTCCACCTGCCGGCCCCCCGCAATAACTCCGGGTCAACCGAACACGGCGGATCTAACAGCGACAGTACTATCTAAAATACTGGCCCGCCTGGAGGCGCTGGAAAAACGATCAATGCCCCATCAACGAAGCACCTGGAACCGCGGAACAAAACTGCCCCGGCACCGGTCACTCCTCAAGAGGATGTTAACCCCAGCCGTGGCAGTTTTAACCCCCTCAGACCCAAGAACCGATGGAAGGAGAGGGGAGGACTTCACACAGGTCACCCGAAACGGGAGGGGAAAAAAGGGAAAGGGTAAGACAAACCCCCGCAGATTAACCTCACCCCCACATCCTATGCCAGCACCGCGGCATCAGCGACTAACACCAAACAACCGGAAGCACCCTCCAGACCGAATGATAGACTTCCTGCGATCACCGAGATTACAGTCATTCGATCTGGAACTGGAGGCCACCCAGACTCCCAAATTGAAACGAGCATACGGGCCAGAGCACCCAATGCAATCGTCCGAGAGGTGCGTCTCAAAATGAAAAATGCAGTTCCCAACCCGATCCCGCTTCAAGCGGGTCGCTGGAGCGTCCAGGCACGCAGCAAGGGTAACTTTGTATATTCTTTCGACGGCAACATTCCTTTTGACCTGATCAAGACGTATGAGCGCATTCTTTTGACGCCCTTCTACGGCACAGGAAAACTCAGCCCCTCCATGGGGTGGACCCGTCTCCTAGCCCATGGAGTCCCAGTCCTCGACGAGAACTGGTTCGCCACGGGACCGGAGACACTTCTAAAGGAAGTGAAAACCATGCCAGGGCTTAAGAAGGCACACTTCGCCATGCCACTGAGGTGGCTTAAACCTGTTGAACGAATTGATTCAGACTACTCTACGATCACCTTTGCTATCTCAGATCCTGACGGCTCCATCACTAGTAAGCTACTGAAGGGCCGAGCAGCGCTATTCGGGAAGGAGGTAACCCTCCAATGATGGGTGGATAAACCGATGTTAGTACAGTGCTCGCACTGCCACACCCTTGGTCACATCAAAACATCGAGAGCATGCCAGTTGGGTAAGGACTCGGTGAAATGCTATATCTGTGGGGGGCCCACAAATTGGAGACCCACGACCAAAATTGCTGTCGGAAACATTCAATCGCAGGCATCTGTGACTGCAATCACTTCAAGTGCCTCAACTGCAATAACAAGGGGCACACCTGTAAGGACACGCGATGCCCAGCAAGGGACAATTTTCACCCGCGCACAAACCGCAAATTGCACAAACCAAGAAGAATGGTGAAAACAGGGGCTGGGCCCCTGAGGGAGAGCCTGACACTCCCCCGAAAACTTCTTTTTGACAGATCTAGACGATGACGATGACCTTTATTCAGCCCTGCTCCCCCCAACCCAACTAGGCGGGAGGTAAGGATGGCGTTGCACCATGAGAGGATAGATAACATTTGTAGAGCCCTCTCACACGAAGACGACAACTCACAGGCTGGGAACGGAGGTGCCAGCGGAAGTAACGTCACGCTAGACTACGACCAGAAGAATTCCCGGAGGCCCTGAACTCCTCACCAGAACCTATGGACATGGAATTCATACATGCAATGCCAACTGATTACTCCTCCTACTCCCCTTCGCGTCCCCAGGGCGACGCAACTACCACGAACCATGCCTAAATGCCTGCACAACCTTCCATTAACATAGCATCTGCGAATATGCGCAAGCGCAATGCAGTTACACATGCCCTACTCAACAGCAGTAACGACACTGACCTAATACTCATACAGGAGCTGTGGTTCAATAAAATCGGCACCGCAAGAAAAGATGATGCACGCGAAGGGGTAGATGTCATGGGGGGGGTAGCCTCCCCAGCATGGGACATCCTATACCCTGGATTCAGTAAGGATAAGCCACCTAAAACAATGGCTTACGCTCGAAAACAAACACAAGGGACCGCACACTATACGGTAGTGCCGCGACTAGACGTCTGCTCACACCCAACAGTCCAGGTCCTGGATTTAATATTTGACAATGAGGAATGGCGAGTGATTAACTTTTATCATGACGTTCGAGATAATTCGTCACTTGATACCCTTCTAGGCCTGGACATTGATGCGACCATCCCCACCCTCGTCATAGGCGACTTCAATGCCCACGCTCAGGCCTGGTCCCGCCGGACGTTACTCGCTCTCGAGGGGCCACTCGCATAGAAGAATGGGCAGCCATGAACTTACTCTCCCTAGCTAACACGCCCGGAGAAATCACCTGGAAAGGTGCCAACCACGAGAAGGACTCAGTAATCGACCTCGCATGGTACAACAAGGCAGCGATATTGGCCTCAACCTTCTCAGGACTCTCAGTGGACTGGGAAGGCAGTCTAGGCTCAGACCACGCAATGCTGCACATCTCAGGCAGCACCCGCGAACCTCCAACCCAACAGGACCAAGAATTAGACCTGGGTTTCCTAATCGACCCGGAAAAAGGTGAAGAGTGGATAAAAACTTTTAAGGAAAGATCGCACGCCCCCTCCTTCCAACCCACACCCACCGAAGCTGAAATTGAGGAGGAAGCTAAGAACTTTACAGCTGACATCCACAAGACCAACGAAGAAGTCTTCCGAAAGCGAAGGCCCTACCACCCAAAGGCCTCACCTTGGTGGAATGCCGCCTGCGCCGTAGCAGCCCAGAACTTACAGAGCGCCCAAACCACAGAAACCCGAGGAATAGCCCAAGCTAGACTAAAGGGCACGGTAAGAGCGGCCAAGCGTAAGTGGGCAGACGAATACATCGAGAAAGCCCAACTCTGGGATGTCGCCGCATGGCGACATGGGCGACGACTATCCAATGTCCCATCACTACGAGGACCAGAAGGCATAGTCCACACCCATAAGGAAGTAGCTGACATCTTATCACAACGTTTTTTCTCACAATCACCGCCGGACGTAGCCCCCATCTTTGTCGACGATCCACCGCCTCACCCAACACGAACACTGCCCCCAGTAGACCGAGACATGATTGAGTCCCTTCTCAACAAGGCGGCAAACCGGTCGGCACCAGGGCAATCCGGCCACACCTGAATACTTCTTAAATGGGTTTGGAAAGCGGACCCTGACCGACTGGTAAACCTGATATCAGCGTGTCTGAGAGCAGGCCACCATCCACGCCCATGGAAGGAAGCGATCGTGTGCGTAATCCCCAAACCGAACCGCGCTGACTACACCCTCGCAAAAAACTACAGACCAATCTCACTCCTCAAGTGCCTCGGCAAATTACTGGAGAAGGTGATAGCAAAGATCATCTACAGCAACATGGCTAAGTACGCGCTGGTTCCTACCACACAATTCGAAGGCAGGAATGCGTCATCCACACTGGATGCAGGCCTCACCCTCCTACATGACATTGAAGTGGCCCACAGGTCTAAGTTGAGGGCAGGACTCCTTCTCTTCGATATACAAGGGTACTTCGACAATATTAACCACAATAGACTAATACAGATCTTCACGAACCTGGGCTTTGCACCGGAACTGGTTAGCTGGTGCCGATCCTTCCTCAAAGACCGCACAGTCAAACTCAAATTCAACGGTAAAATCTCGGACCCTTTTGAGTCCGAAGTCGGCACCCCTCAAGGATCCCCGGTGTCTCCTGTTCTATCCACAATCTACACGTCCCCCTCCTTCACAAGATGAAAGAGTGGACTAACTCATCCCTAGGTGTCACCGCCGCTACTAGCGACCGCCGTGTGATAGACTTTAGATAGTACTTGAAGTAGAAGAGCTAAGGGCTAAGCCCCTTAGATGCGTCTGAGTAAGGGTACGTAGCCTCTGTACGTTACACCAGAGGTTCCCCTTGTGAAGTAGAGCTCGAGCGAAGAAGAGAAGGGTGGTTTGTAGTCACTAGCCTCGTATTCTGATAGACAGGAGACTCAACTTGGAGCTTCCCAATCCAAGTTGACGCCGTATAAATACATCCCTGAGTGGACTAATGGAGACGCGAACCCGTAGACGGAGAAACCAGTATGGGGTAAGTAACTAATTCAACTGTACTACCCGACTGTCCCAAGAATGCCCGACGGAACGATAACAAGCCGATGGATACAATTACAAACCCGGACAATTCGTATCGATAGCTCAAACACCGAGAAATCCAGAAGCAGCCCGCACTGCTATCAATCCTATGCATTTAGGTTCACAAGCCGACGACCAAGGGAATCACACGACACAAGACACCGAAACGAGAACAAACCCTGAAGTCCGGATCCTGAATGGAACTTACCCCTGTCCGTAAGGCGTACAAGCTAGCCTTACCCCAGAGAGCCGGTGACACTAGGTATATACATCGACGACGGCATCATCTTCGCATGTGGCGAAACCTGGAACAAAATAGAAGCCACCATGCACAAGGGATACTCCTCATGCCTAGATTGGCTAACGAGGGCTGGCCTAAACGCAGAACCGGCAAAGACAGAACTCATCTTCTTCAAGAAACCAAGAGAACGCGTTGAACCCCCTCATTTTATCCACCTCCCGCTCCATTACATGGCACATACAAAGTACACACAGCAAACACCCTCTGATACCTAGGCTTCTACTTCGACGCCCGACTATCATGGACACACCATGTAAATATAATGTGTAACCGAGCGCGAGCAACCCTCAAGGCACTGCAACTACTAGGGAACTCAGTCCGTGGATTGGACCACGCACGCTGGCGTTTAGCGTACAACGCTATATGCCTGCCAGTCCTCACCTACGGATGCCAACTCTGGTTCAAAGGAAAACAGGTAACCCTTGTCAAAAAACTCCAAACCGACCAGAATGACGCAGTACGACTGATATCGGGAACCTTTCGCACCACACCGCGAGACCCACTGCATCAACTTCTTAACATTCTACCTATGGATCTACGACTAAACATGATTGTACAGAACGCTACACTAAGACTGTACAGAGTCCTGAAGTTCATCAGGAAAAACCCTCCTAGCAAATTTGCCAAATCTTTGCAAAGGTCCTAAAAACATTTGCCAAAGGCCAAAAATCATTTTCAAAGTTTAAAAGTGCAAAATATATTAGTCAAATTTGAGAAATGCAAAAATATTATTAAAATTTGAGAAATGTGAGAAATGCTACTTTAAATTTAACAAACCACAGCAAATATTTTCAAAATTTGGCAAATTTGGCAAATACTATCCCAATACCCATCCCTGTCTGGTTCGGGGACATTCCTTGTTGTGGGAGCACTACACGCTTCTTTGCCGGAAACTGTAGGGGCTTGGCACAGAGCTCCTGGTATGCCACGCGGTTCGTCGCCGGGGGGTTCATACTCCTCTGTGGTGAGTGATTCAGAACGAATATGTCCGTACGTCCCTGGTTCCGGTATTCCTGGTTGCTGAGGGGATAAGTGCAACGTGAAACATCTGAGGGTAACTGAGGGATGAATGGAACGCTCGGGCTCACGCCGCACATTTGGCTCTTGAACGAGGGCGATATAGGTGCTAGAATTAGAATTCAATTAGTTGAATGTGTCATGACTATATGCAGCACTTACGAGGTGGTTCGGCCCGTGGCTGTCGGCCATCAGGAGGGGGATAAACTTGGATAGGCTCTGTGCCAGTGACTTCAATGGTGGGGGCACGAGATGAGCGAGTAGCTGGTCCGCCAATTGGCGCAGGGAATTGTTCTGATGGAGGATCCCGTGCAGGTTGGCCAAAAGGATGTGGGAGGGACTCGCCCTCTCACTCGGTAGGGGGTAGCGATGGGCCCGTTAGCGATCGAGTGGGGTATGTGGGTGGGTATTGGTGTACATTGGTCATTGCGGACGGTTGGATAACAGTGGGGCCGGATATCCGAGACTGAACAGTAAGGTCAGTCATCACGCAATGGTCCTCTTTCTTCAGGCCCGATTGGCGGAGCCTTAGAAAACGGAGTCCTTGACTTAGGATATTGTGCCCCCCAGTGGGATCGATACAGCTCCGGCTCGATGTGGATCGCGGTTCGGATCGGCACAGGTGGAAGAGGCTGGTAGGGGCCTTCCGCGTAGCATGAGGGTGCGCTAGACTCGGGATATAGTCTCGGTAACTCTCGAGAACTGCGATAGTCATCGCGATAGTCTGGCCCTGGTGAGGCCCTCGATGGGGTTACAACAGTGATACTTGGTGCGGAAGATGGAATGCCCATCCCTGGCATAGGACCTCCTGGCTAGAGGACCACCAGGAAAAGGATCACCACCTGGAAACACGGTAGGGGGTAATGGACCTCTGGGAGATTCGCTGGTTGATGGGCTTGTCGAACACAACTGTGTGGATAAGAAGGTGGTACTATTAAACCTGGACCTGGAGGACCGTATGGACTAGGCGTGATGTGTATTTGCTGGGGAGGTTGGATGATTATCGGTCGCTGCTCAGAGGGCTCCAAACAATCTGTGCAGAGAACCTAGGGGAGAACCTACCACCTGGAACCGTGGCTGACCAAGTGGAGGTGAAAGCTTGGTCGCTCATCATACATACGCTGGGTAAAAGGGGTCTTGGTCCATGGAGGTGGAGGAACGGCACCAGTTTGCGGGGGATGATTATCATCAGTTGGCTGGGAATGGGTGGGTGAGGGAGCTGGATTTCCCGAACGCGGACTTGGGGTTCTGCCTAGTTGGCTTGGAGGCGGCCGCGAAGGGGGGCATTGCGGCGCTCTGCCGGTCTCAACCCAGATCGGGAGGAATGAAGGGCGCACCTCCATCCCGCAGAGACTCATATGGGGTTGTGTCCTATAGGAGGGACCAGTCACAACAGGGGGTATCACCCCAGGATATTGTTGACTAGGAGGAAATGAGACCTGAGGAGGCGGCGCTACAAAGAGGCCATCTGGTGGCACAGTTCCCGGGCGAACAGGAGGGCCAGGAGGGCTGGGACTAGGGCATGCGGGTGGCATGATGTGATGGGAAGCGAGGAACGAGTGAGCAAGTGCGCCGGAGTGGCCTGTGCGAGTGCAGCTACACCATCCACCTAATGAACGCCAGGCCGCACGATACAACTCCGGGATCGCATGTTCCCTTATCTTCGTATCACTGTTGAGACCAAGATCATGTGTTAGCTTCTCCGGCATGTCGCTCTGAAAAATCACACAGTTTCACCTGATTCGCCGCCTGTCTATTAATACCTCACTTTCCGAGTACACCAAGTATAGCTCCATCGCGATTTCCGGGAGCACACCGGAGATGATAGCCGCTGGGATGAACAGTGGAGACTGCAGGAGCATCTCCTGCAGCGCCCCGTGTCCCGCTAAATGCAGGAGCACTTTCTGCAGCACCAGGAGTCCCGCTGAATGCAGGAGCATAGCATGCAGCGCCGCGCCTCCCACTGAAGTCAGGAGCATATCCAGCAGCAACTTGCTTCCTGCTAAATACTGAGATACGTGTACACCATGCCATGTTGCCGTTCGCTTGCCTTCTTCAAGCTCCGTCTCTACACCGCCGAAGACGTCCGTGAGAGCGAGACATGTCACGCGTGCGAAGAAATAACATTGGTATTGAAGGAGGTCGTAGAATGGGAAGCTTGTGCGGATCGTGAGTAGGAGGACGGAGAGGTGTAGTAGGGATGGAGGACCCTCTGCATCCGAGTTGGAAGAGCAGGTGGAGGGGGATGGAAATGTGTGAAGTGTGACACAGGGCCCGTGCTGGGCTCGTATGGGCATAGAGGTGGCGTCGTGAGAAACTTGCACGCGGTCGTACGCGAGGTGTGATGATCCCGACGACGATGACGACGAAGACGGGGTAAGCAACTTGGCCCGCACGAGTGTATCGTGGAACCATCCCAACCAAGACGCTACAGTTGAGGGCTGGGTTGTGTCCGTGTCCTGGGATGCTGAGCCTGATGTTGGACTGGAGGCGGGGGTCGCGAGCTCCTGCGTGCGGTCGACACCTAGCACGATTTGGGGCCGGATGGATGGCGAGCATAGACAACGAGTAACTCGTGCTCCATGCCAGAGACTGCCTTGTAATGCACGACCTGCTCGAGGAGGTATTGCTCCGCCTCGGAGGACAGTCGTCGGATTGCGCCAGTTATGCAATACCTTGGATGGTTTGCCCCCTGGCTAAAGGTGGGTAGATTAGAATGTATATTAGTAATATGGGAAATAAAGAACTTACACGGTGACCCAGGAGATTCAGATCGTCGTGGAGCTGATTTATGCGGGCAGAGATATTAAGAAGCTCAAGAACGTCGTTCCAGTTATCGACAATGGACTCGTAGTTTGTCGTAACGTCAGGAGTTCTGCACGCACTTCGAACGGGTTCAGAAGTGGGGGCCGTGGATGCTGGTGTAGAAAGTCGTGGATATAGAGGAGACTTGGGACGAAGTTCTGGACTGAGAACAGATTGCGGATGAGCTGGGTCCGACGGGTCAACCAACGCAGCGGGACGGGATGACAGGGAGATATCATCGGGAAGACTGGAGACGAGACCGTAGAGGTGCGGAGTTGCAATGGATAAGACATGGGGTAGGAGGTCGCGACGCAGTTTCTGCATCCTCTAGAACACGTTGAGGACGATATGACCCCACAAAAGCATCATGAAGACGCGCATGTTGCTGGACAGCCTGCAAAATGCCGAAATTTTTTGCACGCTCAGCAGTCGCGATAGTGTCAGATACTAGATCCGAGTAAGAAACTTTGGCTACGGCTGCGCTGTTTCCGCGCAACGCGCGCTGACTGGGTGACAGTTTGGGGAAGTGTGGGTCTGGACTCATCAGTGACATCTTGGTAGGTAACAAACCAGGAATGGCACGATGACTCACTTTGTAGCCCGAGAAAAACCTAGTACAGTACCATTAGTTGATCGTCCTTGTCTGAAGTTGGAAAAGGAAAGGAGTCGATGAGAGGAGCATGTAAAAAAGGCCGTGGGGACGGTCTTTTGTTCGTTCGCAGTCGCCTTGCATCGGAGGTCGAGGGACGGATGGTGATCGTGAAATGAGGCGATGACTATAGAGACGCTAACATAGAGACGCTAACTTAGTGCTGAATTCTCGCTGTCACGCGTCACACGTCATGAGTCACGCTAGTGACCGGACCAAGTTTGACGATGCTGTTGGTTGGTTTTCTCTCTTGTGTGCCCAGTCCTATCAACTTTCACTGTCATGCACCTCAAACACATGGCTCAAAGTCACTGATGGCAAGCTCATCGCACCCAAGCTGATGACCCTGGATGTTGCCCTAATACGTGTTTTCTACAGTGAACAATATTGGTCACTTCCTACTCCATGCACTGACATTTCCCCTGACCGCCACTCAGCTGTCCACCTTGATGTGCACTACATTTAGTTGCTGAATGACTCAATTATTCCTGATTCCTGGAAGATGTTTGTTATGATGGGCTCTGTAGGCACGTACTCCACCACCCCCTTATCATCCCACAGACATGACCGGTCCAGGGCAGCATCCTTGCAGGGGATTGCAAGGGACCGCAATACCGCACCTTGGATTACAGTGTACTGGGCCTCATGCGTGCTCAGCACCCCGTCGTGCCAGTGGACACTGTCTGCATCATCATCATCCATGCATGACGCGTTTGCACTCAGAAAAGCGGGCTACCTCAAATTGAGCGTTGCTCTCAACCTCGTCCATGAGCTGCGGGCGGAGACAGAATGTCAGTGCTTGATTCGATGTGGCTGGCACTTTGTGGGGCTAACCCATGGGCCAAAAGTCTTGGAGCTTGGCCGGGATTATCCAAATGTGGACGATAAAGTCACATGACTGCTCAAGGCATTCCATGGAGTGCGTTGTCTCCTCATCAGCTTTTGTAATATTTTGTGATGCCTTGTGTATTAATCTCTCCCTTCCTCAGGCCCTGTGCCCACCCATCAATGCTTTGCATGAATTCTTCAAAGTGAACTACAAATTGGTGAGAACTTGTTTTCTTATCATTGACATTTCTCTGTGGTTCCGGGCTGAATTTTCCTTTGCCGGCTTAGATATACATGCATCTCGAAACGACCCTTTCGATGAAATACATATCCAAGTGGGTGTCGTGCCTTAAGTCTTTCTCGTCCCTCATGTTAATGCTTTTTTGATCTCATATAGAGTGTGTATACTTGATTCTCAAAAGAAGAGGATCAGTCCAAGGCAGAGGCATTCTTCAAGGTATGAGTCCATGGTGTGCTGTACGCAGACCTGGCATGAATCCCCTCACTTCACTTTAGGACAAAGATATCGGCAAGTACAACTAAGCCTTGGTGCGGGCACTGGATGGCATCAGTGCCAAAGCTGCGTTTATCAAGGTATGTAGAAACTGTTGTGTGTATTCATTCTTTCATAGTGACTCATATTATGAAAGCATTCAACGCCGGATGTTGTAACCTCTTTTGATAAGCTTGCATTTGAGTCAGATAATATTGTTGTCATTTATACCGTAGTAGCTGTACATAGAATGATAATTATTGAGGAAATATTAGAAAATTTCAAGATAAAGTTGAGAAAAATAAGAGAATATCGGAAATTTTAAGAAAATGGTTATAAAACTTGGAGGAAATTGAAACAAATATAAGGAGAAGTTGGAAAACTTTGCTATATATGAGACAATATACCCATATTTGAGGAAACTTTAAATTGGACCTTCGATATTTGAGCAAATGCAGAAAATAAGCAAACCAAAGATATTTAACAAATTTGAAGAAATTTGACCATATTTCCTCAAATTTGATTGAAAGGTTTTTTCTGATGAAAGAGAGCCAACTGCTCAAGAGGCTGGGAGACGCATGGCACGCCCCGACCACGGACGACTCGCCACTACCAGCCCCAATTGGATGCGAAATAAAAACAACTCTACGTGAACTGGCCACAAGAGTCCCAGCAAATGGCCCACGCATTGAACCTTTCCCCGAAATCCCACCTGGAGCGCCAACGTGGAACGGCAGAGTTCAGACAATCCCCAAACAAAAAGATTGGGACTATGAGGTAATCGCTAATGCACTCACGACAGGATGCAGAGAAGGCTCCCTAGTTAACATCTTCTGTGATGGCGTCCGCTTGAATATGGGACGTGACGATGGTAAGCAACTGGGAGCCACCTCAGCAGTGCTATACCAAAAGGGAAGAGAACTCAAGCATGTAGAGAAAGTACTTGGGGAAACAGTGACCGACGCAGATACATCCCTTCGAGCTTTTCACGCAGCTTTCGACACGCTCACTTACTTCTTAGGTCACTTAGCAACTAAGCAAAAAAACCTTGAAACAATCTCATCGCCCTCCAGTGCCACATTAATAAAGGTGCTGGACACCTCTCCACACAATGATCAAGAAGAGTCCATCTCCTTCTTGAGAAGACTGAGTGATATCCTCAAATCCTACCCAGATACTAACATTGTTCTCCTATGGCTCCCAAAAAAGGCAGCCTTTACAGGTTTCAAACGAGCCAAGCAACTAGCTATGGAGGTAATCCGCACGGCGAACCCTGCTGATATCATAGAACCCCACACGATCAACAACCAAAAGAACTCGACAAAGGATGCCGCAATCGCGAAATGGGCCGAGAGATGGCACCAGTCGCCACATACCTCGAAGGCCTACCGAACAGCGCTCACCATGCCCCCAGATGGAAAGCCACATCACACGTTCCACGCTGCACAATCATCAAACACAGAACCCCAGTTAAGTTTTCACGCCTCACGCACTCAACCTTCTACCGGTTCATCACAGGACATGCCTTTACTGGTGAATACACACAACGATTCTTCCCACAACATACCCGAGAACAAATAGCTTGCCAATGCGGCGAGCCCCTTCAAACGATAGAGCATGTACTCTTTCACTGCACGATATTCACCGCCGCGCGCCGCAGACACCTCACAGTCAGCGGCCGCCCCCGAAGCTTTCCACAGCTGCTCGAAAACCCGAAGCGCGTTCAAACGCTGCTTCGGTTCCTAGAGGAGACAAGGGCCTGCAATAAACCGCGGGCAGAGTGGGAACCGGGATAAAGCACAGGGCTTTCTTTTTCTGCAGCGGAGTCGCCCCCGCAGCCAACTACATACGACCACCAACCAACATATTCTTATTACTGCATATGGCCAGCTCACGCTGGCTCCTCCTTCTCCAATGTAAAACGCCTAAGCATACTGTGTAGCACATACGCGACCACCTCTGTACCCCGTTGTACGCACCGCGGAATACAAATTCGGATTTAAAAAAAAAAAAAAAATAGGTACTCTGACGGAGAGAAACATGTGCTCGTTGTTACAGCAAAGCTATCCGTGAATTTTTAGAGATCGTAGTGAGGGAAGAGGGTTTCGGTTGCTCCCTAGGGCATAGATGATTTTCCATTGATGAGAGTAATATTCCCTGTAATTGGCATTGCAACGATAGAAGGTTTGGAAGTCGTATGGGCAAAAGTGCAATTCAAGAGCTTTCAGGCCAGGGGCTTCATGAAGGATGGAGAAGGCGACTCCAAGACGTTTCCAGACTGTTCTCTGCTATCAGAAGCATTATAATTCACAAGCATGTTTCACGAACAGACTTTCTTTTTTTCTATGGTGTATTCTGTAATAAAGGCGCAATAAAGTCAGTGCCATCTACAGTGGCACATAGGTGCATGTCATTAGCGTGACGTACCTTCGACGAACGAAATCGATTGGATATGTGAAGCGATACGAGGTGTGAGAAGCAGTCTCCAAAATCTGTCTGGGCTTTGTTTGTTGTTACGGACGGTAATCCTCTTGAAAATTTCCGGTGTGGCCAATGTCTCGAAGAGTGAGTTCACACTGCGTAGCTGGCAGAAGTCCTCTTTGGATATCACATTGAGTGTTATTTCCAACAAGAGCTCGAAAGGTAGGTTTGTGATATGGGGTGGCATGACGCTGAACACGGTGGTGGTTCCAGAAATATCGGTAAGAGCGTCGCTGGTTTGAGCACCCCCCTTTCCTAACGTAGGTGGTTTCAGGACGCTGCTCGCTTCCGGCAGAACATCGTCAAATAGACTGCCAGTGTTCTGATGAAGCAAGAAACCGGTGGGAGTGTGAAAGAAGGCGACGGGAGCAAGAGTAAGGTGGGTCGTATCATAGGGGTATTCGTCACAGGGGCAGGCTGGCATGCCGGCAGTCAGGAACTGCATAGAGTTAGCATAATCGAATACAATTGTCCGGGAATCGACCCGGATAAAACTGGCATCACGAACAATGGCGTCCGTCGATGGAGCTAAGGAAACGATGAGGATTGAGTGGGGGCCTGAGCCTGTGGGCAGAAATACTGGCAACCGAATAAAGTTTCGCGCTGACGCGCGTGCGGAGGAGCGTTTCTCGGTGAGTAACAGCAAACCGACCCGTTTCACAAGTTTGCAGCAGTTACGCTGACAAATACTGCCATCAGCCTGCCAATTGAACGACGAGCGCGGCAGTGTGGTACGTCGCTCGATTTCCATCCAGTAATCAGCTCCGTTGGCGTGACACGAATTGAAGCAAGCAAGGAATTCTCATCTAGGGTACTGTACCGTACTCAGTCATGGTGCCATGGAGTTCTATTGATTCCTTTGGGTAAGAATATTATCAATAAAAAATTTTAAAAAAGCACTTTTTTGTGGCATCAGGCCATGGGGTAGTTGGCCTAATTCCGCACCGAATCACGTGATACTCTCTCACGCATTTCTCGGTTGTAACCGAAAGATGGATCTTGGCCAAAAGATTGGGTCCACCATGTGATCACCGTGGGATTACAATACAAATAAAAATGTTTATATTTTCTAAGTCTAAATTATGGTTACAACCATAAATATACAAAATAGAGATCATTATCTAAGCGGGAGGAGGGAATGTGTAAGGCGAAAATGGTGGGGGTGGGTAAAGGAAGGAACCGGCTGTGAACCAGGGTAATGGAAGGAATATGGGACTGGTGAAGGGAAAGAATACATCGCAGGCGTGTGCATTGGGTGCGTCTGCGCATAGGATGCGGGACCGGGGAGGCACGTGGGTAGCGATGCAGGCGGGGGCGGTGGGGGGAGCGGGGGTTCTGCTGCCTTCGCCTGTCGAGCACGCGCAGCGGCATTGGCAGCAGCGGAAACTGCATCGGGCTTAGCGCGCTTCCCGGATTGTTCACCCGCGCCATATGGGTCATCAGCGGGGCGCTTGCGCTTAGGTACCCCAATGTGTTCAGCCGTAAGCGCGCTGTCCACTTTGCCGCGGCGCCTTTTTTCACCGCGTTTGACCCCCATGCGTGCAGCCGTAGGAGGCCAAGATAATTGATTTGGCGCGATCTGTTCTTTGTCAGGAAGCCTGGATCCATTGTCATTCATGCTGAGTTGCACGGCATTGAGTTGCGATCGGGCCATTTGAACTGACTTGAGGATTTCTGGATCCCAATCTGCCGGTGCTATTTCCAATATCTCCTGTGCCGAATGAATAATATCATTGACAGCGGAAATTACGGAAGCGTGGGTTCTCTTGCTCCCGTTCCGTGGTGCCGGTAACTTTGGCACAACCGGCTCGCTTGCGCTTGCGTTGTCAGGTGCCTGGGGTCCAAATCCCCCTCCAGTCCCCCCGAAGAAATGAACGGTCGCCGCGAGGTGCTTGCAGAGTTGGATACGAGGGAAATCAATGCATGTGCATGTATAAGTTGATAAATTAACTTCATAATACTTGTCTGAGCTCGTTGACTGGACTTCAAAGCGCGATTGGCCGATATCTTTGATTTGCTCCAGGGGTGTTTCGGGGGCGCGCGCTAGAAGATCCTTCCGGCGCTTCTCGGCTAGGTTTGGGCCCTGCATCCCAAGCATTTGCCGCTTATGTCGGTCTTCATATGAAGGGAGCATATCCTTCACCAGTGCGTGGATCAAATGATCCATGCGTTGGTTCCTCTTTCCATCCAGCCAGTAGTCTTTCAACACATGGTGGTAGCTAGAGTATTATTAAATATAATATAAATAAAATGATTAAAAGCGTGATAACTTACGATTCCAGTAACATATTAGTATCTCCTTCCTCAAAAATTGTACGATTTTGTCGAAAGATAGCCGACCACATGTCTCGACAGGGCACCCAATCCCGAGCAAGGTACCCGATTACAGTGTCAGGATATGATGTATTCGCCTGCATTTGCTCCCACCAAGTGTCAAATTGCGATTCATTGGTTGTATGGACCCAATCTTGGATAAGGGTCCATAGTGTCGGGAATGCAATAATATTGAAACGAGTCCGAATTGCCCTGAGCACATGCCACCAGCAATACAATATGCGGGCACTGGGATATGTCGCGCGAATGGCCTTCACCTGTGCTTGATCGCGATCTGTCATGTATATTTTTGGCAAAATGTCGGGGCTCTGTGCCTGGATTAACTGTAGAAAATACTTGATTGTCACATATGTCCCATTGGATGACAGCATCCAGGCGACTGGTACCCCTACAGAACGGCTGAGCTGTCCGAATAACCGGTTTATATTATTTATTACGTACCTTTGCCCCAATGATCTCGCGCCATCATCGTAAAAAGCAAGATCCCCTCATACTGAGTGACATTGTGAGTTGCATCGACACTGAGGAACGCGTTTCCGAGACGCTGGAACGCGTCCTTTTGAAATTTCATTTGAATACAGAGAAAGAAAACGTCTTCGGCAAGATTTGAACCTTCTGGGGTTGATCTAGCTTATCCTTGAAACAGAGGAAGTGTCCCTCAGATTGGAGTGTCTCGGCCCAGATCCGAGTCGACCTTGCATCGTTGGGATCTAATCGGATAGACTCCCTTTCGATATCTTTTCTGATCTGGCCAATTTCCCCCATTGTCATGTAGTGATCTCGCTCTTGTTTACTAAATATATCGCGCATTTCCCTTTTCTGGCAATGATAAGTTAGATCAGTTGTTATTGGAAGGGGGGATCACTCACAATATCCTTATCATTCTTCCCATACCTAACCATCCTGGCTATCATCTCCCGGGTAGAATCTCGCATCCGGATGAATTTTAAATTCTCTAAGCCGGTGGGATGGGAGTGATTTGAGATGTATTTCCCCAATACAATCTCGGTATGGGGATACGTCTTGATTTGGACAAGTGAGGGACACCCGCCGGCGATCCGCTTGCTTTCGATCTTCCGTTCCCACGCTGTCTTCTTTTGGTATGGCTTGAGACCGCCTGTTCCATTGCGCGCGCATCGGAATATCTGATTAGTCGTGTAGAGGGCACTCCCGCGCTCAATCTTGGATGGCCTTAATTCAATAGACTGGGCCGTCTGCTCGTTGTCAAGCCAATCCTTGAAGGCTTCTTTGGACTCCCATTCTAGATTGAAGCCATGCTCCCGGTCATACGTAATGCTCCCTAACAGTCGTGAGGTGGCGGGATCGATCGGATTTATCGGAGCGACACGTGTCGGTCCGATTTGGGAAAGATCCGGGGCGGTGTTGTCACTCACAACGGGCGGGCTGGATTGGCTGGATGACATTGGACGACAGGAAGTGGGAGGAAGATGTAAACACGACGCGTCCCCCTTGAACGCATCTCCCCTGCCTACACATCCACAGTCGTGAATTGTGATTGTGGGCAATGCTTCATTAGATAATTAATAATTTTCATTTATTTTATTTTAATGTTTTATTCGTTCATACAAAGATTAAGTAAAGTCTAGCACGTGATGCGCCAAAGTTTCGTCTTGTCGGACTTCAAATCTGTGTTCTCACGCATTACGTCATTAGGTGCGGAATTGTAAGCCCTCCATGGGGTCATGCAGGTCGTGTTTCGGCACAGCATAACTTGAACGCAAAATGACAAACGTGCAATCATATTCTCTGGATTACAATAATCACTCATACTGAACAAAAGGTCGTTTTGTCCACAGGCGGTAAAGGTCAGCAATGTGTCTACCTTCTACACAGGTACCCAAGAACTGCCGGCGAAACGTTCATTCATATTCATAATGCTAAAGTACAATAGCGTCATTGGAATCTGGAAATGGTCGAAAACCACACTGAAAGCAACCTTTTCCGTATTCTCAGCTGAACCATGTGGGGATTCCTCAGGCAGGCAACCGCGTGCAGAGGACGTGGTGCGGCAGTTTGATCCAAGGTTCGATCGGTTAATAGGGAAACCAAAAGAGGATGTGTCTCTAGGCAAGGCACATCGTCAACAAAACAACAGAGTGTGGTAGGAGGAAGGAGCAAAAATGGTTCTCCGACCTCGTGAAAGTGAGTGTGGTTTGTTGATTTTGTTGAAATCGTGGACGCTAGACTCACCTTGAAAGGGATGCAGTCCTGCAGCCCGAGGCCTACATAAGAAAACGCACAATTCGCGACTCTTGCTTCCACAGTCTAATCACCACCCACCTACCATTCCCGCTTCCTCCTCAACCTCGCCGTTTTCCACTCAGACATCTTTCCACACCACACCATGTACCGCTCCGACTTGACCGACGCTGACATCGCCGCGGCAATATGGCCTGATCTCTTCGAGGACATGGCAGGCTCTTCGAACACGTCGGTGCCACAAGGCGTTCATGAGAACCCGATACCTGGATATTCCTCCACTCCCGACACCGGTCTCCCCAAATTCAACGCCTGCATTGATACGGCGTTTCTACCTACCCCCACCATGTTGATGGGGACATTTACAACCCAATCGAACTATTCTCACCAAGTGAGTAAGCAACGATTTGATCGTCGACATTGACTTACGTTGCTGTGCCACAGGGCGAAGCTGATGCTTGGGCCATGCAGGCCCAAGGTAGGTCCCGTTTCTGCTTCCGCAACGACCCTTCGTGTTTACCAAATACGAAGTATTCTCGGATACAGGTCACGTCGCCCCCCGGCCGGTGGGCGACCTCCATGGGACCGGGGTCTTTTCCCTATGCCATCAACTCAGTGGCTGCAATACCCAATGTGAGGCGAATGCCATGGATATGAGTTTTCTACTCCTACTCACTACAAATCCCTAGCTGGTTGTGAGCCCAATTAGCTCCACAACACCACCCAGGAGTCAAGATGGACCAGCATGGCTTGTCGGGCCAGAGCAACCCATTTACAACCCGCATCCGACGTCTTCTTCCGGGAGTGGAAGCGAAGGAACCCTGGTTGTGCCGCAATTCGGCACGAATATCTCTGGTGTCACGACGTGAGTATCCTTTTCCGTCCTGCCTCCAGTAGAAAGGGGCGACCCAGCCAGTGTCGCTAATCTGATGCTTGCAGATATCCAGTGGGGTGGGCTACCAACGAAGTAGCCTGGTCCATCCCTGCTGCGCCAGTGACATCCACACCTATCGTGGTCCCAGCAAAACGCCGCGGCGATGAGTTCCACTCAGACGGGGCCTCGGTGGTAGTCGAAGGCTATGGGATGCCGCCCCAGAAACGAGTCAGGAGCGACAAGCAAAACGGGATCTTGGAGGCAACGCGGTCCGCTCCTAGGACCCGCCACAAGTCTGTCGCCAGGATCCCAAAAACAATGATCAACAGCAAGCCCAAGAAGGCGGGGCGCGGAGCGGAGAGGCTCGTGGTCCCGGATTCGCAGGGAATTTACCATCGATCCCTGTTGGGGCCGAGTCTCCAGCAGGGGTGGGCAATAGAAGCTGCGGATGGACAACTGGTCTGGGTAGAGGGGAGTGTGGAGGACGTGGTGCAAGGGATCGACAACACGGTGCAGCAGCAGCAAGAGGAAGATGAATACTTCGAGATCCCGAAGGATTTAAAGACAGGGTACCAGGCGTTACTCGTAGCAACGAAAGCCGACTGGGCACGCGGGGCGGTTCGCAAGATCAAATGCCGACTCTGTCCCGACACCGAGTTCAAGAAGTGGATCAGATTCAAGCGGCACTGCGACTGCACGGAGACGCACCCGCTCACGATCTACTTTTGCGAGTATTGCGGGGATCACTTCGCAGGCAGTGATTCGTGCCAACGGCACTGCGACAATCGGCCCATTGAGTGTCTCCGAGTGACGCCCGAGAAAGCCCCGCAGAGCGACGCAGAGGGAGCACGACGAGTTCATAAGGAGGCTCGAGGGGTACCTGACCACCGGTGAGGAGGACATCAAAATGTCATTTTCAAAGACCATCAAGGATATATATCCTGATTCCTCGAAAAAGCGCATTAGGGGCAGCAGGGAGTAGAATCATCGGATCCCATAGACGATTTGCCTATTTGATGTGCTCTCGTAGTGTTCTATCCTTCTTGCCGCACTGTAATAATCATATATACTGTAAGAAATTTCTTGATCCGCCCAAAACGAGTGTCTTCGTGACACACCTCTTTTTTCCCCTCGACCAATCCTATCCTGCCAGCGGCCTGTCCTCAACCACGAAGAGCCAAGTGGGTCGCATCACGGTGAAACCAAAATAAAAATAAAAGATCAGGTATAGTGGACAATCAATCGATTGATGGATGGTGGATGGCTACCGGATGAGGTTGCCTTTGCCTTGCACACACCCCTCTCCCACGCGCCACGGGAACTTGGAAAAAAGTGGGGCACATCCGACACCGATCAGAACGTTGAGAATGGGCCTTTTTCTTCCACAGAATGCCTCACCTCATACGGCCACGTGAGGACACTTTCGAGTTGCTTCTGCCACTTTGTAGATTCAAACAAGTCCGCCCCATATTGTGCGGTCGTCCTATTTTCTTTTTGGGAAAAATTCCTGGTACTGCGTTTATGCCGGAAAGGGTCGACCCATTGTCAGGGAAATAAAGTAAGGACGGGAGAGAAAAGGACGTAGAGGACGACGACGACCGGCGATCGGCGATTGGCGGATGGGAAAAAAAGAAATGGCGTATGGCGCCTAATCATCAACCTTTCGGTAATCTACCATGCGCTTTTTGAAACTTCACCTAGCCATAACAAATTTTGGGGACATGATGAGCCCATTTCATCCTAGATTTTAGTCCCGTTTTGGAATAGCACAACATCGCTGCCTTTTGGAGGACCACGCAACTGGGGTGGTTGTCGACATTTACGCCCATCACGCGGAATTATCATGCTCTTTAAGGTTAGTCAGGTCATTTACCAGGTCATTAACTCAGCCTTTCCAACACGCTCGGAAGCACTGTGCTTGTCCATATCATTGCAGTCCGCCAAGCTCTGCTTTCTCCTACCGAGGTCGTCATCGATACATCAATCCCAGCTTGAACTCGTAAAGACAGAAGGGTGACAAATATCCAGGACGTCCGGTTTTTGTGATCTACGAAATGTTCGAACAGGCTATATTTTCTGATACATCTCCGAGTCGTGCTTCTCGTGCTTTGGGTGTTTGTTGGGTTCTAAATTGCAGTAAAGTATCGTATCAAAACCAGCGTTTCCCGTTTTGTGCTCTCCGGGTCCTCCATTTCCATCGGATTATCCACCAGGTTTGGCGTAACGATCGAAACCCTGAGCCACCGTCCATTCTTTGGCTCTTGACAACCGCCATGAATTCTTCAAGTGCTAGCGCGTCCTGTACCAGACCGGCGTCCGGTTCCCTCCCTTTCAAGTCATCTTCATTCAAATAGTTACAGGAAGAATAATCACTAAAGTAAACGTATGGTATTTCGTCCTTGAGCTCGAATTCCACTTTCAACTCCACAAGCCCTATCAACGCATTAGCCAGCCGCTTATAGATGTCTGCCCAGTAACGCTGTGGCGGCCCGAATCTCTCCCAACTTTAATTGCACAGTTATGTAGCTCGAGCTTCTTTAACGTCTTCTGGTGGCGCACAATAAACTCCAAAGCAACAGTGTCCCTTGACTGCTGGTGTCATCCTTCCAGATGATGTGCTCGAGTGAGAGCGCAGCAAGTTGCGGAATGGTGGGTAATTGGGCCTGCGAAACGTCGAAATACTGTGCATCCCTCCTCTTCTTCCGGTGATTACAAGCGACTCGAGATTTACTGCAGGTTGCAGCACGTCCGCACCACAATTTGCTTCCAGAACTGCTCAAGTGACTCCACCTTGTTAGTTGATGTACTTCTGGGACGGTGAAACTAAGATAGCGTAACGACGCAGCAAGCCACGTATAATGGGTGCTTTGTCGAAGAGAAACATGTGCTCTTCGTTGCAGCAAAGCAATCCGTGAATTTTTAGAGATCGTAGTGAGGGAAGAGGGTTTCGGTTGTTCCCTAGATGATATCCCATTGATGAGAGTAATAATCCCTGTACATGGTCAAATAGTATGGGCAAAAGTGCAATTCAAGAACTTTCAGCCAGGGGCTTGATGAAGGATGGAGAAGGTGGCTTCAAGACGTTTCTTGACTGTTTTCTCTCTGCTGTGTACTTCACAAGCATATTTCACGAACAGACCTTCATTTTCTGCCAGGGTGTACTCTGTAAGAAATGCGCAGTACAGTCAGTGCCATCTACAGTGGCGCAGTAGGTGCATGTCATTAGTGTGACGTACCTTCGACTAACGAAATGGATTGGATATGTGAAGCGATGCGAGATGTGAGAAGCAAATTCCAAAATCTGTCTGCGCTTTGTTTGTTGTTACGGACGGTAATACTATTGAAAATTTCTGGTGTGGCCAATGTCTCGAAGAGTGAGTTCGCACTGCGTAGCTGGCAGAGGCCCTCTTTGGATATCACATTGAGTGTTATTTCCAACAAGAGCTCAAAAGGTAGGTCCGTGATGAGGGGTGGCATGACGCTGAACACGGCCGTGGTTCCAGATATATCGAAAAGACTGCCAGTGCCCTGATGAACAGCAAGAAACCGGGCGCGAGTGTGAAAGAAGGAGACCGGAGCAAGAGTAAGAATCGAAGAGAAGAATACAATCTGGCGGGAATCGGACCCGGATAGATCAGGCATCACAAATGATGGTGTCCGTCGATGGAGGTAAGGAAAGTATGAGTCCGTGGGAAGGAGCACTGGCAACAGAATAGAATTTCACGCTGATGCGCGTACGTGTGCAAGAGCTCTTCTCGGTGAGTAATAGCAAGCCGATCCTGCCCGATTGATTGAGACGGACCTGTTTCAGTTTCAAGTTTGCGGCACTGCTACATATTATTATCAAACCACCCGACATCACAAATAAGAGAGATACAAGAGTGAAATCTAAGAGTGAAATCCAAATCAGGTCACGGGAGCTAGAGTCCATCTAATCTAAGCACCGAAACCGTACAACGTGCGACCTGAGCGCTTTAGAGCATAGACAACATCGAGCGCTGTAACAGTTTTGCTATGAAAGATATTCATCACACACTTAAACAGGGCGGTAATACAGCAGGACTCACCGCTTAGCATGGTCGGTATATGAGACAGTATCACGGATAACGCTCTCCAGGAAGATCCTGAGAACTCCACGGGTCTCCTCGTAGATAAGACCAGAAATACGTTTCACACCGCCACGACGAGCGAGACGGCGAATAGCCTGTGAATTATTTATTTCAGGAATAGAAGAACATCGACGTGGCAGGAGTCGCAGGACTTACAGGTTTAGTGATACCCTGAATGTTGTCACGAAGGATCAGACGGTGGCGCTTAACGCCGGCCATGCCCAAACCCTACATCGGAGATATCGACAGCATCATTGTGACATGAGTAAGAGCTGGTAGATTCCTTGTACTCACTTTTCCACCTTTGCCACGTCCGGACATATTTGATTCAGAGAGAGTTGGGGAGGTACGAGTTGAGGAGTGTTGTGATGGTGAGGGTGGTATGAAAGAGAAGAGCGTTGAGTCTAGACACGTTGATTGATCTGGAAATCGTTTTCGTCTGGCGCAGTTTACTGTCTTTGTTTGTCATACATAAGCTTTCGCTTAGCCCTTGACAACATCTATTGACGGTGTGGTTTTGAGCAGCCTTCAAGGTAACTTACTAACCAATACTAAGACCAGAGTCACCAGACTGTAAGAAACGTATAATCAGGAGACATGTATTAGAGCCTACATTGGCATCCAATGCATTTAATTCCTGAGGTCTCCCAGCCTGTGCCAGATTGAGCATCGCACTCACCTGCATGCCCGCCCACTGTCACTGATTATTCGTCCTTGTTTTATCTGTCATTCTTCTCTTTGACCCTTAAGTATTGCCAGTGGCAGCCGTGGGGGGTTTGCCCAGATGGAATAGGAACCATGATAAGTGATGGCCACCGCCTTTTAGAACGTAATCTGTAGCAATTTTCTGGAGCTGTCGGCATATAAAACGCCAGCAATACAATGATTAGCTAATGAGGTAGGCCAGTTGGACAGCTTACGTAAGTATAATCCTAGGGTTAGATGCGTTGTAACTCCTTGCTACTTCCTGATGGCACCTCCTTCAAGGCCAAGGGGTCTGCCCCTGCCCATAAGGCCAAAGGCTCCGGCCGTAAAACCCCTCACAAAACCCCCCACAAACGTGGATTCACATGATAAGTCGAGGACCCCACTTCATGGGTCATCAGGAGAGTTCTTTTACGTTTTATTGGTCGTCTTCTATACTGACCCACTTTTCCAGTGGATGATACCTTGGAGCTTCACGTCCACTCACCAGCGTTCGATAAGGAGTGCGCCGTGTACTCCAAGGGGATTGGCAAGGGCCCCCCACCCGACGACAGCGATTCAGACTACTCCTCTGACCACAACGGTCTCTGGGAGAAGGACTCTCGCTACGATGTCTCCAAACTCGAGGCCCACCTTTACTATTTCGGTATTCGGGGTCCCAGACACCGGGGTCCCAAGTTGATCTTCCGGACGTCCAAGGATGTCTTTGCAGCGCCCTCGGGGCCAGAGCAAGATCCTCGTCTCATGCGGCTTCAGCCTGTCTACGAGCACCACAAACTTGGCAAGGACGATCTTTGGGCTACTATTCGTTCTAAGGTTCGTGACCTTGTCGATGCGCAGCAATCTGCGGACTGACATTCGTTCCAAGGTTGTTGAACTCCTCGACCAGCGAAACATCCGGCATTCGTCCGTCGACCTTGTTTGTTTCAGCTGGGTTGAGGAGAACGATGACGACGGCGACGATGTCGATGATGATGACGACGACGGCGACGATGACGATGACGATGACGACGACGATGACGATGACGATGACGACGACATCATGGATGTCGATATCATGGATGTCGACATCAAGGTCGCCCCGTACGGGACAGTCGTTACCACTCCCGTCACGATTTGGGTGGGAGTCTTGCCCGATACTCTCACCGGCGAGGTCGCATTCCACTCTTCCAACGACATCCTCGATCTCCTAAAGGAGCACGGCATTTCCGACATCGATGTTGCGTACCGTGAGTCGGTGGCTAGGGACTTCAGTGGTCCCGAACTGTTCGCACCCGTCTCGGATCTCGATCCCCTCAAGGCCGTCATCGATCCCGTGACTACGGCACTTGGCCTGCCTATCGCTGGCTTGAAGACGCTCAAGAGCGAAGGAACAATGGGCTTCTACTTCAGAGTGGGTAAAGATCTTTATGCCGTCACGGCCCGCCACGTCCTGTTCCCTGCAGACGAAGGCAATAATCCATACTCCTACAAAGCCGGGCCTAAGAAGGAGGTCGTCCTCATGGGCACCAAAGCTTTTACCAATTTCCTCATATCCATCCAGGGCCATATCGGCAACTTGAACAACACGGTTAGCGTCTTGGAGAAGCGGGTTACGGCGTTAACGGCGAGGTCGGTGGGCGGTGGCCCTAACGCTGAGCAGGCGGCACGCGAGCTGGTGGAGACTCAACACGAGCTGGGCAAGACACGAACGGGGATCGAGGAGCTCAAGAAGTTCTTCGTGAAGATGAAGAAGCAGTGGGCGAAGCCGAAGGACCGGGTTATTGGTCACGTCGTCTGGGCACCTCCCGTTACTGTCTCTTCCGCTCCTCACAGTTATACGAAGGATGTTTGCGTCGTTAAGCTCGATGAGAAGAAGTTCTTGCGGAACTTCAGGAGGAACGTGCTCGACTTAGGTGCGTGCTGATCCGTCCGGCTAAAGGCGTCTAATCTGACTGTTCATATTCCAGGCCCTGAGATCGACGCCGCCAAGTTCATCAGCTTGATGTACCCTCGCATCGATGCGCCGTCCGATTTCGATTATCCAGCTGAACGTCTCCTTAAGCTCAGAGGCATTCTCTCCGCCGAAGAGATACGCAGACCGAACAGCAAAGACCACAAAGGCGACCCCATGCGATACGTTATCAAACGCGGCCTCACCACGCTCACCACGATCGGTTGTTTGACTGGATTTGAGTCTCATGTTCGCCGTTACTCCGTCCTAGGCAGCCGTGATTCGGTGGAAGCAGCAGTCTACCCGTATAACAACCACTCCGGTCCGTTCTCCAGGGGTGGGGACTCTGGGTCCATCATCCTCGACGCCCTTGGCAAGTTCGTTGCTCTCCTCACCGGTGGCACGGGTCCAACCGATTCCTCTGACATCACATTTGGTACGCCAATGCACTGGCTCTGGGAGATTATCAGGGACGAGTTCCCCGGTGCCAACCTCTATTTTGAAGACGATGACAACTAGGTTCTTCGTTATCTATTGGTTGGCTATTGGCGCAGACAGGTGCTCTGACCGTCGAACGGCTGTTCAGATTCGTCTTTCTCCTCCATCTCGTCCTTTCATACTCCGAGTACAAGTCATAACTAACGACGTCGCAGCCTGGGCCTTAGCGAGCCGTCTCACAGCGTCTATTCCTGCGACGTGTTCTTGTTTCTTGACCACGACTTCTTCCTCCCTCGCTGACTGCGACCTCCCCCCTTACTCAATCTCAACTTCTTCTCCTTTCTTGACTTCCGGTTATCTGCTTGCCGGCTGTTGGTGCAAACGCGTCTGTGTAATTCCGGCAAGCGTTTATGCCGGAAAGTGTCGACCCATTGTCGGGGAATGAAGTAAGGGGGAAAGGGGCGGGAGATAAACGATAAAAGGACATAACAACATTTGGGTACATGATGTATTCGAGATTTTTGTCCCGTGGAGTAGCACAACATCGCTGCATTTCTGAGGACGGGGTTGTTGTCGACTTTGAGGCCCATCGCGTGCACGCGGAATCATGTTCTTCAAGTTGGTCATTTCTCGCACGCCTTCGGGTCTCCCACTCTTACGCGGCGCCACTTGGCTATCATAGTCTTGCTGCCTCCCTTAGGCCCTTTCCCAACCACGTTCGGGAAGCGCCACGCGCTTTCGTCTGCATTCTCTTACTTTCATCAGTCCCTCTCGAGCGAACCAAAGACTCTGCTTTCTCCCACTCGACGTCGTCATCAGTCCAACCTCGAACTCGTAAAGAAAGAGGGGTGGGTGACAAATGTCCAGGACGTCCAGCTTTTGTAATTGACGAAACGTTCGAACAGGCTATATTCTCTGAGACTTCTCCGAGTCGTGCTTCTCGTGCTTTGGGTGTTCGTTAGGTTCTAAATTACAGTAAAGTGTCGTATCAAAACCAGAGGTTCCTGTCATGCGCCATCCACGGTCCTCCATTTCCATCGGATTAGCCACCAGGTTTGGCGTCACGATCGAAATTCTGAGCCAACATTCATTCTCTGGCTCTTGATAACCGCCCTGAATTCCTCGAGTGCCAGTGCGTCCTGTGCTAGATCGGCGTCTCGTGCGCTCCACTTCAAGTCGGATGTTTTCATATAGTCCCAGGAATAACAGTAAACGTATGGAATTTCGTTTTCGTTGAGCTCGAATTCCACTTCCAGCTCCACAAGCCCTGTCAACGCACTAGCCAGTCGCTTATAGATGTCTGCCCAGTTGCAGTGTCGTGACCCCCTAACGTTAATTGCACAGTTATGTAGCTCGAGCTTCTTCAATGTCTTCTGGTGGCGCATGATAAACTTCAAGGCAACAGCGTCTCCTTGACCGTTGGTGTCATCCTTCCAGATGATGTTCCTGAGTGAGAGCACAGCAAGTCGCGGAAAGGTGGGTAACTGGGCCTGCGAAAAGAAACATTGTACATCTTTGCACATTCCTCCGGGTTTGCTTCCGGTGATTACAAGCGACTCGAGATTCACTGCCGGTTGCAGCATGCGCTGCACCACAACTCGCTTCCAGAACAGGTTGCTTGACACCGGCGTGTCACCTAACGTCATTCTGGGAAGGGCGAGACTAAGATGGCGTAACGACGCAGCGAACCGTGCAATAGGTGCATCGCCGAAGAGCAACATGAGCTCATCCTTGCAGTAAGTCCATCCGTGAATTTTTAGAGATTGTAGTGCGGACGGGGGGTTTGGGTTTCTCCCTAGGGCATAGACGATTTCCCATTGATGAGAGTAATATACCTCACGGGTGATGCTGCCACAATCAAAGTCTTTATGGTACGGGAAAAAGTGCAATTCAAGAGTTTGCAGGCCGGGGGCTCGATGAAGGATGGAGAATGCGGCTTCAAGACGTTTCCAGACTGTCCTCTGCTATCAGAAACATTATGAAACACAAGCATATTAACAGACCTTCTAATTCTGCCAAGGTGTATTCTGTAATATAGTAAAGGTGCAGTACAGTCAGCGTCACCTACAGCCTGAGTGGCGCATGTCATTAACATGACGTACCTTCGACGAACGAAATGGACTGGACATGTGAAGCGATGTGAGATGTAAGAAGCAAGGTCCAAAATCTGTCTGCACTTCGTTTGTTGTTAC
The DNA here is from genome assembly GCA_022884055.1 of Russula griseocarnosa. Taxonomy (NCBI): domain Eukaryota; kingdom Fungi; phylum Basidiomycota; class Agaricomycetes; order Russulales; family Russulaceae; genus Russula; species Russula griseocarnosa. The sequence goes on from JAGKRU010000021.1 coordinate 258,924, forward strand.
GGACGGTGATGCTCCTGAAAATTTCCGGTGTTGCCAATGTTTCGAAGAGGGAGTTTACGCTGCGTAGCCGGTAGAGATCCTCTTTGGATACCACATTGCGTGTTATTTCGTACAAGAGCTCTGAAGGTAGGTTTGTTCTGTAGGGTGGCATAACGCCGAGAGTCAGAGAACTATCGAGGCCAGCAGTTTTTTTTTTTTGGCAATTTTTATTTCGTAATACTAAGCGTACTATAAGTTAGTAGTGAGTGATTACAGCCAGCCTGCTTAGCGCGCTGTAGCATGTAGCCAGCTGCCCATCGGACGGAGCAGGTTGTGAAGAAAAAATGCGTCCAAGCACACTCCGATTATTAGAGCAGTGGGGGACTCAGGTTGGCGAAACTTGGTGACGATCTTTCATCACGCTCCACTACCCACTAAAACCCCACGGTTGTTTAGCCAGTCGTCCAGCAAATCTCCTTGTTCGCGGAGGAGGGGTTCCCATGTTTTTCTCATCAGGTTCGTTTGTTTCTTATCTCTTGATTTTGCTTGCGATGATCCTCCGATCGCTTGTCAGCCTGCCGTTTATATTCCTTCCAGCCATCTTCTCGAATCTGCTGGTCGGTGGGTTTCTCGTTTTGGATGACTCTCTCTCGCATCTTAGGGCCCAGCCCCAGGTGGGCCGTATCAGAGATGAGCGCTGAGCAGTTGCAGGAGTCGGGTGGGGACTTTGAGGCGCTTTGTGGTGTTGTTGTTCTTGGTTTGGTGGGTTCTGATACATTCTTCGTGTTGGTATGTTCGTGCAGCCGATTCCTAGTTTGATTCCCAGGGAGATGTTTGTCCACTAGGTGTTGCCGTGTGGCCATTTGGTTCTGGCCATTTCCCATGGGATCCGGGTCGTGTTCGCTTGGCATCGTGCGATGACGCGTTCCATTGATTCGGTCGTGTGGCATATAGTGCAATATCGCCTCTGGGTGAGTCCCCGTATGTCGGTCCATTTCGAACCTACCATTTGGATCTGATGTATAGATTTGTAGAGGTAATGCTGGACACGCGTTCTCAGTATGGGGTTCGAGATACCTCACCATATCGTCTCGTTTGTTTCTTTGGCGCTGCTGAAGATTTCAATAGCTTGTCTGGTGGAGTCAAGTAATTGCGTATTGGGTTTCCCCCATTTCTTTTATGGCCCGAATCCCTCTATATGCGACTGCATGGTTCAGGGCGGCCAGTTTGGCACCTTGTATGACAATTATTCTGCGATGTTAAGGTCAAGCTGGTCTGGGATCCCTTTCTCCGCACCTCCCTTTGCTAGTCGGTCGCTTCTTTCGTTTCCCTCGTTGCCGCGGTGGCAGAAAGGCAGATCTAGGGGGGCAGCACGGCGGAATAGATGCGAAAGCAAAATCTGGCGGGAGTGGCGCTGTATCACAGTACTAGTACTAACTCTGAAAATCCAGTAGAACTGCATAGAAGTGAACTAAGGGTCAGCATACTGTGTGTCAGTGATGTCCCTCCATTATCAGCCTGGAGTAACACTCGAGTATCATAGGAAAAAAAAACATCTGCATTGTCCGGGAATTGAACCCGGGGCGGATCGAATTGGCAAGTGGCAACGATCCAGGTTACCACTACCCCAACAATGCCTTAGTTGATCTGGAAATATGCCCACTTCTAAGTTGCCGCAACCAGGCTCTTGTCGTCCGCCGCCTTTTCTTCCCCTCTGCTACTGTTTGGCGTGCGCCTGCGCCTGGCACACGTGTCACTGACAAAGTACTGATCAGAGTTGTTAATTCGCAGGTAAAAAGGAGAAGACGATAAGATATAGAGGTGCATAAATCGTGATGCATTTGAGGGTGTACATCCCTTTAAGCTAGGGCGAGGTGCGGACATCAGTTGCCATGCTCACTTGGTCCAGCGCGGTGAGTGAAGCATTGAGGGCGTGAGGTGAACCTTTACTCCGATTTACACCCGGGCCGTGCAGGGTTTGGCGATCCTGCCAAAAATTCGCATGTGATATACGAGTATCTGAAGGAGAAATGGCAGACCGATATTGAGAGAAAAACAATCCAATTCTAAGACATAAACTCAAGCTGTGGTATATTCCCAGTCTCAGCGGTTAGTACGGTTAAGTTAGTCGGTGCGGGTACCTTGGCTACCCCTGATCACGTGTTCGCTTCCGCTCGAAAAGTCTGCTCGAAAAGTCGGCCACGGCGGCACCTGCTGCACCTCCATCGACCCCGACCCCATCATCCATGTTACTAAGGCGCGCTGTAGAGCTGGTTAGCTGCGAGCTAACTTGTCGCCTATCTGCCCGTCATTTTGCATCAGGTGCGCATGCTATTGATTACAGGAATAACATGCGACGAGTCAGAGTCACCCCAGCCACAGGGACATCTCGCACGCGTCTTGTCAAGGATCTTACGCCGAAACCAGTCCGAGGTCTCCCTCGTAAGTCTACGCACAAGCTGATTGAAGTAGCCCCGCGTGATGCGCCATCAAGATTCTCGCGGGACCGTCCCCCACATATGTCGAGGCGCGACAAAAACCTCCTCCGTCCTGCACCTCGGCCAGCGGGGGAACGAAGACCTACGCGTCGGACGTCTTTGAGACGCGTGGAGGGGAAACGTGAGCTGAAGGCCAGGAGTAAGGTGCCAAGGCGTCTCCACCCTACTTCTCATATCCCTGCCGAGTTCGATTTCTCTGTGGCACCCGAAGCACCGCATACACTTCCTTCCGCATTCTCCTCTCCTCCTCTCTCCTCTGGCCTCCTCCAATCCGTGCACGACGTGCTGGGTCCTAATGCGCGCCCAACACCGATCCAATCCCTCTCATTAAAACATCTTTTCGTTACCCCGCCACTCGATTCCTTTCGGCGCTTCCTGCTTGCATCTGAGACAGGCTCGGGAAAATCACTTGCTTACCTGCTTCCGATGTTGCATGACCTCAAGACGGCCGAACATCTGTCACCACGACGCACCGGTCCGCGTGCACTCGTACTGGCACCAACCCACGAACTTTCCCGTCAGCTGGCGAGTTTTGGGAAGGCACTTGTCCACCATTCCAGACTCCGTGTGCAGAGCGCATCACGCGCGAACGTTGCGAGTGCTCGGGTATCAGCCGCGAAGATGGCTCATGCTTTTGAAGGAGATGACGCAGAAGGCGAGTTCGAGGTGCGTCCTGGGAACGGGACAAGCCATTCTCTGGACGTACTTGTGGGGACCCCTCCCACAGTATTAGGGATGGTACACGGGGGTAGGTGGGACAAAGAATCTGTCAAGAGTGAGGAAAAGCGACAGAAGAAGTTGCCTGCGGGCCGACCTGAAGTCAACCTTTCGGAGATCGAGTGGGTGGTCGTCGACGAAGCAGACGTTCTTTTCGGTATGCCTGCCTCATTCTCTACATGTCTCCCTCTTTTATATTTGCATCGAACAGACCCCGACTTTATTGATCAAACGCTCCTACTGCTAAGTGACATCGCTGCCGCGCGGGGGAAGCCTGTCCCTGCCATCGTCCGTGACAACAGGAATAAGTCCCAAGCACCCATGCCATTAGACTATCCATTCAATCTTGTTCTCACCTCCGCCACTATTCCCGCTGCCCTAGCCACCCATCTCGAGGCTCACCATCCAAAAATGACGCGTCTCGTCTCCCCTCGACTACATCGTCTTCCCACGCGCCTCGCACTCGAATTCTCCCCGTACAATTCCGGCAACCGAAACGCAGAGGTCCTTGGGAAACTAAAGGCGGTTTGGCGCGACGACTCGCTTGCCGGTCGGCGCCGCGCGCGAATAGTCATTTTTGCGAACACCCGCGCCCGCGCGGCCGAGATGGGCGCGTACTTATCTGAGAACGGCGTGCCAAATATTGTCGTGACAGGTCAGAGTAATGAGAACGGAGAAGGGCGTAGTGGACGACGCGCGTATGGATCCAACAAGCATCTCTCAGGGTTCCTCAAGCCCATTTTGAATCAAAGTAGCTCTCTTCACTCACAACCGCCATATTCCGGTGGCCAAGAGGAAGACAAAGGAGAATCGGCCATGGGCCTAGGGAAATCCAAATCCGAATCCGAATCCGAGTCTGAGTCGCCGCGTGTCCTGCTGAGCACGTCGCTCCTCGCGCGCGGCCTCGATTTTGACCCGAGCGTGTCCCATGTGTTCGTCCTGGACCCACCACGAAACACGGCAGACTTCCTTCACCGCGCGGGCCGAACTGGGAGGGCTGGTAGTAGGGGTAAGGTAGTCGTGTTTGGGAAGGGTGGGGGCCGTGGAGCGGGGAAACTACGCGAGATGCGGCAACGACTCGCGGCGCTTAGGGTGTCAGCACGTTCATGACCCTTTGTCCACCTTATCAATGATTTTTCGAGCCTGATATTTGCGTTTTGGCTTGGACCTGACATCGATGCATCAAGTTCACTCAATTATGTAATCAACTCTAATGACCATGTCGATGTCTCCGAAAGGGCGGACCAAACCGTCGTCGGTAGATGTTGCGCAAGCCTCGACTCGACTCACTATGTCACCATGCTCCCCACTCATCTCGCACATGATTTCTCCCGTGGTATTTTACAACCTGTCATCGCCAACATTAATGTCATGCCAGTGCTCATGGCCATGGCAATGGGAATTCCTCCCTTTATCTAATTCTTTTAGACGACGAGCCAATCAACGTCAATTGACGATGATTACGCTCTTATTGACTTATCGTGATGTCCCAGGTATGGTTTTATCCTTGCTATTGTCGTGAATTGAAGAGTCTTTTCACGGCAGATACAACCTACAGATTGGCGATCTACATTGAATTGACAGTGAGAGGGGACATTAGTGGTCGCATCTCGCCAGTCTTTGGTGCGTACGGTCTTGGGCGGGAAGAAGAGGGTAAAATGTCTATACCTACAGTAGTAAGTTACTGTACTAGCGCCAGATGGTGTTGCCATATTTGTCGTTGGTGGCGTGAATTACGTCCCGTCGTTTTTGTCCCGTCGTTTTTGGAATTGTAACCCGTGACCGTTGGTGAAATCGATAAGCAACGTGGTGCACGGATCATCATCAAGCTCATTTTCAATCCTCTACCACCGTGACCGAATCCCATAATCTTCCATCATTTCCTCCCAGCGAACCAACTCCCCTTCCAATCCCACATATCGTCCAGCACTTTTGACATGAGTGACCAGTCAGGATCATCGCAATTGCGTGTGCTCTTTGAGGCTGCTTTGAAGGACTACAAGCAGCAGACAGGCATAGAATTGGCCAACCATCCTCTCGCCGAGCACCTCCAGGATTGTAACACCGTTGAGTCTGTTACCGCCATTCTCGGTGAACAAGCGCAAGGCTTCAAGGGTTTTCGGGAAAAAGACAAGGTCCTAAAGCCGCTCAAAAAGGTGTTAACCGTTTTGCATAGTATACTTCCCTCCGCTACCAATTTTGCTCAGCATGTCGGCTTGGTATGTCCATAGGCGCCGACAGTCTGCTCAACGTCTCTGACCGTCATCCTATAGCATTTCCCACCCGTGAAGGCAATACAGACTGGCCTCGGTATTCTACTCTCTGTATGTACCTATATTTAGTCTCTAATCTTTCTAAAATTCAAGCGTATTAGGCGGTCAAGGGCGTCGTGGATGACTACAGTGCCCTGGCCGATTTGCTCGAGTCGATTGGACATTTCCTTAATCGCCTCGAGATCTATACCGAGATCCCTCCCACAGAAGCCATGAATGAGATGGTTGCCAAGATCCTCGTGGAGTTGCTCTCCACACTTGCGTTGACGACTAAAGAGATAAAGCAAGGAAAACTTAGTGAGTCCATCGTCGGTGAGGGAATTTATTACCTGACATATGAACGAAGAAAAACTTGTTCGGAAGCTTGTTGGCGAGGAGAAAACGGAGGCGATGGTCCAGAGGCTGGACCGATTGACGCAGGACGAGGCTCGGCAAACGGTAGTACAGATCCTCAAGGTTGTCCATGGTCTTGTCGAGAATGTGAAGGTGGTAATGGACGGTGAGCAAACTTAGCAAGCTTGTCACCCGCTGGGTGTTGAGGATATTTCCCTGTAGACGGCGAGGTATCGGTTGACCATCTTAAGGGAACCCTCGGTATGCTTTTCAGGCCACGATGACATGATCGTGTATCTGACCGAGCATCAGAAACCATGCATCAAGTCGCGAGTGATTTGAACAAGGCGAAGCGTAAGCCATTTTTTGACGTTGTAGTAGCCGACTTGGATCACCAATATTGTCCAAAAGGTGACGACTTGCAGAAAGATATTTTCGGGTGGCTATCACCACCTGATCCTTGGAAGAATCATCATGTTGCCTGCGAATCTCGCCATCGCGGGACTGCAGAGTGGTTCATTCAGGGAAATACGTTTTCAAAATGGAAAACGTCCAAAGTCCCGGGTTCACTTCTATGGGTCCATGGGAAACGTCTGTTAATCCCCTGCTTTAATGGTTCAACAAAGACTAAAATTGTTTTTTTCTTTTGGTTTCACAGCGGGGGCCGGAAAAAGTGTGTTTTGGTGCGTGAAACCGTTGTATTTCCATCTCGGGAAAGCTCATCGTGTTCGTCAGCTCCACAATCATCGAAGACATCCGTGCCATGCAGAAAGCTGGGCTCGCGTCATTAGCATTTTTCTACTGTGATTTCAGGGAGGACCGAAAGAAGGAAATGCGCGGACTACTCTCGTCCTTCTTGGTCCAACTTTGTCACCAATGTGACTCCTACTTTGATATTCTTTCTAGCTTCTACTCGGAACATGACAAGGGTTTGCGTCCTCCCAGTGATGATGCACTTGTGGGATGTTTAAAGGACCTACTTAATCTCCCCGGACAGGCCCCCGTCTATCTCGTCGTGGACGGTTTGGACGAATGTCCAAACCCTTCTGTCGTCCGATCTCCCCGTGCCAAAGTCCTAAGTCTTATAAACGATCTTGTCGAGACACAAACTCAGAATCTGCATATATGCGTCACTAGCCGACCGGAACTTGATATCAAGCGTGTCCTCGATTCTTTAATTTTCTGCTCTGTTTCCCTACATGACGAGAGTGGACAAAAGAGGGATATCGAGGACTACATCAAGTGGGTTATTAACACACGTACAACAATAAGGTGGAAAGAAGAGCACAGGAAACTGGCCATCGATGTCCTCACGGAAAAATCGAATGGGATGTAAGACGTCGATACTGAACTCTTGATGACTCTTGCTCATTTCTGTGATGTAGGTTCAGATGGGTGGATTGTCAGGTGGTCCACATTTGCGACTGCATCCCAGCACGTATCCGGCGTGCACTGGAGGAGTTACCAGAGACACTCGACGAGACATATGAACGTACCCTGCGAGGGATCAATAAGGCAAACTGGGAGTTCGCCCATCGCATGTTTCAGTTTGTCTCAGTGGCTTCCCGCCCACTTCACGTCAAGGAGCTGGCCGAGTTGCTCGCATTCGATTTCGAGGCAGGACCAGTACCGAAATTTTATGAGGATTGGCGTCTGGAAAATCCAGCGGATGCCGTGCTGTCTACATGTTCCACTCTACTTGCCATTGTCAACGACCAAGGTTCCCCCGTCGTACAGTTCTCACACTTTTCCGTCAAGGAATTCTTGACGTCCACCCGCCTTGCCGAAGCATCCGACATTATTTCCCGTTATCATGTTTCTATGACACCTGCGCATACCCTTGTAACACAAGCCTGTTTGGGCATTCTGCTACACCTGGATAAGGATGTCACCAGCGAAAGTCTGGAAGATTTTCCTCTCGTTGAATATGCTGCGGAGCGCTGGCTTGATCATGCCCGGCTCGAGGACGTATCGAGAAATGTAGAGGATGGGATGAAACAACTATTTGACCCGAACGGACCACATCTTGTGATCTGCGTCTGGATACATGACCCAGCAGTTCCGACATGGAGACGAAACGAAACGCCGCTGCCTCTTCCCCGAACCTCCTTGCATTATGCTGCTTCTTGGGGCTTACATTCTGTTGTAGATTTCCTAATCACCGAGTACTCACAGGATGTGTGCTCTCGAGACTCCACTGACAATGGGACTCCATTGCACCTAGCCTCGCTCAACGGACACGTGAAAGCTGCTTGCAAGCTACTTGAGCGGGGCGCGGATCTGACAGCCTTGAATGATGACGGGGAGACACCATTACATCTAGCGATGCAAAGAGAAGAAGGAGACGTTGCTCGCATTCTTATTGAGCGCGGCGCGGATCTGACGGCTCAGAACAATATCGGGTGGACCCCTTTACACCTCGCGTCTCATTGGGGAGAAGTAGACGTCGCTCGCATGCTTATTGAGCGCCAAGCGGATCCGACAGCCCAGAGCATTGGCGGGTGGACTCCATTACATTTCGCGTCGAAAACGGGACAAATAAACGTCGCTCGCATGCTTATTGAGTGCGGAGCGAATACGGCCGCGCAGAACAATGATGGGGAGACTCCATTACATATCGCGTCGCATTGGGGAGAAGTAGACGTCGCTCGCATGCTTATTGAGCGTGGAGCGGATCTGACAGCCCAGAACAAGGCTGGGTGGTCTCCATTACATTTTGCGTCGGATTGGGGACAAGTACGCGTCGTTCGCATGCTTATTGACCGTGGCGCGGATCTGACAGCCCACAACAATCACGGGGAGACCCCATTGCATCTCGCGTTACGTCGCGGACAAGTAGACGTCGCTCGCATGCTTGTTGAGCGTGGCGCGGATCTGACAGCCCAGAACGTTGACGGGGAGACCCCATTACATATCACGTCACACTGCGGACAAGTAGACATCGCTCGTATGCTTATTGACCGTGGCGCGGATCTGACAGCCCACAACAATCACGGAGAGACCCCATTACATCTCGCGTTACATCGCGGACAAGTAGATGTCGCTCGCATGCTTGTTGAGCGTGGCGCGGATCGGACAGCCCAGAACGTTGACGGGGAGACCCCATTACATCTCGCGTCACATCGCGGACAAGTAGACGTCGCTCGCATGCTTGTTGAGCGCGGCGCGGATCTGACAGCCCAGAACGTTGACGGGGAAACCCCATTACATCTCGCGTCACATCGCGGACATGTAGACGTCGCTCGCATGCTCATTGAGCACGGCGCGGATCTGGTGGCGCAGGACGACGACGGGAAGACGCCATTGCATCTCGCGTTGTATTGGGAACAAGTAGACGTCGCTCGTATGCTTATTGAGCGCGGAGCGGATGTGACAGCCCAGAACTGGGCCGGGAGGACCCCATTGCATCTCGCGTCACAAATAGGACAAGTGGACATCGCTCGCATGCTTATTGAGCACGGCGCGGATCCGGCGGCGCAGAACAATTACGGGAAGACTCCATTGTACCTTGCGTTGTATTGGGAACAAGTGGACGTCGCTCGCATGCTTATTGAGGGTGGCGCAGATCTGACAGCCCTGAACAATGACCGGGAGACCCTATTACATCTTGCGTCGGATCGGGGACAAGTAGACATCGCTAGCATGCTTATTGAGCGCGGAGCGGATCCTACAGCCCAGAACAGGGCTGGGTGGACTCCATTACATTTCGCGTCGCGTCGCGGAGAAGCAGATGTCACTCACACGCTTATCGAGCACGGCGCGGATCTGACAGCTCAGAACAAGTACGGGGAGACCCCATTGCATCTCGCGTTGGATTGGCAACAAGTAGACGTCGTTCGCATGCTTATTCAGCGCGGCGCCGATGTGACAGCCGAGAAAAATGACAGAGAGACCCCATTACATCTCGCGTTGTATTGGGAAGAAGTAGACGTCGCTCGCATGCTTATTGAGCGCGGCGTGAACCTGACAGCCAAGAACAATGACGGGGATACCCCATTACATCTTGCATCGGATCGGGGACAAGTGGATGTCGCTCGCATGCTCATTAAGCGTGGCGCGGATCCTGCGGCGCAGAACAATTACGGCAAGACTCCATTGCATCTCGTGTTGTATTGGGAACAAGTAGACGTCGCTCGCATGCTTATTGAGCATGGGGCGGATCTGACAGCCCTGAACAATGACAGGGAGACCCTATTACATCTTGCGTTGAATCAGGGACAAGTAGACGTCGCACGCATGCTTATTGAGTGCGGAGCGGATCCTACAGCCCAGAACTGGGTTGAGTGGACTAAATTACGTTTCGCGTCGCGTCGCGGAGAAGCAGGCATCATCCACATGCTTATCTTGCGCGGCGCAAATCCGACGGCCCAGAACAACGACGGCGATACCCTCTTACATCTCGCGTCGAATTGGGGACAAGTAGACGTCATTCATATGCTTATCGAGCGTGGCGCGGATCCGATGGCCCAGAACCGTGATGGGGAGACCCCATTACATCTCGCGTCGAATTGGGGACAAGTAGACGTCGTTCGAATGCTCATTAAGCACTGCGCCGATGTGACAGCCCGGAACAATGATGGGGAGACCCCATTACATTTCGTGTCGCGAAGTGGACAAGTAGACGTCGCTCGCATGCTTGTGGAGCACGGCGCGGATCTGACAGCCCACAACAATCACGGAGAGACCCCATTACATCTCGCGTCACATTTCGGACAAGTAGATGTCGCTTGCATGCTTATTGAGCACGGTGCGGACCTTGTGGCACAGGACAACGATGGAAAGACTCCATTGCATCTCGCGTTGTATTGGGAACATGTAGACGTCGCTCGTATACTTATTGAGCGCGGAGCGGATGTGACAGCCCAGAACTGGGCCGGGAAAACCCCATTACATCTCGCGTCACAAATAGGACAAGTGGACATCGCTCGCATGCTTATTGAGCGCGGCGCGGATCTCGCGGCGCAGAACAATTACGGGAAGACTCCGTTGTATCTCGCGCTGTATTGGGAACAAGTGGACGTCGCTTGCATGCTTATTGAGGGTGGCGCGGATCTGACAGCCCTGAACAATGACGGGGAGACCCTATTACATCTTGCGTCGGATTGGGGACAAGTAGACGTTGCTCGCATGCTTATTGAGCGCGGAGCGGATCCTACAGCCCAGAACAGGGCTGGGTGGACTCCATTACATTTCGCGTTGAGAAGCGGACAAGTAGGCGTCGCTTGCATGCTTATTGAGCGCGGCACGGATCCTACAGCCCAGAACAGGGCCGGGTGGTCTCCATTACATTTTGCGTCATGGTACGGACAGGTAGACGTTGTTCGCATGCTTATCGAGCACGGTGCGGATCTGGCGGCACAGAACAATGACGGGAAGACTCCATTACATTTCGCGTCGTGTTGCGGACAAGTAGACGTCGCTCGCATGCTTATTGAGCGCGGGGCCGATGTGACAGTCCAGAACAATGACGGGGAGACCCCATTACATCTCGCGTCAGCTCCACCATCATTGACCCAGATTTCACCACAGAAATATGCAGAAGTAGCTCATATGCTTCTCGAACATGGCGCAGACATCAATGCCCAGAATAAAGATGGATTGACTCCATTTCTTCTCGCATTGCAAGGTGGGCTTGCTGCCAGTGAAATCATGCATGTCCTTGTCCACCATGCTGATACTGGTGCCCACGACAACAACCCGGATTGAATTTCATTCTGGGGTAATGTACGAGTACGGCGATACAATTATGATATTATTTATTTATTAATAACAAACTGTTATTTTCTTTTATGAATATTTTATCGAAACTCAGTTTTTACAATCATGATCGTCGACATAAATGTAAAACAAATATAAATCTTTAAACAAAAAAATAAAAAAAAAAAAAAAAAACAAATAAAGAATAAAATATATTTTACTAATTATTCTGTTTAAACGATATCTGTATATTTTTTATTTTATTTTTTTTTTTTTTTTTTTTTTTTTTTATTTTAATATATCTGTTACAAGCATTCTGTTATTATCTGTAAAACACCTGATATAATTTGGATAATTCCCTAACATGTCACGTGAAACGATGAGTGAGTTCTCTTGCGCCTGGGAAAGTCGGGTCTACGCTGATTAGTGAGAGTGAGGGACTGTAATGCAAGGTGTTGTGCTGCCCACATGAGAGGGAGGGGATTCTCCGCTGTTTCGCTGGTGGCAACGCGTGGTGGTTACAACTGAAGTGCGGATGGCACTATTTTTGGGCTCAGTTTGATTGTGGGAACGTGACTACTCGAGTGTATGGCAGAAGAGTGTGGAGGGAGGGTGTAAATACAGACTACAGACCGAGAGCTGAGTATGTGATACAACAAACCACTGCTAGGTGGCAGAAGATGGGTGCGGTGGACGATGCACGAGACGCCACCTCACTCCTTTCCGGCCACCAAAGGCCTCACTCCAAACTCCGACGCTGCGCGTCTGCGTAGACGCCCCATCCTCACAGTAAGCTTTCTTCTCTGCTTAGAGCAGGCTCCAGGATCAGAACTATTGGAATGCCAACAAATCATATGCCGTCGGTGGTGGGAATCCTCTCGCTTGTCTCCCATCCTTCACTTTAGACGCCCTCGAGGTAGGTCCTGGCACAATCTTTGGCCCATTGAGCCCCTTCGGGTCTACCTCGATGGGACCCATTAACGCCTATCTCTCTACCCCCCACTTCAAATTCTTCATCGTACTCTACCAGCACGTTTCACGCGGCTCTTCCTCGAATCCAGCCACGCCTATACCTATAGATGTACACAGTTCAAGCGCGGGGGTATTGCCAGTAGTATAACGACGATTTCCATCATCGTTGCTGTACTGCTATACTATCTGCGATGGCGACATGCACCGGCTCCGTCTACAAGTGATGGGCATCCCAGTGGATCCAACCTGCTTATGGATCAAGTTCCGCTGTGGCCAATGTCGTGCCACGAAACCGTTACTTTGTCTTTGCCCGAGACGACTGAGGCCCTATGTACGTGTTTTCGTCACCCCCGGCTCCGCTTACGTGTGCTCATGTGTTTTGTGTGTGTTATAACGCTCATAATCTGGATGACCGAGCTATGTACCCAATGCGCCAAGGGACTTCGTTTTCGTCGAAGGGCATACATAATCCTATTCAATCACCTCCCTCATCGACCAGCAGAAATCCATACACCGTTGCCACCGCGCCGAACTCTCAGAGACAGGGACTCAGATATAATGGGCCGGCCTACTCATTATCCTCTAATACCACCTGTAGTCTGCAGGAATACATTGGTATTTCTATCCTTCTCATCCACGTTAAATGAGAGCCTCAGCAAGTCAAAGAGAGCAAATTGACGATGGCTGGCGGCCAGTGGCTTGAAGCCATGCGCCTCGAGGCTCGATGGGGAATAATCTGTTGGTAGAGGTGCAGAAATCGTGACGACTTGCGGATGTATATCCCGTTAAGCTAGAGGCGAGTCCCTTTCCCTGCTCACAAAAAATTCACATGAAATGTACGAACGCGGCGAGTATTGACGAAAGACTGAAATTGAGAGGAAAACATACGAAATTTATTCACGGCAACATCATGGTATTACACATCGGCCCTCCACGTGGCTACCCCACCACCCATGTTACTAAAGCGTGCGGTAAAGCTGGTTAGTTGCGAGAAAACTTGTCTCCTGTATGTCCGTAATGCTTCAGGTGTGCATGTTATTGTTTAACAGACAGAACATCCAAGGACTCGGAGTCACCCCAGCCACCCCAGGGACATCTCACGCGCGTCTTGTCAAGGATCTTACACTGAGACTACCAGGTCTCCCTCATAAGTCCACGCACAAGCTGATTGAAGTAGCCCCGTGTGATACGCCATCAAGGTTCTCGCGGGATCGTCCCCCTCATGCGTCGAGGCGCGACAGAAAGCTTCTCCGTCATGCCCCTGACCAGCAGGGGAACAAAGACGTACGCGTTGGACGCCTCTGAGACGCACGTAGGGGAAACGTGAGCCGAAAACCAGGAGTGATGGTGCTTGGGTGCCAAGGCGTGTCCACCCTACTTCTCATATCCCTGCCGAGTTCGATTTCTCTGACACCCAAAGCACCGCATATACTCCCTTCCACCTTCTCCTTTCCTCCACTCTCCTCTTGCCTCCTCCAATCCGTGCACGATGTACTGGGTCCTAATATGCGCTCAACACCGATCTAATCCCTCTCATTAAGACATCTTCAAGTTTTCACCACCTCGCTACTCGATTCTGTCACCACGACGCACCGGTCCACGTGCACTCGTACTGGCACCAACCCACGAACTTTCCCGTCAGCTGGCGCTTTGGGAAGGTGATTGTCCATCACTCCATACTCCGTGTGCAGAGCGCATCACGCGCGAACGTTGCGAGTGCTCGGGTATCAGCCGCGAAGATGGCTCATGCTTTCGGGGAAAGCGAGTTCGAGGTGCGTCCCAGGAACGGGACAAACCATACTCTGGACGTACTTGTAGGGACTTCTCCCACAGTATTAGGGATGGTACGATGGGGTAGGTGGGACAAGGAATCCGTCAAGAGTGACGAAAAGCGACAGAAGAAATTGCCTGCAGGCCAACCTGAAACCAACCTTTTGGAAATCGAGTGGGTGGTCATCGACGAAGCGGACGTTCTTTTTGGTACGCCTGCCTCATTCTCTATATGCCTCCCTTTTTTATATTTGCATCGAACAGTTCATTGATCAAACGCTCCTCTTCCTAAGAGATATCGCTGCCGCGCGGGGGAAGCCTGTCCCTGCTGTCGTCCGCGACAGTAGGAATAAGTTCCAAGTACCCATGCCATTCGACTATCCATTCGATCTTGTTCTCTCCTCCGCCACTATCCCCGATTCCCTGCCGCTCTAGCCACCCATCTCGAGGCCCACCATCCAAAAATTACGCGTCTCGTCTCCCCGCGACTACACCGTCTTTCCACGCGCCTCGCGCTCGAATTATCCCCGTACAATTTAGTAAAGCGCAGAAGTCCTCGAGAAATTAAAGGCGTTTGGGCGCGACGACGTGCTTGCCGGTCGGTGCCGCGCGCGAAAGTCATCTTTGTGAACACCCGCGCTAGCGCGGTCGAGATGGGCGCGTACCTATCTGAGAACGGCGTGCCTAGCATCATCGTGACGGGCCAGAGTAATGATAACGGACAAGGGCTTAGTAGACGACGGCGTATGGATCTAACAAACATTTCACACGGTTCCTCAAGCCTGTTTTAAATAAAAGTAACTCTCTTCACTCCCAACCGCCATATGCCTATGGCCAAGAGGAAGGAGAAGGAGAACCGACTATGGCTCTGGGGAAATCCAATTCCAAATCAATCCGAGTCCGAGTCCGAGTCCGAGTCCTGTTGAGCACGTCGCTCCTCGCGCGGCCTCGATTTTGACCCGAGCGTGTCCCATGTGTTCGTCCTGGACCCGCTACGAAACACGACAGACTTTCTCCATCGCGGGGCGAACTGCAAGAGATGGAATTAGGGGTAAGGTAGTCTTGTTTGGGAAGGGCGCAGGTGGAGCGAGGAAACTACACGAGATGCGCCAGCGACTCGCGGCGCTTAGGGTCTCAGCACGTTCATGACCTATTGTCCCCCTGACATTATCAATGATTCTTCGAGCCTGATAATTGCGTTTTGGCTTGGAATTGACATCAATGCATCAAGGTTCGCTCAATTATGTAATCATCTCTCCGCACCAAACCGTCGTCGGTAGATGCTACGCAAGTCTCGGCTCGACTCACTATGTCACCATACTCCCCATTCACCCATTCGCTCTCGCACATGATGTCTCCCGTGGTATTTTACAACCTGTCATCGCCAGCATTAACGCCCTGCCAGTGCTCATGGTCATGGCAAAGTGAATTCCACCCTGGCACCCCTCGTCTAATTCTTTTTGACGATGAACCAATCAACGTCAATTAACGATGGTTACGCTCTTATCGACTTGTCGTGATTTTCCAGGTACGGTTTTATTCTTGCAATTGTTGTGGATTGAAGAATCTCTTTTCAGGACAGATACGGCCTATAAATTGGCATCCTACATTGACTTAACAGGGAGAGTGGACATTGACGGTGGGAATAGTGGGGTGTCGCCATTGTCTTCGGTGCGCATACTTACTGCTGCGCCATGATGGTGATGGTGGGGTCGAAGTTTCACTTACACGCCAGGCGATTACCGGCCGGGCGCCATATTTGTCCCTCAATTTGTGACGTCTCTATGAAATTGTACAATATAATTGCGATCCTGTCTTGTTGTCCGAGGGTCCATCGATCATCGACCACCTTGCATCTCTGCATTTGACTTGGAGACGGGCTCAGAGGGCTCTCAGCACTGTCAGCGCTGACCGAGAGGAATGCCCTGTGCAGGATCCCATTCCTGCCTGGGGCTTATCTACTGTGATCCAAAAGCGGTAGAGCGCTCATAAATCTTCCAACCAATTACGCGCATCGTTTTTGGCATTGTGACTCGTGACCGTTGGTGATATCGATAAGCAACGTGGTCGTTGTGGTGCACAGACCCCTCCATTTCAACCCTCTATCACCGCGATCGATCCCATTATCTCCCATCATTTCCTCCCAGCGAACCAGGCCTCCCTTCCAATCCCTCATATCTTCCCTCACTTTTGACATGAGTGACCAGTCGGGATCGTCACATTTGCGTGTGCTCTTTGAAACCGCTTTGAAGGACTACAAGCAGCAGACGGGCATAGAATTGGCCAACCATCCTCTCGCCGAGCGCCTCCAGGATTCTAACTCCGTCGATTCCGTTACCACCATTCTCCGTGAACAAGCGCAAGACTTCAAGGATTTCCGGGAAAAAGACAAGGTCTTAAAGCCACTCAAAAAGATCTTAACCGTTTTGCATAGTATACTTCCATCCGCTGCCAATTTTGCCCAGCATGTCGGCTTGGTATGTCCGTAGGCGCCGACAGGTTGTTCAGGTGTTCAACGTCTCTGACCCTCATCCATAGCATTTCCCGCCAGTGAAGGCAATACAGACTGGCCTCGGAATTCTACTTTCTGTATGTACCTATATCTAGTCTCTGGGCACGCATCTTTGTAACATTAAGTGCATTAGGCGGTCGAGGGCGTCATGGATGACTATAGTGCCCTGGCCGATTTGCTCGAATCGATTGGACATTTCCTTAATCGCCTCGAGATCTATACCGAAATCCCTCCCACAGAAGCTATGAATGAGATGGTTGTCAAGATACTCGTGGAGTTGCTCTCCACACTCGCGTTGACGACCAAAGAGATAAATCAGGGAAAACTTAGTGAGTTCGTCGTCGGTGAGGGAATTTATTACCAGACTTATGAATGAAGAAAAACTTGTTCGGAAGCTTGTTGGCGAGAAAAAAATGGAGGCCATGGTCCAGAGGCTAGACCGATTGACGCAGGACGAAGCTCGGCAAACGGTAGCACAGATCCTCAAGGTTGTTCATGGTCTTGTAGAGAATGTGAAGGTGGTAATGGACGGTGAGCAAATCCACCAAGCTTGTCGCCGCTGTATGTTGAGGATATTTCCCTGTAGACGGCGAGGTATCGGTTGACCATCTTAAGGAAACCCTTGGTATGTTTTACAGGCCAGAATCAAGTGATCGTGTATCTGACCGAGAACCAGAAATTATGCATCAAGTCGCGAGTGATTTGAACAAGGCGAAGCGTGAGCTATTATTTAATATTGTGGTAGCTGACTGGTATCACTGAAATTGTCCAACAGGTGACGGCTTGCAGAAAGATATTTTCGGGTGGCTATCACCACCTGATCCTTGGAAGAATCACCATGCTGCCTGCGAATCACGCCATTGCAGGACTGCAGAGTGGTTCATTCAGGGCAACACGTTTTCAGAATGGAAAACGTCCAAAGTCCCGGGTTCACTTCTATGGGTCCATGGGAAACGTCTGTCAATTCCCAGTTTTTTGCGATTCAATAGACTAACATTTATTTTGGTTTGTCAGCGGGTGCTGGGAAAAGCGTCCTTTGGTGCGTAAAATTTATATATTTTTATCTCGGGAACCTATCGTGTTCGTCAGCTCCACAATTATCGAAGACATCCATGCCATGCGGAAAGCTGGACTCGCGTCACTAGCATTTTTCTACTGTGATTTCAGGGAGGACCGAAAAAAGGAAATGCGCGGACTACTCTCGTCATTCCTAGTCCAACTTTATCACCAATCCGACTCCTACTTCGATATTCTTTCCAGATTCTACTCGGATCATGACAAGGGTTTGCGTCCTCCCAGCGACGATGCACTTGCGGGATGTTTAAAGGACCTACTTAATCTCTCCGGGCTGGCCCCCGTCTATCTCATTGTGGATGGTTTGGATGAATGTCCAAACCCATCTGTCGTCCGATCTCCCCGTGCTAAAGTCCTAAACCTCGTAAACGATCTTGTCAAAACACGAATTCTGAATCTGCGCATGTGCGTCACGAGCCGACCGGAACCTGATATCAAGTGTGTCCTTGATCCTTTAAGTTTCCTCTCTGTTTCCCTGCACGATGAGAGTGGACAAAAGAGGGATATTAAGGACTATATCAAGTCGGTCATTAACACGCGTACAACAACAAGGTGGAAAGAAGAGCACAGGAAGCTGGCCATAGACGTCCTCGTGGAAAAATCGAACGGGATGTAAGGCGTCGATACCGAGCTCTTGATGATTCTTGCTCATTTCTGTGATGTAGGTTTAGATGGGTGGATTGTCAAGTGGTCCACATTTGCGACTGCATCCCAGCACGTATCCTGCATGCACTGGACGAGTTACCAGAGACACTCGACGAGACATATGAACGTACCCTGCGAGGGATCAATAAGGCAAACTGGGAGTTCGCCCATCGCATGTTTCAGTTCGTCTCAGTGGCTTCCCGCCCACTTCACGCCAAGGAACTGGCCGACTTGCTTGCTTTCGATTTCGATGCAGGGTCAATACCGAAATTTTATGAGGATTGGCGCCTGGAAAATTCGGCGGATGCCGTGCTGTCTACATGTTCTACTCTACTTGCCGTTGTCAACGACCAAGGTTCCCCCGTCATACAATTCTCACACTTCTCCGTCAAGGAATTCTTGACATCCACCCGACTTGCTGAATCAACCGACATTATTTCCCGCCGTTATCATATTTCTATGACACCTGCGCATACCCTAGTAGCACAAGCCTGTTTGGGCATTCTGCTACATCTTGATAAGGATGTCACCAGTGACAGTCTGAAAGATTTCCCTCTCGCTAAATATGCTGCGGAGCACTGGGTTGATCATGCCCGGTTCGAGGACGTGTCGCAAAATGTGGAGGATGGGATGAAACAACTATTTGTCCCGAGAAAACCACACCTTGCGATCTGCGTTTGGATATATAACCCAGAAGTTCCGACACGAAACAAAATCCCGCCTCCACTTCCCCAAACCTCCTTGCATTATGCCGCTTCTTGGGGCTTACATCCTGTCGTAGAGTTCCTCATCATTGAGCACTCACAGGATGTGTGCTCTCGAGACTCCTTCGAAAATGCAACTCCATTGCATCTAGCCTCGCGAAACGGATACGTGAAAGCTGCTCGCAAGCTTATTGAGCACGGCGCGGATCTGACGGCCCAGGACCGCGACGGGAAGACTCCATTACACCTCGCGTTGCAAATGGGACAAGTAGACGTCACTCACATGATTATCGAGCGCGGCGGGGATCTGACAGCCCAGGACTACGACGGGAAGACTCCATTACATCTCGCGTTGCAAATGGGACAAGTAGACGTCGCTCGCATGATCATTGAGCGTCACGGTGGCGGGGATTTGACGGCCCAGGACTGCGACGGGAAGACTCCATTACATCTCGCGTTACAAATGGGACAAGTAGACGTCGCTCGCATTCTCATTGAGCGCAGCGTGGATGTGTCAGCCCAGAACAATTACGGATGGACTCTGCTACATCACGCGTCGCAAATGGGCCAAATGGACATCACTCGCATTCTCATTGAGCGTGGCGCGGATGTGACAACCCAGGACAATTACGGGTGGACTCCATTACATGTCGCGTCATACTGGGGACAAGTGAACGTCGCTCGCATGCTTATTGAGCGCGGCGTGGATCTGGCAGCCAAGAATATTTACGGGTGGACTCCATTACATCTCGCGTCGCAAATTGGAGAAGTATACGTCGCTCGCATGCTCATTGAGTGCGGCGCGGATTTGAAAGCTCAGAGCAATAACGGGTCGACTCCATTACAAATCGCGTTGCAAATGGGACGAGCAAATGTCGCTCGTATGCTTATGGAGCACGGCGCTGATCCCACAACTCAGAATAATAGCGGGTCGACACTATTACATATCGCGTCGAAGCAGGGACACGTAGACGTTGTTCGTGTGCTTATTGAACACGGCGCGGATGTGACAGCCCAGGATAATGATGGGGAGACACCATTACATCTAGCGTTGCAAGAGGGACGTGTAAATGTCGCTCGCATGCTTATTGAGCGCGGCGCGGATGGGACAGCCCAGAATAATGACGGGGAGACACCATTAGATCTAGCGTTGCAAAGGGACATGTAGATGTCGCTCGCATGCTTATTGGGTGCGGCATCCCAGAACAATGACGGGGAGACCCCATTACATCTGGCTTCAGCTCCGGACGCAGAGTTCACCACATAAATATATACTGTAGAAGTTGTTCGTATGCTTCTCAAACATGGCAGTGATGGCACGGACGTCAATGCCTGGAATAAAAATGGATTGTTTCCATTTGTTCTCGCATCGCAGGGTGGGCTTGCGGAAATCACAGACGTCCTTGTCCAGCATGGTGCTGATTCTGGTGCCCACAACAACGATTGAATTGGGGTACGTAATGTACGAGGCATCAGCAAAACCGGACTCCTAGTGTCTTCCGGCCCGGCTCGGCTTGGGCCAGCGCTCAGTTCATGGGCGTCCAGCGTCGGAGTTTGGAGGAGCGAGGCGGCGTCTCGTCCATCGTCCATCGCATCCATCTTCTGCCACCTAGCAGTGGTTTGTCGTAGCACATACTCAGCTCTCCTTCTGTAATTACACCCTCCCTCCACACTGTTCTGCCACATTCAGTCACGGATTTCCCGCAATCAAACCGAGCTTACAAATGGTGCCATCCGCACTTGAGTTGTGATCACCACGCCGTGCCACCAGCAAAACAGCGGAGAATCCCCTCCTTCTTGCAGCGGCAACTCCCCAAGCAGCGGATCTGTTGTGACCACCAGTTCACAGATCGCTGCAGCAAGCGCGAGAGCTCTACCCGCCTGCGCTGCTCACCTCTCCGGCTGGATCCACAGGCTTCGCCCGGCGCTTCGCGCTGCCCCTGCACCTAGCACAGCTCACAGCACGCCCTTATGTGGGCAGCACAACACCTTGCATTACACTCCCTCACACTCACTAATTGGTGTAGACCCAACTTGATCCCAGGCACCAAGACAATGCCTGGGCGAACCTAACCCACCTGCTGGCTTCGGCCCGGCTGACTTGAGGTCGGTGGCGAGCAGCCCGGAGACCGCATGATCCAGGACGCCGACACGGGCATGGCGGTAGTGCAGCACATCGAACCGAACCTCCATGGATCCGATCCAAGTCACGCGACCCTCTCAACGATTACCTCGCTGTCCAAGACGGCGACCTCTGTCTCCTAACACCAGTTATAGCTATATTGGCCCTGGCTGCCTCATTAATCTCGACATATCCGTGTTCCCGCCGGACCTTATGGCGCTGGTAATGCTCCCTCCGCCAGAGCGTCCCAATAAGAACTCTTTCCACAGTCCCGGGAGCGACTGATGTGCTGTTAAAACGGAGGATGTCGACAGGCTCCGAGTCGCTACCGTGACTCTGGATTCATGGCAAACGTGGGACGTGCTCAGGCATGTCATGTGGACAGTACTACCAACAGTTGTGTTTTAGGTACATGTGCGGCGAATTAAAGTGCACGTCAGCTAGTCAGAGTCTAGTTCAGAGTCTATCCCCAGCGGTTCCTCATCCTCGTCATCTATCAATAAGTCATCTCAGCCCTTCTCGGCAGTTTCAGAAGGTTCACCATCATCGCACCATCGTCACTGACCTCCAGGAGCTGGCACCGGAAGAGTAAATCGCAGACTTGACACATTGCAAAGCTTCAACAAGACCTCTCTGAGTCTGTTTCGTCGTTTGTAAGTACTATAATCCCATCACTCACTTGAAACAGAGGATGACATGTAAGGGGGATGTCGGACTTGCGAAGAAAGACCGTGGCTCATTTTTTTGGAAACGGCTCAGAGCAGTCGTCGGGGGTCTCGGGCCGGCAATCCTGGACAGAGGCTCACTGCGGCCGGCCAGCAACAACTTGTGACAAAATTTTGCAAGTCAAAATGCACCAAACACACTCAGGATCCACTTCTTCGAGTATGAACTTCATGCTATGTCAACACTTAAGCCAATTCGTTACATGTTCAGTATTCCTTGCTACCACTACTAAGTCGCATTCTTCTCTCGATTACAGTGTTACTCTCCTCAGGTCTTCCTTAGAAACAATCTTTCTTTTACCCTTCTACTCATACCGCTTCCCTTTAACGGTGCCTGCAAGATATAGGTGAAAGCTGCCAGTTCCTCATCATCAAGGTCGTCTTCAGCATGCTGTCCACCTTCATTGTAGATGATAGTAGCAGGTCCACTAGATGTTAACACATGTCAGTATCAATAGTGCAACAGTACAAAACATTAGTGCTCACTAGTGAGTTACACCCTATGTCCAAGGCGTATTATCAGCAGCACATAAAATAATCGAGAATGGAAACTCACACTATCCACCCACTTAATCCTGCCCTTAAACTCTGTCAATCCGAAATGTATCTCAACACTGAACACTATCGTCCAGAATGTCTTCCCGCTCCTTCCTGGCTTTGGCTGTGCGCTACCCACAAGTTGTGACAAGTCCGCTTGGACAATGCACAATGTTGTAAAGTCTTCTGCATTGCGATTTATCCATATCGGAGTAGCTGTACCCCCGCGGTAGCACCAAATCTCCACCTCAAGGACCGAGAGCGCGGATAGGGATGTGACCTCTGTACAATATTTGCGAGTGAAGACACTAGATTCTTTAACTTCGATGCCCTTGATTGTGTGGTCTGTTAACAAGGAAGAGGTGGAGTGAGGTTGTAGTACGTGCTCGAGCAAGGATGCAGTCAAACGCATCAGTAAGGAGCTTCGGACCCGAGGGTAGCTCACACATCCTGTCCTGCCTCGTGACATGGTCCGGGTCATCTGGATTATACTCCTGTAAGGACTCTACGCCATACATAAATTTAGACATGCGAGAAGAGACGTGGTGGATGCAGTAGAAGCCGATTGCGCCATCTGCGACAGCTTTGGATCTGTGTGATAAAGCGTAAGGGTAAAGTTGTGAACAATAAGTAAAAAGAACCGACGTTTGGTTCTCCGGTCTGCCCACGTTAATGCCAAGAGGTTTGAGACGTTCTTGCAGCTGGCTGAATAACCAAGGACTCGTAGCGAATTCTCCAATAAGCAAGACAGACTTGAACCACCGCGTCAATCGCGGAAGAGGTTCATGTCAAAACGGCTTCACCTTTACAAAGCCACCTGTAGACTCTATTTGTTGTTTGATCGAGTCAATAGCAGCTTCTATCGACGGTTCGAAGAGCTCGGCAACTTCGGCTCTAGACCCATTGCTTTAGTCAAAGCGTCCCAAATAGCCAGAGCTGGACTCACCCTGTCAGCTTCAGCTGACCTTGACGGACACCGACACTAGGGTCCTTATCAAGAGGAGAGCCGAATTGAACGTATTGGGTATCCTTCTTATCACGAAACAGACGCCTAGTCACTTCGTCAAAACGTTTGGTGATATGGTCGAGGGAATATTGGGTGCCATATTTGGAACCGCGAAGCTTGTCTTACGTGCGGATGAGGTACTGCAGACAACGGGAGCAGAGGATTACCAGCCTTCGAAGAACGCACGAGCCCGTCGACTGACAACGACGGATCCATCAAAGGTACCTGGAAAGTGAGGAGCGTGGGTGAAGGACTAAGCGCCAAATGGACGATTACGAACAATCAGGAGGGGTGATCTCTTCCATCACTAGTGGTGCAGTTCCGCGCACGGCATACGAACTGAAGTCGAGCGTGCTTCTTCCTACATCGGCGACAAGAAAACCATGTTCAGGGTGGTCCTGATATGGCGATCAATATGGGTCGATGAGAATAGAGAGTTGGAAGCACCGTGAACATCATCTCGCCATTTAAAACGCAGGCATATAGACTAGCCTCTCCTTCTGTCACGAATCGGATTCTTGCCTTTCCGGCGTCTGTGTCTGGAACGAGACCACCATAAACGGCGGCTCTCCGCATTTTTGTTTGTTGAGCGCCTTCCCATCCGTTGGGATGGCTGAGCACAAACTGAAGGTCTTCCTCGACACCGCGCCATAGGGAAGCGCCACCAGCATGTGTGTCGATGATAAAGTTTTTTGCACACCTGAAGAGATAGCCAAGATAATCTCCAAAGACCTGCACGGCCGATTTCCCCATTGGAAGGGCTGGAAGGGGCATTCCGTTCATTTTAAGTTTCATAGTTTGGGGCCGGAGTCGAAGCTTGAATCTGTTGTAGGAGCATTGAATATCCAGAGCATTAGATTAGATGAAGGAAGTGCACACAATTCAGCCTTGATCCAACCATAATCCTCTGCGAGATCCAGCATGGCATTGCCCTCAACCTCAGCACCACCTGCCTTCACGTTGCCTCCCTGGTCGTAGTACATCATGGTGGGTATTTTGTAGCTTGCAACAACATGTTCCTGTCCAGGGAAGCTAAAGAGAGGGAGATTAGAGGAGAGGACGAGGGGAGGGATTGTACGCACCGGGTGACGCCGTGTATTTTTGGGATTTCGTCTGGCTCGAGGATGGCATAAGAGACGCCGCTGAATGTTGTACCGACATCGAAAGCAAGGACGAGAGAACGCTTATTGCCGCTGTACGGTCTTCGGGTGTCGATAGTTATGGTCATCAAGGGCAACCGCCAGATTAAGGTAGCGTGAATAAACCGGTATTTTTTAACAGGTTATTATTAACCTGGTTAATAACTGGTTAGTAACTGGTTAGTAACTGGGGGGACTGAGGGCCGGAAAATATGTGGTTAAAAAAGGTTAGAAATTGGCACGAGTTGTGGACAATGAACCGACTGCGACACACCACAACCACCAGTCCACCAATGCCGTAGCTAAAAAAATATCATCATTGAAAGTCAACGTTGAACATTATGGACCTGCACATCCCTGACCTCGACAATCTCCACCAGCTTCTTACAAATTTGCCCCATGCTCTTCCATGCCCCTCTGAACGGGACAGCGAATACCCCTTTCTGTCATTTGAGCTCAATGATGCAGTTCTGCAACGCACAAATGGAGATGTAGTTCGTGCAGTCAACGAGTCACTCTGGGCAATATTTGTTGCAGATGGGGAGCTATTGATCTCCGAGCGTGGTCCTTCTATATGTGCCATGGTTGATGTACTTCGAAAGTACCTTTCAGAATACCCCAACAGTACCACATTGCACAAATGGGTGAGCGACATTGGGAATGCAGCTAAGAAGGTGTATAAGTTTCATGGCGTCACGGTAAGCCATCCTTCATTTGATGATATCATAATGCCTTAAGACTTGAAAGAAGCTTAAAGGGACCTCAATGCCGGGAGACAATCATGATGGCATTGCCGTTATCTCAGGCCAAAAGCGTAAAGCTGATGATGTCTATGAGAACACGCATATCAAAAGAGTAGCAAGCACTGAAATTGATACAGACATTGAGGAAGATAGAAGTCCCGTAAGTCAGACTTAATGGTTTATTCTGAAGTCTTTGAACGCGTACATCTGCATAGGCTACTTGTCCGAAAATCTTTGTGAAATTAGTCAGACAACTAAGCAAAGCGCGGAAATCTGGTCCTGGTCGTCCTCAAAAATCACTCATCTCATCTCTGATCACCAAATATAAACATGCTGACACCGGAAAAGACTACTATGGTTGTGTTGCCAAAGGATGTTATTGGCACCGAGCCGGCAATGCTCAAGTATCGCGCATCTCAAAGCATGCTGTGTCATGTCGATATCTCAGTAGCGACCTCAAGGAACTTGCAAAAGACTATGCGGCTCAATCCTCTCTGGGTGCAGCACTCGATTCAAGCACGTCAGCTGGGGCTGACATTAGTTTCGAGTCTGTCAAACCAATGAACTTGAAACCTACTGCTACACCCTCCGGCGAGCAGTCGTTCACACTGGACTTTACCAATGCTGGACGCAAACAACTGCAGGCAAAGTTGGATCATTGCATCATGAAGTTGATTTGTGTTGCAGGGCTCGTGCCACGTATTTTGGATTCTCCGGAGTGGAAAGAGTTCGTGGCAACTGCGAATCCCAAGTATCACCCGACTCCATCAGACAAATTTGAGGAAGAGATTATACCAAATGAGGCCGCTTTTGTTCGGAAACAGGTTACGGAGATCTTGCAAAAGGAGGAAAATCTCACATTGACTTTCGACGGCAATAGTACCAGAAAGCCACAGTCGGTCTATACTGTGCATATCACAACAAAGGATCGTGATAGCTACTTTGTGGATGGTTATGAAGGCTCGGATGAACACCATACGGCTGTTTGGGTCAAAGATAAACTTCTAAAAGTATTACCATTCTCAATTCTTCCTGCTCACATTTGTTTTGACATTAATTCGACCCGCAGACCATCTGAGAGATTGGCGAGGAGAACTTTGCAGCTATGTGTTCCGACAGCACCGGAAATACAAAAAAAGGTCGCAAAACTATACATGAGGAAGTACGAACAATAATCGACCTTGGTGACTGCTGTCATCACATCCAGAACACGATCAAGGACATCAACAAACTCCCGGAGCTCAAAGATGTAAGTTGTATTCAATCCGTCTACTAGACAGTGTTCCGCACGGGTACGGGTAAACCCATGGTTTTCGGGCCCATGTATCCTACTTGGTTGTCCGCATTCCATATGGCAAGTGCAGTGTTATCAAACCTGACACATACTACCTGTGTGGAATGCTAAATTCAGACATCCTAAACTGACAGTAACGTTGTAGATGATTTCCGATCTTCAAGCAACAGTGAAGTTTTTCAGTAGTTCAAACATAGCGGTGGCAGAACTTCAAAAGGCACGCAATGATGTCGATATCACTACCGGTCTAGTTAAGGTTGGAAAGACAAGATTTGCAACACATTGGGCCGCTGCATCGGCACTCAACCGATGCCTCCCTCTGATCCGAGATTTGGTTGAAGAAGGGAAAATCAAACTTGTACGCATTCACCTTGCCATAACAAAAGTAAAAAAATAAATGACGCTTTCTCTTACAGAGAAAAAAGAACCTTCATCAACTCTTTACAACTCCAACACGTTATCTTCGCTTCCAGTTGCAGTTGGTTCAATATATTGCAATTGTAGGCCCTCTGGCACGCTCTATTTGGTCACTTGAAGCTTCACAAGCCAATGCTGCCGACGTATTCATTTTCTGGCTGGCCATTGCATCAAATCTGAAGGATCTATTCTCAAAGTCTTCAGATGCGACGGGTATTTCCAAAGCGTTAGCAAGACAGGTTACGGCAATTATCAATCGGCGATACAAGGCGATGATTGACGAGTCACCCAGTGACATCTACTTTACTGCATTTTTCCTCGATCCACGTTAGTACCAAAGCATTTTTGTTTGCTTTGATTCCATGAGGCCATGCTTATCATTATTAATAGGTTACACACGCTCCGATGTACTCAAGAAACCAACAACAATGTCTGTGACCCTAAAGATACCGCCCGGGAAGCAGAGCCTACTACGCGATCATGATGTTGACACCGAATCTGTTCCACATATGAGGACATACACCCGGGCAAAGGAGTTCCTCAAAAAGATGTTACGCGATATAATTGAGTCTGCGGGCCATACTAACCTTGATACATTAAGTTCATGCCATCGCCTGGTTGCGCAATTGGGTCCAAAAAAGGTCGTTTCCGAATTTCGTCAACAGTTACTTGCCTTTGCCCGACAAGAGTGGCCTTTTACGGACCCTATTCCCCATGACGATGCACTTTCATGGTGGGAATCGCTCAGGCAGCATCCACAAGCACGCGTTTTAGCAGTGAGTATCTTTGCTTTTTTGAACACTGGTAATTCAACTGTGACAGACGCTGGCAATCAAGATATTCTCCATTTTGGTTAATTCGATGCCTGATGAGCGTACTGGATCGAAGATTACATGGTTCAACTCCCCGTTACGTGCAAACCAAGATGTATCAACACTTGTAAACATGATTCAGGTTGGACAATGGTATGGGGTTCACAAGGTGCGTGATAAATTAATAAATAACAGATGCGGTTATGCTTACTCCTCTCTTATTATCACAGAAGGACAACCCTAAAGAAAGACGTCGACCTACTGTCAAGTTTCGGGACATAGAGAAGGATCTCAGGCCTCAAGCAAAAGCTGCAAAACTCTCTGGTTTGGTGCCGATGCGACCTCACAACGTTCATGAGTCTGATGACTCTAACGACTCTGATGAGTCAGATGTCGATCGCTCCCATTTCATTGCACCTCAAGAAGATGCAATCCAAGTTGACAATGATGTAGATCTTGCGTCACAGTTTCTGAAGAACATGTTTGTAGCCACAGATCCTTCCACTGCCGCCGCAAAGGTCCCACAGTGTGACCCAGCTCCGGAACACTCATTTGCGTATGATAGCAAGACGGTTGACTGGGATTTTTGATTTATTAACCGCCTTTCCCTATATTTCACTCATTTCTTATTTTTAACACGGTTAGAAACTATTGTTAACCAGTTACTAATTGGCTAGTTAATATTTGTTAATAACACCTGTTAAAAAAGCGTTCGTGGCAGTGAAATTTCTCACTGAGTTATTAACAGCGTCAATAATTTCTAACGCTACCTTACGCCAGATGGTGTGACAGAGAGGGAGAAGAGAGAGAAGAGACCGGGCAGACACGCCGAGCGGCCCCGCACCTCACGCCGACCGCAAGCTACGCCACTACACGGCTGAGCTTGGGCAGACCATTTGTATGACTTCTCCCCAAAACATATTTATGTCTTCAACCACGACTTCACGTCTGAGACTAGGGTTTTCATCAATTGAGAGTGCTCTGGTGGATCCGAAGGCACCGCCTTTCAATAAGTCCAAGTTAACAACCACGTGGCCACGTATAGTCGATTCGGATTGCTCATTCTTACGCAGAATAACCAACTCCAGTGAGCACGCGACACCAGAGGTACATTGATGCGTTCTGATAACCTGAACCACCCCCAAATAGCAAACGGGAAGAACCTCATTCACGCCGCTGAAGGTACATCCGCCGACGTCGATTCCGCTGTCGAAGCTGCCAAGAAACACCTGGGGCTTCAAGATCTCAAGATCTCAAGGTTCACGCGTTCACGGCGAAAGACGCGGGGAGCATTTCAGCAAGCCCCCCTCTGAATTTCGATAAACTGGCTATCATCGAGGCTCTCAACAGTGGTAACACTCTTACTGGTACCAAACACATGGATGTCAAGCTGTCCATCAGCACCATCCGGTACTGCGCCAGCTGGGCGGACAAGATCCATGGACAGGTCATCGGGCGCAAGAAAACAACTCTTCACACACGCGTCATGAAGCATTTGACGTGGTCGGACAGATAAGTCCTACGAATCTCGCTCGTACGTGAATGTGCATTCGCTGTTTCTACATGCACCCCAACTCACTTCTTAAACTTAAACAGTCCTTGTTACGCGTTGGGAGCCCTGCCCTGCCCACTGGGAACTGCATCGTGATCATCCGAGTTCACGCCCTTGATCGTGCTCCACATGTGCTCACTTATCAAGGAGGCCTGTTGCCCTCCCTGCGTTGTGAACATCGTCGCAGGCTTTGGAAGTACTGTCGGCAAGGCTATTTTGGAGAACATGTACATCGACGAGGCCGCATTCACAGGGTCTACGCTCGTTGGGTCTAGGGTCATGGAGGCCGCAGCGAAGTCTAGACATAGTGTTTGAAGATGTGGATCTTCGTCTCGCCGTTGATTGCTCGGTCTGTGGTATATTTTGCGCATTTAAATTTATGCCTATCGTCGTTGTGTCGTTGCTTTTGGAGTAAAATTGCCTTTAGCTGGAATCACGGGCGGACTTGTTGCGCGGGCTCTCGCATTTTCGTCCTCTCGCGCATCTACGTCGAATTCTCGAAACGTGTCACAGAAACCACAAAATCACATACTGGCAAGGCCGGCGACCCCTGACACGACTCGTCACACGAGCCAGTATCCCCAAGTCTCTGAGGACCAGTTCTACGTGAGCCGGCCGGCACCTTTTTTCTTCGAGATTGACACTAACTATTGCCAGTGTTGATGTATGACGCTTTCATGTAGCGTTTTATTTCGTCGGCCAAGAGAGGAAGGGTGCAATGCCGGTGTATCTTGGTGGCGAGCGATATGACACGCAGGACTTCTGGGTCCAGCCCACCATCATCACCATCACGTGACCAGATGTCGAGCTCGTGAAAGAGGAAATATTTGGACCCGTCGCTGTCAACATCAAGTTCGAGGACGAGGACGACATTTTGAATTCGGAGAACAAATCTCCTTATGGCCTCACGGCCGCCTTTTTCACGAAGGGCTTGACGCGCGGGAGTCTAGGTCGCGAATAAGGTGCAGGCAGCCACCTATAAACTCGCCGATCCAAATGTATTGTATGGAGGGTTCAAGCAATCCGGTATTGGACGCGAATGCGGCCAATATGCGCGAGACATAATAAGCGTCGTTGCCCGATTTCTATCCTCACCGCGTGCGAGTCTTCGGGAAGCTAACTTTTGGTTTCTAGCTCAGCAACATGAACTTGAACATCGGAGGGCATCATGCCATATTTACTTAATTAAAGATTTACTGATGTTTGTTCCGATTTGCATCGAGGGACTTTATTGCTTCTGAGAATTCCGCACATACTGTATAACACAAGACAGCTTCCGAGTCATCGCAGAACACTTGGCAAACGTCACGCTGGTAAATTTTGCAGTCTTCTAATTGGCGCGCGCTTCACTTCACCCGTTTTGAGCCCCAGATCTTTTCAAGACTTTCCCTAATCGTGTTCGACTTACTCTCCGTGCTCTATCATCGTGCTGAATTCATGACTCACAACCAATCTTCCTCACAATAAAGCAGCTCGATGGGAAGAGGAGCGGGGACTGGCATGAAATAATCTGGGGTACCCTCATCGGCGAGGCCCCGTGGGCCGTGGCAGGCGGAATAGGATGCCGTACTATGGGAGACGCTGGAAATTAAATGTTGTGATGGAATGGTTCTTGTGTTCCCACGATGCCGTGGAGACGTTATCGACCTTATAGCCAAATAATGATCGAATGATCCCTCATTATCTCGACTAAGATTCACACCACCACGTACCCCACAACCACATTAATGTCGTCGACAACATTCTCGTATGAGTTCCACCATGCGACTTTCAAAGGCAAGGTGAACTTCCCTACGGGCGTCTTCATCGATGGGCACTTCTCCGCTGGCTCCAATGGCACCACCATCGAGTAAGTAAGTCTGATCCGTACGAGTTGCTCTCCTTATTTATATCCCGTAGCGTCGTCAACCCCAGTGAGTCGATTGCCAGTCTACTCCAATGCAAAATTACAGATCTTCTGACGAGTCTGTTCAGCGACTGGTGAGGTACTCACTGCCATTGCCGAGGGTACAGCCAAGGATGTCGACCGCGCCGTCGATGCTGCCAAGCGAGCATATGAGACATCATGGGGTCTCAAGGTTCCTGGACCGCGGCGTGGGGAGCTCATCCACAAGCTAGCAGACCTCATGGTGCTACACTTCGACGAACTGGCGGCGCTTGAAGCGCTCGACAATGGCAAGACTTTTAAATGGGCCAAGGCGGTAGATGTGAAATTTTCAATCGAGACGATCAGGTACTATGCCGGATGGGCGGACAAGATTCACGGACAGGTCATCGAAACGCACGAGGGAAAGCTTTCGTACACCCGTCATGAACCAATTGGCGTCGTGGGACAGATCATTCCATGGAACTTCCCTCGTATGTTGCGCCCGTCTAACCTCGCGCCCTCTTTTTTCCTCTGATTGATTGATACCGAACAGTATTAATGATGTCATGGAAGATCGGTCCGGCACTTGCCACCGGGAACACTATCGTGCTCAAGCCTTCAGAATTTACCCCTCTAACTGCGCTACGTATGTGCTCGCTCATCAGCGAGGCCGGTTTCCCACCAGGGGTGGTTAATGTCGTGACTGGTTACGGTGAGACGGCCGGTCGTGCTATCTCTGAACACATGGGCATCGATAAGGTCGCGTTCACTGGATCCACACTCACTGGACGAAAGATCATGGAAGCTGCTGCAAGATCAAACTTGAAGAATGTAACGCTCGAGCTTGGTGGGAAGTCACCTAATATCATATTCAACGACGCAGACCTCGACCTTGCCATCGACTGGGCAGCCCATGGCATTTAGTATGAAATCACGTGACTGGCTGAAATTCATCGCGCTGATCGAAGGCCCAGCTTCAACCACGGGCAGTGCTGCACTGCCGGCTCCCGGATCTTTGTTCAGTCTGGCATCTACGATGAGTTTCTTGAGCGCTTCACTGCCAAGTCCAAGTCGATTAAGCTCGGAGACCCGTTCGAGAGCGATTCGTACCAAGGTCCTCAAGTATCCCAGATTCAATTCGACGTTCGCGTGTCTCTCTCTTTGGATATTTTACTATTGCTGATGGCAAGTAATTCAGCGCATTATGGGTTACATCGATTCGGGCAAGCAGCAAGGCGCTAAGGTTCACCTTGGAGGAGAACGACATGGAACAGAGGGTTACTGGATCCAGCCTACTATCTTTACCCACACTCGACCGGACATGCGCATTGTCCAAGAGGAGATTTTCGGGCCGGTTTGTGTCATCATCAAGTTTGAGGATGAAGACGACGTATTGCGCCAGGCGAACGACACGTTGTACGGTCTGGCTGCCGCGGTATTTACGAAGGATATCACGCGCGGACTCCAAGTTGCGCACAAGTTGCATGCGGGTACAGTATGGGTCAATTGCACGAACTCGTATTACACGAACGTGCCATTCGGTGGGTACAAGCAGTCCGGAATTGGTCGCGAGCAGGGCGAATATTGCCTGAGCAAGTGGGTGTCTCTGTTTCTGTGTGCCACTGCTCTCTGGGAGTCTGATGCCTTGGACACTTCACTTTACTCTTAGCTATACCAACGTCAAGGCCGTCCAAGTCAACCTCGGGGGTCGAATCTGAGGGAAATTTAAGCGCGACCACGCTTTTCGTGAATGGACGAAAAATATCATTGTTGCAACGTCCTTCTTGAAGCACGGACTCTGAGTACTGATCATGCGAGCTATTGTGGAGACAAGTTGTACCAGTGGTGCAGCATGTGTCGCAAGTGAAATCAAGAATTTTGAATCTTTGAATGTGATAACTGTAAATAAAGTGCCTTGACATTTCCTATTGGCAGATCCAACTGGTCGTCGATCCACAATGTGCTACGCTCTTATTCAGGGACATTGTCATATCGCTCTTTCTTTACATGTTGTATGCATACTGCATGTACAGTACAGTAAATGGCATTTGGATGCCTGCATTGTCTGGTCTTGCCAAGACCCCGTTGACCCCGTTTCCGTCGGCCCAGGCCCGTCCCTGTTCTCCCTTCCCTTCCCTCTAGCGCAGCGCAGCAAAGCTCACTCCTGCTTTGCGATAAGGAAAACTGCTTTCAATTTATGCGTTTCAGCGCGGCGACAGTAAAATGGAGCATTGGAAGCAACTCAA
The DNA here is from genome assembly GCA_022884055.1 of Russula griseocarnosa. Taxonomy (NCBI): domain Eukaryota; kingdom Fungi; phylum Basidiomycota; class Agaricomycetes; order Russulales; family Russulaceae; genus Russula; species Russula griseocarnosa. The sequence goes on from JAGKRU010000021.1 coordinate 292,558, forward strand.
GCATGCGGAAGTTAGAAAAGTCTGAAATTTTTTTAAAAACGTGCGTACACTGTATGTGAGGACCGATTAGAAGACAGGAGATGGCACCTCAAGCTGTCTTCCAATCACGTTTAGGGTCGCACCAGCTTCTTTGATGGAGAGCCCCACTCCTATTCCGGATGAGCCGCCGTCGCCGCCGCTTTCGGTGATGACGTGCCTGGTAGGAGCCTAAAATGGAACGAGAAATCTCCGTCGGCCGCTTCTCGTGAACCACGAGACCCATGCCGAAGAGGGTAGTGCTGTAACCGTTGATACCGTCGATATTCTTGGAATCCACGTCAGGGGGCTGTTGTTCACACGACTTTGTGGAGCCGCGGCTCTTAACTTATAGTCGTCAATCCCATTCCCAGTGCACCACACACCCCACTACAATGTCGTCGACAACCTTCTCGTATCAGTTCCACTATGAGGCCTTCAGCGGCAAGGTAAACTTCCCCACAGGCGTCTTCATCGATGGCCAGTTCTCTGCCGGCTCCAACGGCACCACCATTGAGTACGTGGTCATGGTCTACATGAGTTACCTATGCTTCATTCAGTCTCTTCATTCACCCCCTGTAGTGTCGTCAATCCCTGTGAGTCGACTGCGCTCCCAGTGCCGAATTACAAATGTTCTAATGAGTCCGTTTAGCGACTGGACAGGTGTTCACCACCATCGCCGAGGGAACAGCCAAGGACGTCGACCGGGCCGTTGCCGCTGCCAAGCGTGCCTACGAGACATCATGGGGTCTCAAAGCTTCTGGTTCGCGGCGTGGGGAGCTCCTCAACAAGCTGGCAGACCTCATGGAGCGGGACTCTGACGAACTGGCTGCGCTTGAAGCACTCGACAATGGCAAGACTTTCAAGTGGGCCAGGGGGTCGGATCTATCCATGTCGGTTGCTACGATTCGATACTATGCCGGATGGGCAGACAAGATCCACGGGAAGGTCATCGAAACGCACGAGGGAAAGCTCTCGTACACTCGTCATGAACCGATTGGCGTCGTGGGACAGATTATTCCATGGAACTTCCCTCGTACGTTATGCATGATCTTTGGGCCCATCTGGCTTCTTCTGATTGATACCGGACAGTCTTAATGATGGCGTGGAAGATCGGCCCGGCACTTGCCACCGGGAATTGTATCATTCTTAAACCCTCGGAATTTACCCCTCTAACTGCGCTGCGTGTGTGCACACTCATAAACGAGGCCGGTTTCCCACCCGGGGTGGTTAATGTCGTCACCGGCTATGGTGAGACGGCCGGTCGTGCTATCTCTGAACACATGGGCATCGATAAGGTCGCGTTCACTGGATCCACACTCACCGGACGAAAGGTCATGGAAGCTGCTGCAAGATCAAACTTGAAGAATGTGACGCTCGAGCTTGGTGGGAAATCACCTAACATCATATTCAATGATGCGGACCTCGAGCTGGCTGTCGATTGGGCCGCCCATGGCATCTAGTATGCACTCACGTGACTGGCAAATTCATGCCGATTGCTGATCGGCGAGCGCCATCTCCCAGCTTCAACCACGGGCAGTGCTGTTGTGCTGGCTCTCGGATCTTTGTCCAGTCAGGGATCTATGATGAGTTCCTGAGACGTTTTACTGCCAAGTCCCAGTCGATTAAGCTCGGAGACCCGTTTGTAAACGATTCACACCAAGGTCCCCAAGTCTCCCAAATCCAATACGACGTTCGCCTTTCTCTTTCTTAGACACTTAATTGTTGCTAACTGCAAGTATGCAGCGTATCATGGGTTATATTGACTCTGGAAAGCAGCAAGGTGCCAATGTTCACCTCGGAGGCGAGCGACACGGCACGGAAGGCTACTGGATCCAGCCTACCATCTTTACCGAGACGCGGCCAGACATGCGCATCGTCCAGGAAGAGATATTTGGGCCCGTTTGCGTCGTCATCAAGTTCGAGGACGAGGACGACGTGATGCGCCAAGCGAACGACACGCTGTACGGTTTGGCCGCCGCGGTATTCACTACGGATATCACACGCGCGCTCCAAGTTGCACACAAGTTGCATGCAGGTACGGTATGGGTCAATTGCACGAATTCGCTGCATGAGAACGTGCCATTTGGTGGGTACAAGCAGTCTGGCATCGGTCGCGAGCTGGGTGAATATGCTTTGAACAAGTGAGTGTCTTTCGGTTCCTTGTGCCCCTGTTCTACTAGAATCTGACACCTTGGGGGCGATTCTCCCCCACATTTAGCTACACAAATGTCAAAGCCGTCCAAGTCAACCTCGGCGGGCGCATCTGAGAAAACATTTGGCGCGTATGAGTGCGAGAAATGTCAGACCGGCGTGATTTATGAAGTGTGTACTTCAAGTTGCGTACTAGCCACAGGATGTACAGGAGGATCTCGTTTTGCGCCGTGTTGTAGTATATTATGCTTGGTCGCAGTTAAGAATAAACGTACTATAGTTGACCAAACAAGTGAGGCTCACAAATGAGGGTCTCCGAGTCACTTGTTCTCGTGCAACTCAGACCAAACCGTCGGAATAGCATATCAGTTGTCTTAGATGGGCGAAAACTGAGAAAAGGTAGACCGGTAAGGCACCCCTTACTATCTTCTCTTTCTGATTATGCGCAGCAGATGATTCAACGCACGTTGTGAGTGCGTGAGCGTGGTTCATACCACAATCTTTAGTAAGCTTCTCTCACGCTACATTATCCACGTCCATCATGGCGTCTATCGAGAATCGTGAGCCTCTTTCTATTCACCCATTCAGCAGCCTTTTTCGCGGGATACAGTGTCTCCATTTATGTCTGCAGCCGCTACCGAATCCTTGCCTTTGCCCCAGTCATATCCCACGAGAATCTACACATTGACTACCCGAATGCCGACGTTATCCTTCGTTCTTCCGACTCCTACGAGTTCCGCGTGCTCAAGATGTATATCGTCCATAGCTCTCCAATACTTGGAGAGAAAGTTTTAATCTCCCCCAATCCCGAGCCAACTCCTACAATCTCTGCGGAGCCAGATGTCGAGGATGCTGCGGCCAAGGCTGCGGAAAATGCGCTTTGCGTAGTTCAGCTTCCCATCGGGGGTGCTATCCTTTTCAGTCTGCTCACTTACATCTTTCCTATACCACCCGTTCTTCCATCAACCACCGAACATGTCATGGAACTTCTATCAGTTGCCCAACTGTACAAAATGGACGTCGTACTGACTCACATCAGGAGTCATATCGCCCAGCGGGAGCCACTACTCATCCGGAAGGAAACTGCATTCTTTATTTATTCCTTTTCGATGAAACATAATCTTCGTCCAGAAGCTCTTCAGGCAGCGGAATGCACGTTAAGCTTTGCAAGTTTGACGATCGAGGATCTGGCCAAGGAAAACGTGCTTGACACGGTATCAGGTGCTTCTCTTCACGAACTCTGGAAATATCACCAGAGAGTTCGGTCAAATCTCTCGTTAGACCTAGAGGAATTTAAAACGTCCGATGCCCTCACGATACTAGGAGATTTAAGCTGTGTATTGCTCACCGATTCGAGTATTCCTTCATGGCTCGAAAGCTATATTTCCACCATCGGAACAGGTCGCTTTCCCGTCTTTCTCGATCTCACCGACTTTCACTTGGTCTTAGCAGAGCACCAGCGAACTGTTAGATTTCCTTTTCGGTGCGCATCTGGCTTATGTATACCTCGAGAGAGCATACGTGAGCTTTGGCGGGCTTTGACGGCTGTTGTTCGCGGTAGCATATCCAAGGTTAGAGTTATCTATGTGGCTGCGTTTCCAAAAGGAACTGAACACCTCCACAGGCCGAATCGCATTTCGCATTTCCTATTGAGGGAACATGGTCCGAAGGTTCAACTCGTGAAGCCGCTTCTCCGCCGAAGTATTCAAATATGCTTAATGCGGACGTCATCCTCCAATCATCCGACCTTGTCAATTTCCGTGTCCATAAATCGGTGTTGGCTACCTCATCTCCCTTTTTCAGTGACATGTTCACCCTCCCCCAACCCTCAAACGACACAGCACCAGACGAGCTTCCCGTGGTCCATGTAACCGAGGATGCGGTGATCTTGAATAGTCTTATTTCAATGTTGTACCCCGGCGTGCCTCCTGAAATACCCGACTCCAGTGACGATGCGTTGGCTCTGCTCGCTGCAGCCGCGAAATACGACATGGATGCAATCCGATCTTCCATCCGCGCAGAAATCGGTCGCAGCAAGTTGTTCTCATCGACTCGCGCTGGGCTCTTCCGTGTGTACGCAACTGCGTACAGAAAAAAGCTTATTCCAGAAATGGCCATGGCCGCCCGTAGCACTCTACGCTACCCACTAACCTTCGAAAGCCTCAGCGATGCATTGCGGTTATTCGAAGGTTGTGCACTACGTGATCTCGCTGACTTCCGTCTGCACAGCATACGCAAGCTTTCGGATATACTCTCGGATTGTGACACGGGACCTTCAAATATCTGGGCAAACTGCCCGTGGCCAATAGCGAGGATGACCCGAAAGTCACCTCTGTTCATACTAGTTGGTTTGAGGTCTTTCAGTTACGACTCATAAAGGCGAACGACTTTACCCAGGCCATTCCCACATCTCAGAAACTTTGCGACGAGTACTTGAAGGCCCTCCAAAGCCATATCGAGGAAACGGATTGTCAATTTTGCATGAAAACGCATGTAATGCAAGGTGAAATATGCCGTACAAAGTTGAAGGACGTTTCGACACAGGCATGGAATGTCCCACATCCGGTGCAGGAGGAGTGACCTGGGGCTCGGAGTCCGAGAAAAAGGTACGACTTTTGAGTAGAATCCTACTTTCCCTCGGCTCAAGGACCCAATCCATTCAATGGCAGACCCGCGATACAAACCGAGGCTGTTGAAGCCAGAAGAATCTGCTCGGTAGCCGTGATGTGCACACGGAAATTTATTCTTTTCAAAGCTTCCTGGTCATTTTGTTCGACTTTGATCTATTTTACACAATTTCAATTGCACTTGCATTTCTCCGACATTGCATTCCCGTTCTTTCTGTGACCAGCGCTGGCGCTTATGTTTTATGTACAACTAAAACCCAAATCATATACACCAGGAGCCAGAAAAGGCTTCGATTGATGAGGCATTTATCGACTTTACACGTCCCGTCCGTGCACAGCACGCCCTTTGCACGCCCCCACGAGTAAGTTATTTTGCCGGGGCGCCCGGGCCGTATTTTTGTCTTGGCAGCCACGAGTTCGCCGTACGCCTCAGTTGTCCTGTTATCGATCCTATCATGGCGTCTATCAACCTTGAGCATCTTCCCATACAACGGTCGCTTTTTGCACGACACCATATCTCTGTTCATGTCGACAGCCGCCACTGAAACTCTACCTTCAAGCCCGGTCATATCACACGAGAATCTACTCTTTGATTACCCAGAGGCCGACGTCATCCTTCGTTCTCGCGACTCCTATAAGTTTCGCGTGCTCAAAATTTATATCGTCCATAGCTCCTTAGAACTTGGAGAGAAAGTCTCAATATCCCCCACCCCTCAGCCTAAGCCGACTTCGTCCACAATAACCGCAGAATCTGATGTCGACCCTGGACCCTCAGCAAATGCCCATCCCGTAGTCGAGCTTCCCATTGATGGCGCCATTCTTTTCAGTCTTCTCACCTACATCTTTCCCGTACCGCCCGTTCTTCCATCAACCGTCGAGCAAGTCATGGAACTTCTATCGGTTGCCCAACTGTACAAAATGGACGTCGTACTGACTCACATCAGGAATCATATCGCTCAGTGGAAGCCACCACTTATCCGGAAAGAAACCGCATTCCTTATTTATTCCCTCTCCCTAAAACATAATCTTCGTCCAGAAGCGCTCCAGGCAGCGGAATGCACGTTAAGCTTTGCAAGTTTGACGATCGAGGATCTGGCCAAGGAAAACGTGCTTGACATGATGCCAAGTTCTTTTCTTCATGAACTCTGGAAATATCACCAGAGAGTTCGGTCAAATCTCTCGTTAGACCTAAAAGAATTCAAAACGTCCGATGCCCTCACGATACTAGGAGATTCGAGATGTGTATCGCTCACCAATTCGAGTATCCCTTCATGGCTCAAAAAATACATTTCCACCATTGGAACAGGTCGAGTTCCCGCCTTTCTCGATCTCACTGACTTTCACATGGCCTTAGCAAAGCACGCTCGCGGACGAACTGAGAAGCTGCCCTCTCGCGTGTGTGCATCCTGCTCAGGTATACCTCGAGAAAGTATACTTGAGCTTTGGGGGGCCTTGACGGCCGTTGTTTACGGTAGCATAGTAAAGGTCAGAATCACCTATGTGGCTGCGTTTCCAAAAGGACCTGAACAACTCCACAGGCCCAGTCGGATTTCGCATTTCCTATTGAGGGAACATGGACTGAAGGTCTAACTCGTGACGCCGCTTCTCCGCCGAAGTATTCAAATATGCGTAATGCGGACGTCATCCTCCAATCATCCGACCTTGTCAATTTCCGTGTCCATAAATCGGTGCTGGCTACCTCATCTCCCTTTTTCAGTGACATGTTCACCCTCCCCAATCCCAAACGGCACAGCACCAGACGAGCTTCCCGTGGTCCATGTAACCGAGAATGCAGTGATCTTGAATAGTCTTATTTCAATGTTGTACCCCGGCGTGCCTCCCGAAATACCCGACTCCAGTGACGATGCGTTGGCTCTGCTCGCTGCAGCCGCGAAATACGACATGGATACAATCCGATCTTCCATCCGCGCAGAAATCGGTCGCAGGGAGTTGTTCTCATCGACTCGCGCTGGGCTATTCCGTGTGTACGCAACTGCGTACAGAAAAAAGCTCATTCCAGAAATGACCATGGCAGCCCGGCTCACTCTATGCCACCCACTAACCTTCGAAAGTCTCGGCGATGCATTGCGGTTATTCGAAGGTTGGGCACTGCGTGATCTCGCCGACTTCCGTCTGCGCAGCATACGCAAGCTCTCAGGACTGCTCTTAGATTGTAACCGTGACATGAGGCCTCCAGATATTTGGGCAAGCTGTCCCATGACCAATAGCAAGGGTGAAACCGCTGTTACTAGCTGGTTTGAGGACCTTCAGTCACGGCTTACACAGGTGGACAATTTTGCCCAGGCCATTCCCACATCTCAGAAACTTTTCGACGAGTATTTAGAGGCCCTCCAGAGCCATATCAAGAGAACGGGTTGTCAATTTTGCATGAATGCGCATGTAATGGAAGGTGAAATATTCCGCACAAAGTTGATGGATGTTTCGGCACAGGTATGGAACGTCCCACATCCGATGCAGGAGGAGCTGAGTGACGTCCGAGAGAAATCTACAATTCTTGAGTAGAATCCTATTTTCCCTCGGCCTAAGTACCCAACTCATTCAATGGCAGGCCCCAGTAAATGGTTACGATACAAATCAACGCTGTTGAAGTCAGACGAATTCTGTGACGTGCACACGGAAATTCGTTTTCAAAGCTCTCTGATCATTTTGTTCGATTTTAGTATCTTGCTCTTGTATTTCACCGACACAACGGTGTCCCTTACTTTATGTGACAAGCGTTAAGGGACTTATGTTTACCGCTGTTTGCATTGAGAATGGCAGTGATCGTAAAAAATGATCGAATGGAAAAATAATTGTCTTAGTGAGATTTCCGAAATTGTATTACATAAGTTGTACCCCTTCATCACGACGCACGCTATGGGCTATCGTAGGATCAGTCGCGATGTCAAGATTGCTGCTATCAAACTCTATGAACGAGACCTCCTAAGCCTTAATGAAATCTTAGACTGCTGTGGCCTTTCCGAACGCACATTTTACCGAATCATCAAGCTGTGGAGAGAAACTGGAGACGTTGTACACCCTTCCCGGAGCTTGCAAGGTCGCCTTCGATCCCTTGACTACAACGATGTCCAATACCTGCTGTGCCTCATCCAGGAAAACCCCGATTACTTCCTTGACGAACTTCTCCATCTTTTGAAGACCAATCGCTTCATCTCTGTCCATTATGCTACTGTCTATCGCGAGCTCAAACGGCATGGAGTCAGTCTGAAGAAACTTGAACGGGTTGCCAAGGAACGCAGCGAGGAGACTAGAGCAGACTTCATTGGGAGAATGGCTCAGTATAGTCCCGAGGAAATTGGCTTCATTGACGAGACTTCAAAGGATGAGAAGACCATCTGCAGGCGGTATGGGCGATCACGGAAAGGGAGTCGAGCTGCAAAAAAGCAGGTTTTCATTCGAGGACAACGAACCACTATCACAGGGTTGCTTTCAATGGATGGGCTGGTTGCTGGAACTGTGGTTGAGGGTTCGATGACAAAGGCAATGTTTATGGAATTTCTTGAGTTCACAGTGGTGCGTATGGTCAAATTTGGTTCCGTAATGTGGATTCGGATTATTGTACAGCTTCCTAAATGCACAGCATACCCAGGTCCACTAAGTGTCCTTATTATGGACAACGCAAAGATTCATCACGGCGAAGAAATCCTGGAGCTTGTTGACCGCTTTGGTAAGGCAATCACTCAATATTATCAGCGTTACCCGCTTACTATATGCCAGGCGTTCGCATCGAATACCTTCCACCCTATTCTCCAGATCTCAATGCCATTGAAGAAGCATTCTCGAAAATAAAGTATTGGGTTCGTCGGCATCAAGAGTACTACAGTAAAGCAGAAGGCAATGGGATTATATACGACATGCTTGAAGTTTTGGACATCATCACACCATCTGATGCTTGTGGGTATTTCATTCATGCAGGTTACTTCTAGATACACCAAGTAAATACATATTGTCTGGAATGCGCGCATCAAGGTTCCAGGTATCACAGCACATAGATGGTACTGAAGTACGCGCTGAGCAAGTGTCCGATTAGCGTCATCTTTTCTAGCCCGACATGTAGCACTACCAAAACCCTTGAGCGCTTCATGTTGTGCAGACTCCAGTGCGTCCGGGCTGTGGACCGTGTGCATACCTTACCACCACCACTGTGAACAGCCTTGATAAGGATGGGAAAACCTTCGTAGATAATAAAAAAAGAGTGATTGGGGTGAAGACATGACACAATATGCACGTATGGGACCACATCAAAGAATGGCGGGAAAGCATGGTAGATGTGTGACGTGAACCTGCAGGGGAGGGTGGAGTGGGACGAGACGAAGCGAGCGAGTCGAATGATGAACGTAACGAGTTGCAGGCAGCGTGGCAGGTGCAGCAACAACAAAGGAGGAAGAGAATGAAGGCGGAGTGGTGGGAGGGGCAGCCGGTGGGAGGAATGTATCATATTCGAGAGCTGGGTGGTGCGAGAGATGACATGTGTGCCTGCCGTCGAAGAGATTCGTGAGGAAATCATATTAGAGGATGGTATTCAAGTGGGGTGACGGTGGTGCTTTGAAGCAGGGTGTCTTGACAGTGTTGGGATAGCTGGCCCACTGGGCCACGTCATTGTTGCGTCGGTGACCTGATGGACGTGAGATGGGGATGGAACAAGGCAGAACACCTACAGTTCTCTACATGACCTCAGGAAGATGGAAAATCTTCGTGATCACAAGAGAGAGGATGGAGAGGAAAAACAGGGGATCGTGAGTAAAGAAGATGGGAGGAAAGTGTATGGTGTAGGTGTAGGTGTGCGGCGCGTCACTTGGAATATACTGTAGCGTCACACCGACAGGAACCTTGCTCGCAATAAAACAATTTTATTGTACTAAGGAACAACTAGACATAATGTCTATGGACCAAAGAACCAAAGATCAAGTGGATCTTTGGACCGACCATGATTCCATAGCATCCCGAAGTCCTGCAACTTCTCCCAAGCGGAACCCCATTTCCTTCAAGTCAGCCAGAGTGACAAATCGGAGAACACGAGCGTCCTTGTACAGATGCGAAGTAAACTTCTCAAGGATCTCGGGCCCAAGTGCATACAGATCACAGAACTCAGAAATGGGCATGTCCCTTCCCGGTGCACGTGAAGGCGGAAAGAGGTGGGTATGGTTATGATCAGGAATATGTGACGGTCCAGGAGCCAATGTCGAAGAATGGGTGGTGGGGTGAAAGAGATCAGAAATCTCTTTTCCAAGGGAGATGTTGACGACAGGAGCAGGTGGTGCTAAGGCATTCTTTGATGCATCAAGGCGACGCTGGAGAACCGGGCTAACTTGCCGCTCATTGAACAGCTTGTGGTTGGGTGGTGTCTCGAGCGTCGCTGTATCCTCCCCTTTCAACTACACATTATATCTGAATCAGAGCCAATGAAACAACATAACTTGATGTATTACCATAGCTGAAGCCCAGCAGTCAAGGCGTTCATGACTGAGTGAGAGATGGTCGTGCGTCTCAGGATTGACATAACAATGCGACCCAACACAAGTGGGCAATCTCTTCACAGAGCATACCCATCGCTTGCGCAAAGCTGCTATATTCTCGTTTTTGGCTTTGTTCCCAGGAAGACTGGTGGAATCCTACAATAAGAAAGGTCAGAAAATGAGTGTGAGGAGAAGTGGCAATGTACAATTTTTTTCTTTTTTTTTTTCGGTCGCTCCTCTGCATCATCCTCCGAGTTATCCTTGTCCTTATCGGGTTCGATGTTCTCCTTTTCTTCATCACAAACAGCTCGCTCGATGACATCAACGTACACAATAGGATCAGGCTTTTTGACCGGTGCCACACGTTGAAGAAGGATCTGGTAGTCTGCGTCACCAGCAAGGACCATCCCAGGCTTAGATAGCACGCGAGGGATATGAAAGAAAGCATCATAGTGTGTGAAGTCAATCGTCTTTGGTCTTAGAGCATCAGATATTTTCACTAGTAGCTGGGCCTGAAGTGTGCTCCATGGTTTATCTGTTTGAACCTGGCAAGTTGCAAGTTTAGTCGCTCGCTTTGTGGCCGGCTTCTTGGCTTCAGAGGCGGATGTTATTGAGACAACATAAGTGATAACTTTGGGCACAGCCGGCTCTGGTGCTGAAATTGCGACGGTGTCAATATAACAACAACAAGAACATAATATACATCACTTTTTGGTCTGGGACCACGTTTACGCTTCTGAGTGACTGTTGGAGGAGGAGAGAGAACTTGTATGCGGTCGTTTTCCAGCTCGGGAGTAACATGGTCAATGGTCCCATTCTTGCCATTACCGTTGCTGCCAGTGGACTCAGAGTCGGATGATGAGAATTCTTTATCCTCAGCACCAGGATTGTTTATCAGGTTATCAAGAAGGTCGGTGAGGGGCTTTTCTGAGCAGTGTGAGCCATGAGTGTGAGTGTGCAGGCTGTATAGGTGTAACAGGCCCGCGTCAGATCTGATTAAGGCTTATCGTGTACAAGTACTGTAACAAAATTTCACTAAGGCAATTATCTTTCCATTCGATCATTTTTTCCGATCACTGCCATACTTTATGCAAACAGCTGTAATGTACAAGCAAGTAGGAAATAGACGTGTTTACTACAATCGCACCATTGTTTCGTGCATAGCACCAACCCCGCCAGTAAGTTACGCTGCGCTCTTTGCCGGTGTGCCCGGGCCGCATTTCTGTCGTGGCTGTCACGAGTCCGAGTCGTCGTTTGTCCTCTTATCGATTCTATCATGGCGTCTATCAACCTTGAGCAACTTCCGCAGTCGTTTTTTTGCACGACACCGTATCTCCGTTCATGTCGACAGCCACCACTGAAGCTCTACCTTCACACCCGGTCACATCCCACGAGAATCTACTCTTTGACTACCCAGAGGCCGACGTCATCCTTCGTTCTCGCGACTCCTATGAGTTTCGCGTTCTCAAAATTTATATCGCCCATAGCTCTCCAGTACTTGGAGAGAAAGTCTCAATTTCTCCCACCCTTCAGCCTAACCCGACTTCTTCGACAATCACCGCGGAGTCTGATGTCGACCTTGGACCCTCAGCAAATGCGCATCCCGTAGTCGAGCTTCCCATTGATGGCGCCATCCTATTCAGTCTTCTCACTTACATCTTTCCCGTACCGCCCGTTCTTCCATCAACCGTTGATCAGATCATGGAACTCTTATCGGTTGCTCAAATGTACAAGATGGATGTCGTACTGACTCACATTAGGAATCACATCGCTCAGCAGGAGCCTCCATTCATCCGGGAAAAGACCGCATTCCTTATTTATTCCCTTTCTCAGAAACACGGTCTTCGTACCGAAGCACTCCAGGCGGCACGATGCACATTGAGCTTCTCAAGTTTGACTATCCAGGATCTGGCTGAGGAGCACAAACTCGACATGATGCCAGGCATTTTTCTTCATGCACTCTGGAAATATCAAGAGGGAGTTCGGTCAAATCTCACGTCAGACCTAAATGAATTTAAAAAATCAGATGCGCTCAAGATACTAGGAGAATTGAGCTGTGAATCGCTTGCCGATTCAGGCCTTCCTATCTGGCTCCATGAATACATTTCCGACATCGGAACAGCTCGTGTTCCCGCCTTTCTCGACCTCGCTGACTTTCATATGGGGTTAGTGAAGCATATTGAGCGCCGCATGTCGAATGACGGGTGCACATATTGCTCAGATATGCTTGGAAAAAAGATGCGAATGGTTTGGGAGGCTTTGACAGCCGTGGTTCACGGTAGCATAGCAAAGGTCAGAGTCATTTATTTAGCTACATTGCCCCAGGAGACCTGAACACCTTTACAGGCTGCGTCACATCTTTCACTTCCTGTTGAGGAAAGGAGGAGGTCCGAAGATCGAGCGAGCCCAACCTCCCCAAGTTGGTGGGGACCGGAGTATTCAGATATGCCCGATGCAGATATCATCCTCCGATCATCCAACTCAGTCGATTTCCATGTCCATAGGTCGGTGCTGGTTGCATCGTCACCCTTTTTTAGAGACATGTTCTCTCTCCCCCAGCCCCCAAATGATGCAACGCGCGACGCGCTTCCTGTGGTACAACTGTCTGAAGATGCAAAGACCTTGGACAGTCTCATTTCAATGTTGTATCCCGTAGCTCCAGAAATACCCCGCTACAGTAACGGCATCTTAACTCTGCTCGCTGCCGCCACGAAATACGACATGGATGCGGTCCAATCCTTTATCCGCGCGGAGGTCAGCCGCAGGGGGTTGCTTTCATCATCCTGCCCTGAGGCATTCCGTGTGTATGCGGCCGCGTACAACAAAGGGCTTGTTCCAGAAATGGCGACTGCGGCTCGCCTCACTTTGTGCCACCCATTAACCTTTGAAAGTCTCGGTTATGCACTACGATCGTTTGAAAGTGGGGCACTTCGCGACCTCGCCGACTTTCGCTTGCGCACCATAAGCAACCTTCTTTCAAACTTAAGGTCATTCTCAAGCCTCAAGGGGCCCTCAAAAATTTGGGTGGGCTGTCCCACGGCCAAAGCTGGAAATAATGCTTTCCGTCTTCCTTCATGGTTGAGGTTTCTCCACTTGGGACACATACAGGCGGGCAGATTTACCGAGACCGTTCCCACATCTACGCAACTCTGCGACAGGTACATGAAGGCCCTCCAGAGCCATGTGAAGGAAAACGATTGCAACTTCTGCATGAAGGTGCACACACTAGAAGGCGAGAGATATTGCGAGACTTTGAGGGACATTTCGACCCAGGCATGGAGGGTCCCAGCTCCAGGGACACCTGGGACACCTATAACAGAAGGTACCACCGTAAGTAGAAACTAATTCCACCTAACGGAATCACACTCATTTGATGGCAGGTCGGAGTATAACTGAAGAGAGTAGGGTGAGATGCCCTCAGGGAGACACTGATGGGTGTCGGAGGTCAAGGAGAATCTGGGGATGCAATCAGTACAATGTATATAAGAACTACCCACCTGGCCGAGTAGCCGGCTACGTGTGCTCAGTCACCCTCCAACATATCTCAATTGAAGTGAAGCAAATCCACTCTGTACCTGTTGTGTACAGACAAATTTTATTTTCTTCGAAGTTTCCAAGCATTTGTTTTCGATTTGGTTGCCAGGGGAGGCACGACATTGGCATTGAGCGCTATTGAGCGCTTGAGCAGTGACTGGGGACGCGCGATGGGGCGGGCGTTTATTACAGTAACGTTTTTTCTTTTTCTGTCCCCCATCGCCCGTCCTCGCAAGTTGTTCTTTTTTCTACCTACTCTCTGCTCACTAGTACACCGGCTGTCACGCCGGCTGTCTAGTTAGTCGCCAGTTAGTCGTAGTCAATACACTCCTTACAAAAACCAACGCCTGAGTCCACACCTCCAAAGAGCGCGGCCTACCTGCCTACACCCCCAACCCTTTGAGGCATCCTGAGGACACCTGATCGATGACTCAGCTGAGGCTGCAGTGAAACGTGAAACGAGACCCTTTTCGTCTATCATACTGAGTATATTCCGTGATAATAAATTTAATTGAAAGCCGAGTAATTCCCTTTATGGGTGTTTTCCCGCCCTGAGTGTCGTGCTAGCATTTACTCAGGAGCCATAAGCATGAGACGGAGCGGGATGATTGAATATATTCTCGGCAGCGTTGCCAAGTGTCCCTGAATAATGGCTAAAGTACCCTGCGGCTGAACCGGCATCTGTCCTGAGGGTGACCTCAGCTAATGTATCCTACGGATGAACGCGCATCCGTCCAAAGGGCAGCGGTGGATCTTGCTTGATTGCCAAGGGACCGTTGTCCTACGGTTGAACGCGCATCCGTCCGAAGGGCAGTGGTGGATCTTGCTTGATCGCCAAGCCTACGGTTGAACGCGCATCCGTCCGAAGGGCAGTGGTGGATGCTTGATCGCCACAAGGGATTATTGTCCTACGGTTGAATGCGCATCTGTCCAGAAGGCCGTGGCGGATCGTTGCCACTGATTATCATGCATCAGTCCCCTGCGCAGGCAACTCTAGTATTATGCTTAAACATGCATCTGTCCGGAGGGCAGAGGGGGGTCTCATTCAATCGTTAAGGGACTGAATCCTTAGGGCCACATTTGGGCATGCAGAAAATAGCGCTGCAATAAAAACCAGTAGCGGCGTGCGACACATTAGTGAACGGGCACTATGCCCGTCCACGTGAATCTCCGGGTTCCCTCTCAGTATAGCGCGACCTGACTTATTTTAAAATGTTCTCGCAATGTAATGGATTGTAAACAAATATATTTTTTTATATATAAAAAAAACGGATTAGAGCGCCCGAGAATCCCCACCATCGATCCAATTGCACTGCCAGTGGTCGCTTGTACATCGCCATCATCGTTGCCACCACCTGTTGCCTCACTCGTGAAATCGGCGAGGAAGGGGTTCACGATGGGGACAGACTTGAACTTTGCACGGTCTTGTTTGAGTGTTGCTTCAATATATCTGACCCTTCGTCTCAGCGATAGATTTAAGAACAAATAAAAGATGTACGTACCTTGTCCATCCAGGTGTATTCCACGACGCTCCAAACTGCTCTACCTGCATCCGAGCACTAAACCACTGGTCTACCATCGACCAGAAGTCTGTCCCTTAAGTTGGGGAGTAACCACCAATCCATTGGGTCGTTTACGCTTCCTGCCACGCTGGGACACGCTTGACATGACACTGGACGGTCGAGAACTGCAGTCAGTTTCGGCTGGAGCTGGAGACGCTGGAGCTGGAGACTCCAGGCGGCTGCTTCCACTCCTGCTTAGACCATCAGCTGCTGGTTCATCATCGTAATTGTCCTCTTCGGCCACTCGGTCCAAGACTTCCGGGTGTTCCATGGTAAAGCGACGCTATACATGTGTTAACAATTAGTAATATTGCTGGGTGATGCACGCACCAACAAAGCAACATGCACGATAAAAGAATCATTGAGGGACACTTGAGAAGTGAAGCGATGGGCGATATGGATTCCAAAATCATCTAGTGTTGAGGTACTGTCCCCATGGACGCTATCCCGCAGCTTTGAACGGTGTCAGTAATTATCTGAAACATATAAACAGAACTTACCAGCTCCCGATACCCATTCCGCAAGCTTGAGCAACTACGCCGTATACTGGACCGAAGAACTCGTTGACGAGCCAAGTTCCCAAAGACGTTGAAAAAGCGAAGATCCTTCTGCTTTTCCCGGATCTTGGTCTAAATGCTAATTAGTGAGCTTGTCTATATGTTTGATAGACGGACATGCTTACCTCAACGTCAACACTTAATTGGCTATAGCACACCCGATTGGGATCGAGGAGTAACTCCCCAGCGACAAGACGGATATTCATCTCATATAATAAGACACTCAGCATGTAAATAATGAAATAGAAATTAAAACGACATACCTTTTGTTCTAATGTAAGCGCAAACGACTCCTCAAGGCGAATGTGGATATCAGACATAAGTGCTCGATCAGCCTGGCGGGATTCGGAGAGGGCGCGGTTTTCTTTGAGTATCGCATACATGAGCCCGATCTGATAGACAGCGAGCTGCAATGGTCCCTTGTCCAAATCTGGGGCCATCTGATTGCAACTGAATAATCAAGTTAGAGGACGGGTGAGCATGCTTACCATTGGAATAGAGTGAAGACTACTTCGATAGTCTTCATCTGTTGCCTGAAACCCCATGGACTGGGCAACGGCGTCAATGAAGGTGGCGTTGACCACTCGCTGCGCTACACGACGACTATAGTCAAAGTCTCGATAGTCTGAAGAATTGAAAGACAA
The DNA here is from genome assembly GCA_022884055.1 of Russula griseocarnosa. Lineage (NCBI taxonomy): Eukaryota > Fungi > Basidiomycota > Agaricomycetes > Russulales > Russulaceae > Russula > Russula griseocarnosa. The sequence continues at coordinate 309,128 of JAGKRU010000021.1, forward strand.
GTTGGGTGGAGACGATAAATGAGGACCCCGGGGCTGACTAGGAGGTGGCCCAAGATCTGAGAAGCACGATGACATGGTCACTGGGTTTGACAATGGGCGGTATAGTACTCACATTGCGGCATTGGGACTCTAACATTCGAGTCATTTCCCGCTGTATCACGGGTTGGTGTCCGTTGAGTCGCAAGAGACTCTTGAGCATTATGGCTGCTAGGGGTAGAATGCTCCCTGGCAGGGAGAGCCGAAGGAGTGGATGGGAAGAATGTGCCCATGAGCGCGCAGAAGAAGAGGTGCTTCGCTGGCACGCCTCTTAAAAAAACCTCGGCTAAATTTTTTTCGGCTTTTACCGCAAGTAACAGTAACATGGAATTGCAGTCGTTTCAACGGCATGGGAGTACACTCGAAGAGCATTGAAAGGTGGTAATACAACTATGAAAATTATGTAGTGTACTGTACAATTTCGAATAGATCGTCACCCACATGTGACTGTGACACACCTGACGAAATTTTTGCTTCGTCAGTTGGTGGGTGACCTGTGGCATTGTGCAAATTTCATCGGGTGTGACAAGCATGCTGGGCGAAGTGACATTTTTTGCCACTTCAGGATGATACAGCTGCCCTGTGGATTTGTCAGTTTACTTTGTGACCCGTGACAGGACTCACATTTCGTCTACGTCAGGCACCCTTGTGATGCGTGACTGACGAATTATTCGAAATCATACAGTATTATGGATACATTATGTGGCTTGTTCAGCCACCCCTCCCATGGTTGCTAGACAGAGGATGAAGGTAATGCATATGAAGATGGCTATTGTAGCAGTATAATTGCTACAAAACATTCTGGGATCAATCAACAGGACAGATGGAGGATGAAGGTAATGCATATGAAGATGGCTAGCATAGCAGTATAATCACTATGAAACATTCCAGGATCAATCAACAGGATAGACAGAGGATGAAGGTAGATTATACTGGTGTTTGTTTTGAGGCTGATGGTGCATTAGCACTTCTCGGTGGGCACATATTAAATAGGTCTGTATCATTTTGGACATCTGCCATTATCAGCTTGGGCTTTGCCTATGCTGGCTCACATCAGGAGGACATTCTTGGCATGCTACTTCCTCTCATCTCAGATGATGAGATTGGTATGGAGATTGCTTCCCTGGCTGTGCTTGCTGTTGGTTTCATATTCATTACACTCTTTGGGGTCTCAGCATGCTCACTGCCCTTGGACAGATCCTTGGCATAAGCCTATCTTTCATTACCACCCTCTAATCTGTTCTGACAGTCCCATGCCTTGTCTTTGAATTTGCAGCCACTCATATTCAGTATAGTCAATTTGACTATGCCAATCTTAGGACTGCCCTGTTGCAAGTGCTGAAGAATGCAAATTGCAAGGCTCTGCAGCATGGGAGTGCTATTAGCAGTGAGGGTGGAAATGCTAGTGACCCCAGTAAAAATGAGAGGTGATGAAGAAAGGTGGGTGAAGCTGTGGTTGTCATTCTCCAGACCCTAATGGAGAGGGATGATTATGCATTAGATGAGAAATGAATATGGTTTTGGGGCCGGGCCTTGCACTTCTCTATGTTGGTGAGTGATTGACCCAATGCTAGCCAAAAGTGTTCAAACATCTTTCAACAGGTATAAGCTAGTGATTCATACAACGCAACCATCAAAACGCTAAAGTAATCCCTCACCAAGCATCAAAACTTATCCAAGTTCTTGTTGAGATGTGTGCATTTGTGGGAATGGGCAATGTTCTCCATGTGCAGATGATGTTACAGCAATGTGGTGAGCATTTGAATGTGAAGGATGCTGCTGTGGATTCAGAGCATGATAACAAGAAGAAGGCAGACAAAAAGCAGGATGATACATTCCAAGCATTCACAGTCCTTAGGATTTTGTTTGTGGCTATGGGTGAGGATATCAATGCAGAGATGTCTCTCCAACAGTTCAATCACCTAGTGCATGCAACTAGTGTTTCAAGGTCCAGTCCGGTTCGGTTTTCAGACCGGAAATGCCACAACCGCAACCATGACCGGTTGCGATTTTCTACGAAAACCCAATAACTGGACCGAACCACCTATGACTGGTTAGGATTGGTCCAGTTGCAGTTACCCACTGGTTGCAACTGGTTAGGGTGTCGACCGGTTGCAACGCATTGTAACGCATTGCAACTAGTTCTAACTGGTTATTTTTTCATATGTTGGTAAAATTGTTTCAGATATAATTCAAATAATACAATTTATCTATGTTCATGACACCCGCTACTCAATAAGACCCAAAGCCAAGATACAACCCGCTGAGTGGAAGACTTGGTGTCGGCGGCTGGGGGATGTGGTGCTAACATCACACATTGAATGAGTTTGAGCCCTCGCATTCTGGATCTCCCCAATGAGAAGATTTTTTGGTTGTTCGTGGAATGCTTGACAACTATCGATGAATCTTGCGCATAACTGCGAGAGCTCTTGAATATGATTGTCCAGGGCTTCAAAAAAGTGGATCCTCCTGCGCAACATGTTTGAGGTGTTTTGTGTTGCCTGGTGGGCAAGTTGTGTCACTGGCATTTGCAATGAGGGTGGGTAGGCAGAGATGAGGGAGTGTGTGATATTGGTGTCGTACAGATCGAGTCTGAGCCCCTCTGCTGGCATTTGTGGTGAGGGAGGGTAGGTTGTGACGAGGGAGGGTGGGCAGAGACAAGGAGGGTGTGATATTGGCATCGTACAGATTGAGTCCAAGCCCCTCCACTGGCATTTGTGGTGAGGGAAGGGCAGTAGAAGCAAGTATGAAACAAGTGAACTTACAACAGTTCAGAGTGAGTCTAAAGTGTCAAACTTGGGCTGGCATTTGCGAAGAGGGAGGGTGAGATGTTGGCATAAGTCACCTGTCAGCCCTGCTAGTGTAGCAGTATAATCTGTACGAAACATTCCAGGATCGACAGGATAGATGGCGCAGGATGAAGGCATGTATATCATTATATGAAGGTGGTGTGAGTTGTCAGTGTGGTAGTATAATCGCTATGAAATGTACCGGGATCAACAGGATAGACAGAGGATGAAGGTAATGCATATGAGGTAGCAGTATAACTGCTATGAAATGTTCCAAGATCGACAGGATAGACGGAGGATGAAGGTAATGTGGGGTAGACAGCGGAGGATGAAGGTAATGTATATGAAGGTGGTGTGAGTTGTCAGTGTGGTAGTATAATCACAATGAAACATACTGGGATCAATAGGATAGACAGAGGATGAAGGTAATGCATGTGGAGATGGCTAGTGTAGCAGTATAATCACTACGAAACGTTCTGGGATCAATCAACAGGATAGACGGAGGATGAAGGTAATGCATATGGGATGGCTAGTGTAGCAGTATAATCGCTATGAAACGTTCCGGGATCAATCAACAGGATAGACGGAGGATGAAGGTAATGCATATGGGATGGCTAGCATAGCAGTATAATCGCTACGAAACATTCCGGGATCAATCAACAGGATAGACGGAGGATGAAGGTAATGCATATGGGATGGCTAGCGTAGCAGTATAATCGCTACAAAATGTTCCAGGATCGATCAACAGGATAGATGGAGGATGAAGGTAATGCATATGGGATGGCTAGCGTAGCAGTATAATCGCTACAAAATGTTCCAGGATCGATCAACAGGATAGATGGAGGATGAAGGTAATGCATATGGAGATGGGTAGCATAGTAGTATAATCGCTACGAAATGTTCTGGGATCAACAGGATACTGTACAATTTCGAATAATTCGTCAGTCACGCGTCACAAGGGTACCTGACGTAGACGAAATGTGAGTCCTGTCACGGGTCACAAAGTAAACTGACGAATCCACGGGGCAGCTGTATCGTCCTGAAACGGCAAAAAATGTCACTCCGCCCAGCATGCTTGTCACACCTGACAAAATTTGCACAATGTCACAGGTCACTCACCAACTGACGAAGCAAAAATTTCGTCAGGTGTGTCACAGTCACATGTGGGTGACGATCTATTCGAAATTGTACAGTAGGTGGGTATATTGACATCTTGTAGAAATAACACAAATGTTTGAGCAAACAGGGATGGTTCCAAGGTTGAATCCAGCGGCAGCTGGGGATGCAGGCTGTCTTTGTGTTTGTGTGTTTGTGAAAGGGGAAAGGCGTGGCGCCGGAATTGGAATCCGTCCGCGTGTTCAACGTTCAACAATTACAATTGGTTCGGCAATCAGTCTTACGTGTGCAATGAGATAAGAGATTTGATCCGTGTTTTCAGTGTGTGGGCTCGTTTCGCCATATGTTTTCAGCGTGGTGAGCTCGTTCCACCATATGTTTTCAGCGTGGTGGGCTTGTGGTGGGCAATAGAAAAGCTTTGCTGACACTGGTGTTGCCATCCGTCTGTTCACCATTAAACAACTTCATTATGAGTATGTCCTCCATATCGAAACTGAAGACTACGTTGGACGAAGGACCAGAGGCATGTGGTGGGTGGTCTCTATACCAATTCATCGATCTCCAGTATTAACCTCTCCCCCTTGCGCACAGGTTTTCAGAAGGTCGGTCGAGATAAATGGACCTGCAACCTTTGCTCAGACTACACCACTCACCCCACGCGCCATTTAAATCGACACCTCGAAAGTAAACGCCACAAGCAAAGTATCAGATTTCTCGGCCGGCCTTCATTGCTTACCAACCAAGATGAAAGCGAATATGCATCAATGTCTGTTGCACAGTCATCCAATGAAGTTACCCCCAACGTCGATGAACCACCAACCGTTAATAACACTCTCGCCGCCGATAAGATCGCGGAAGGGCCAGATCATGACCCGGATGATATAGCGCCCAGTTGGTAGCGTCATTTTGATTATATGTCGTTGAAATGGCGGTAGATAAAGTATCCCATAGGGATTTTTCACACGAAGACTTGACACACGAAGACTTTACGCACGAGGACTTGACACACGAAGACTTTACGCACGAGGACTTGACACACGAAGACTTTACGCACGAGGACTCAATGCAGGACGATTCAACGCGCGTACTGGGTCACTCAGACGAGTGGTATCCTTGGTACTCCAAGGCGGTAAGTTGCGCTTGCACGTCTACATTTACGGTTATCAATAACCTCACCACAGGCTATGACACTTGACATTATGGCAAATATCCCGCGCTCAGCGTTTTCAGGACAACAAATCGGAATGATATTCTGGTTCTTGAATGCGAATGGTGTGCCTCGGATCCCGTCAGCGAAGACATTGCGCAGTCAAAATGCAATGCTGCACAGCATGTGTGGCATACGTACCCTCGAGTACTGTGGTGCATTTGGCCACAAATATTTTATGAACTCGCTTGCAGACACCATATGTCAGGTACGGTCTTCCTTACTCGGCATGTGTGTTATTTAGTATGTTTACATAGGAAATGGCCAATCCGCGCGTTCGTCCTCACCTCCATTTCTACCCTGAAGACGCTGGCAAGACCGTTAACGAATATTGGCACGCAAGACACTGGCACGAGGAGGCAGACCCATCCCTTGTCACGCCCATGGCAGTGGTCAACGATGCCCACTTTTTTGTCTACGAGCCGATCGTCCTTGCTAACGGCAGCGTTGTCATACCATACCGTTGGTTCCTGCGTGATGGGTCCATCGCTGCCCGTGCCTGGCCACTTCGCGCTGTCGAGCACCGAAATAATCATGATGTGGGCTGGATCGTTGAAGAGTTCAAGACGGTTATTGTATTCCAAGAGGACCTGTCCATGCCGTTTGGGTCTTGGGGATCCGACCAGCCATACCGGTTGCCCAGCACGAAGTGCATTTTCGGTACGTTCATGCCTGTCATGTCGATCCACTCCTACTGAAACTTAAAATCACCCAAGGCTCCATGTTGGAGCCGGGAGGTCATGTTGTCCCGTGGACGCGAACTAATCCAAATATTGGGAATCCATGGCGCGATATTGCTGGTGGGGCACGTGTGTATGCGTTCCCTATTTGGCTTTACTGCGACGACGTTTCCGGAAACCAATCAAAAAGGTGGAATAAACACTATTCATTCTTATTCTCAGCCGCAGGTCTACCTCGTGCGCTCTTCCAGCATGAATATAATGTTCATTTTCTTTGTACCTCCAACATTGCCGCTCCGCTCGAGATGATGGATGGTTTTGTCGGTCAACTCGAGTACGTCTTCGTTTCGCTACGCTATCAGACTACCGCCTACACGTTGTGAATCCCACAGGGCAGCATGGGACACCGGAATCTGGGCCTGGGACTGTGTTCATGAGGACCACGTCCTCGTGATCCCCTCTGTCGCTGCTCTACTTGGCGACAACCCAATGCAAAGTGAATTTGCGTGCCATGTTGGTCCCGGAGGCAAGTTTCTCTGCCGCATTTGTTATGTTAAGGGCAAGGATATCTCTACGGACAGATTGCAACCATCAACTGCACCAACGGATGGAGATCGTAACACCCCTGACTCGATTGGCAGCGGCAATAGTGATGGCAATGGCAACTCTTCGGCCAGTAATACCAGTGGACCCGAAAATGGACGGAGGAGAAAGGTTGAAACCATGCAGGAGATGGTTGAGCGCGTTACTCGGTTTGTTCGTATCGGAGCACCTCGGACGAAAGATGGTACTCTTCGCGAACTCCGCACTATTATTGAGGACGCGGGCTCAATCGGTAATGCATCCAAGATCCGAGCTCACAAGACATCTACTGGCATCAAGGACAACTTCTTAGACACGTTTCTCAGATTGATGCACCAGTCGTACAAGGACAAGGCTGGCAGACAGGAAAAGCAGATTGCCCTCGATCATTTCAGAGCTACACTGCCGGCAGACACGGGTATGTTGAGCCCCGTGTGGCGAATACGAGGTATTTTACATTTATATTATGTGCTATGCGAGTCTTAAATGCGAAAACACCAGGACTCGATCCTCATACGGACACCCCAGTCGAAATTCTGCACACAGTTCTCCTCGGATTCGTCAAGTACTTCTGGCGCGACGTGGTACACAACCAGCTCGGCTCTAATCCCTCAAAAAAGGAGCTACTCAAGACGCGCTTGAACTCGCTCGATATTTCGGGTCTTCAGCTTGGAAAGCAACTTAGCGGACACACACTCGTACAGTATGCTGGCTCTCTTACTGGTCGGGATTTTCGTGTTATCGCTCAGGTTGCCCCCTACGTGTTGTACGACTTGGTACCAGCGGTGTGCTTCGACGCGTGGGTCTCCCTAAGTAACTTAGTCCCCCTTATCTGGCAACCTACAATCACGGATATTGATGAATATATTGTGAGTTCTGCAGACATTTGGTGCCATGTGTCCCACGAACGCTGATTTTCAGGCCCGTCTCGAGACCGCCATCGCAGAATTCCTATATCGCGTGATTTGCTGGACACCGCGCTGGTTCAATAAACCAAAATTTCACATTATTCTCCACCTCCCTGAAAATATTCGACGCTTCGGGCCCGCGGTTCTCTTCGCCACGGAGACTTTTGAGTCTTATAATGCTATTATTCGGGGCAAGAGTGTGCATTCGAATCATCTTGCACCCTCTCGGGATATCGCTTTCGCGTTTGCACGCTACAGCCGAGTCCGACATCTCCTTAGCGGCGGACGCCATTTCTTTCGTGATAGCCCACAATCTCGGAAGTACCTGGAGGCATTTGGCTCCTCTTTTGCAAACCCTGGCAACGCATCGTCCAATTACGCGGGCAACGCAGGCATATGGCGACAAATTTCCCTTCCTGAGCTGCACATGCGCGTGCTACTCGATCAAAACTCGTCTGCCTCTTGCTATGTGGGGCCCTCTGTCAACCCGAACCCACGTTTTGGCACCTGTGTACCCGACAAGCAAGCCCCGCGTTCACATAATCATATGCTCACATTCCTTCCTTCGCCTGTCTTGCCGCCGCTGTCACATTTGACTTATTTTACAGCCACATCCATGATATTATCAAATGGTGATGTTTGTCACATAGGTGATTGGGTTCTGTTCGAGATTGCTCCCTTTGTGGGTAATACAGAAGCGCCTGCCTTGGGGCGCGTCCATGAAATCATTGTAGATGCGGCTGGAATCAGTACAAAGCGATATTCAAGACCAAATGCCATCCTACTACAGCAAGCAGACGTTGCTGAGTGGGTTGAGCCGTACCGAATGCCAAGGATCAGCATCAGTGACAACTACACAATGGTGAACATTATGGTAAGTGGTCTGTTATCAGAGACTCAGATCGGCACATTCTGACTTTCATACAGCAGATTTTATGTACCGCAAACGTCCAACATCGATGCCATAGTCACTCATGTCTCGCATCTGGATCAGAGGTTGTTTATCAAGAACGGCAGGCAACGAATCAAACGCGTGCAGTCATCATGCACAACACCCCAGAAGAGTTACTGCTCAATACCGCCCGAATGCACGATGCATCGCACTTTAGTCGGCACCGCATTTCCATTGACACCACATCACTCAACTTTGACTCAGCAATTATGAACGGCGCACGGCAAGAGATTGATTCACGCAAGTTGGCTAATGTACGTGGAACGGGTTTACAGGGTAGAGGAAGGGCTAGCAACCGTGGGAGGGGTGGCTGAACAAGCCACATAATGTATCCATAATACACTACATAATTTTCATAGTTGTATTACCGCCTTTCGATGCTCTTCGAGTGTACTCCCATGCCGTTGAAACGACTGCAATTCCATGTTACTGTTACTTGCGGTAAAAGCCGAAAAAAATTTAGCCGAGGTTTTTTTAAGAGGCGTGCCAGCGAAGCACCTCTTCTTCTGCGCGCTCATGGGCACATTCTTCCCATCCACTCCTTCGGCTCTCCCTGCCAGGGAGCATTCTACCCCTAGCAGCCATAATGCTCAAGAGTCTCTTGCGACTCAACGGACACCAACCCGTGATACAGCGGGAAATGACTCGAATGTTAGAGTCCCAACGCCGCAATGTGAGTACTATACCGCCCATTGTCAAACCCAGTGACCATGTCATCGTGCTTCTCAGATCTTGGGCCACCTCCTAGTCAGCCCCGGGGTCCTCATTTATCGTCTCCACCCAACTTGTCTTTCAATTCTTCAGACTATCGAGACTTTGACTATAGTCGTCGTGTAGCGCAGCGAGTGGTCAACGCCACCTTCATTGACGCCGTTGCCCAGTCCATGGGGTTTCAGGCAACAGATGAAGACTATCGAAGTAGTCTTCACTCTATTCCAATGGTAAGCATGCTCACCCGTCCTCTAACTTGATTATTCAGTTGCAATCAGATGGCCCCAGATTTGGACAAGGGACCATTGCAGCTCGCTGTCTATCAGATCGGGCTCATGTATGCGATACTCAAAGAAAACCGCGCCCTCTCCGAATCCCGCCAGGCTGATCGAGCACTTATGTCTGATATCCACATTCGCCTTGAGGAGTCGTTTGCGCTTACATCAGAACAAAAGGTATGTCGTTTTAGTTTCTATTTCATTATTTACATGCTGAGTGTCTTACTATATGAGATGAATATCCGTCTTGTCGCTGGGGAGTTACTCCTCGATCCCAATCGGGTGTGCTATAGCCAATTAAGTGTTGACGTTGAGGTAAGCATGTCCGTCTATCAAACATATAGACAAGCTCACTAATTAGCATTTAGACCAAGATCCGGGAAAAGCAGAAGGATCTTCGCTTTTTCAACGTCTTTGGGAACTTGGCTCGTCAACGAGTTCTTCGGTCCAGTATACGGCGTAGTTGCTCAAGCTTGCGGAATGGGTATCGGGAGCTGGTAAGTTCTGTTTATATGTTTCAGATAATTACTGACACCGTTCAAAGCTGCGGGATAGCGTCCATGGGGACAGTACCTCAACACTAGATGATTTTGGAATCCATATCGCCCATCGCTTCACTTCTCAAGTGTCCCTCAATGATTCTTTTATCGTGCATGTTGCTTTGTTGGTGCGTGCATCACCCAGCAATATTACTAATTGTTAACACATGTATAGCGTCGCTTTACCATGGAACACCCGGAAGTCTTGGACCGAGTGGCCGAAGAGGACAATTACGATGATGAACCAGCAGCTGATGGTCTAAGCAGGAGTGGAAGCAGCCGCCTGGAGTCTCCAGCTCCAGCGTCTCCAGCTCCAGCCGAAACTGACTGCAGTTCTCGACCGTCCAGTGTCATGTCAAGCGTGTCCCAGCGTGGCAGGAAGCGTAAACGACCCAATGGATTGGTGGTTACTCCCCAACTTAAGGGGACAGACTTCTGGTCGATGGTAGACCAGTGGTTTAGTGCTCGGATGCAGGTAGAGCAGTTTGGAGCGTCGTGGAATACACCTGGATGGACAAGGTACGTACATCTTTTATTTGTTCTTAAATCTATCGCTGAGACGAAGGGTCAGATATATTGAAGCAACACTCAAACAAGACCGTGCAAAGTTCAAGTCTGTCCCCATCGTGAACCCCTTCCTCGCCGATTTCACGAGTGAGGCAACAGGTGGTGGCAACGATGATGGCGATGTACAAGCGACCACTGGCAGTGCAATTGGATCGATGGTGGGGATTCTCGGGGCGCTCTAATCCGTTTTTTTTATATATAAAAAAATATATTTGTTTACAATCCATTACATTGCGAGAACATTTTAAAATAAGTCAGGTCGCGCTATACTGAGAGGGAACCCGGAGATTCACGTGGACGGGCATAGTGCCCGTTCACTAATGTGTCGCACGCCGCTACTGGTTTTTATTGCAGCGCTATTTTCTGCATGCCCAAATGTGGCCCTAAGGATTCAGTCCCTTAACGATTGAATGAGACCCCCCCTCTGCCCTCCGGACAGATGCATGTTTAAGCATAATACTAGAGTTGCCTGCGCAGGGGACTGATGCATGATAATCAGTGGCAACGATCCGCCACGGCCTTCTGGACAGATGCGCATTCAACCGTAGGACAATAATCCCTTGTGGCGATCAAGCATCCACCACTGCCCTTCGGACGGATGCGCGTTCAACCGTAGGCTTGGCGATCAAGCAAGATCCACCACTGCCCTTCGGACGGATGCGCGTTCAACCGTAGGACAACGGTCCCTTGGCAATCAAGCAAGATCCACCGCTGCCCTTTGGACGGATGCGCGTTCATCCGTAGGATACATTAGCTGAGGTCACCCTCAGGACAGATGCCGGTTCAGCCGCAGGGTACTTTAGCCATTATTCAGGGACACTTGGCAACGCTGCCGAGAATATATTCAATCATCCCGCTCCGTCTCATGCTTATGGCTCCTGAGTAAATGCTAGCACGACACTCAGGGCGGGAAAACACCCATAAAGGGAATTACTCGGCTTTCAATTAAATTTATTATCACGGAATATACTCAGTATGATAGACGAAAAGGGTCTCGTTTCACGTTTCACTGCAGCCTCAGCTGAGTCATCGATCAGGTGTCCTCAGGATGCCTCAAAGGGTTGGGGGTGTACGCCCAGTCGCGCGCTTCTTCACTGTTCACGTGTTGTCTCACACGCTTTGTCATACGTTTCAACCCAAAAAGGAAAAATATTTCTATGGCCGTTCGGGACCAAAACAGAAAAGGTTGTCGCTGTTGGCAGGCGGACGACAGCGGCAACCTGCGCAAAATTTCGTGAGTCAACATGCGCCGAACACACTCTGAGTCAGCCTCTTCCATTCACCCATTCAGCAGTCTTTTTCGTGGGACACAGTATCTCCATTCATGTCGACAGCCGCCACCGAACCCTTCCCTTTGCCCCCGGTCCTATCTCACGAGAACCTACACATTGACTACCCGGATGCCGACGTTATCATTCGTTCTCCAGACTCCTACGAGTTTCGCGTGCTCAGGATGTATATCGTCCATAGCTCTCCAATACTTGCAGAGAAATTCTTAATCTCCAACCCTGAGCCAACTCCTACGACCCCTGCAGAGCCAGATGTCAAGAATGCCGCGGCGAATTCACTTTGCGTAGTCCAGCTTCCCATTGATGGCGCCATCCTATTCAGTCTTCTCACTTACATCTTTCCCGTACCACCTGTTCTTCCGTCAACCGCCGAGCAGGTCATGGAACTTCTATCGGTTGCCCAACTTTACAAAATGGATGCCATACTGGCGCACATCAGGAATCATATCGCTCAGCGGGAGCCACCACTCATCCAGAAAGAAACCGCATTTCTTATTTATTCTCTCTCCCTAAAACATAGTCTTCGTCCAGAAGCGCTCCAGGCAGCGGGATGCACGTTAAGCTTCTCAAGTTTGACGATCGAGGATCTGGCCAAGGAAAACGTACTTGGCCTGATGCCGACTACTTTTCTTCATGAACTCTGGAAATATCATCAGAGAGTTCGGTCTAATCTCTTGTTAGACCTAAAGGAATTCGAAACCGATGCCCTAACCATACTAGGAGATCCAAGCTGTGAACTCACCGATTCGAATATCCCTTTATGGCTCAAAAACTACATCTCCACCATCGGGACAGGTCGCGTTCCCGCCTTTCTCGATATCAACGACTTTCACATGGCCTTCAACGACTTTCACATTGCCTTAGCAAAGCAGCGAGCCAACGACCCCGACGACCCCGACGACCCCGAATGCACGTCTTGCTCCAGTATACCTCGAGAGAGTATGCGTAAGCTTTGGGGTGCTTTGATGGCTGTTGTTTGCAGTAGCATATCCAAGGTTAGAGTTACTTATGTGACTGCGTCGCCAGAATGACCTGAACACTCTACAGGCCGAGCCGGATTTCGCATTTCCTATTGAGGAAACATGGACTGAAGGTCCAACTCGTGAAGCTGCTTCTGCACCAAAGTATTCAAGTATGCTTAATGCGGACGTCATCCTCCAATCATCCGACCTTGTCAATTTCCGTGTCCATAAATCGGTGCTGGCTACGTCATCACCCTTTTTCAGTGACATGTTCACCCTCCCCCAACCCCCAAATGGCACAGCGCCCGACGAGCTTCCCGTGGTGCAAGTATCCGAAGATGCGATGGTCTTGAACAGTCTTATTTCAATGTTATACCCCGTACCTCCTGAAATACCCAACTCCGGTGACGATGCGTTGGCTCTGCTCGCTGCAGCTGCAAAATATGACATGGATACAATCCGATCTTCAATCCTAGCAGAGATCAGTCGCAGGAAGTTGTTCTTATCGACTCGCGCTGGGCTCTTCCGTGTGTACGCAGTTGCGTACAGAAAAAATCTTATTCCAGAAATGGCCTTGGCAGCCCGCCTCACTCTATGCCACCCACTGACCTTCGAAAGTCTCGGCGATGCATTGCAGTCATTCGAAGGTTGTGCACTGCGTGATCTCGCCGACTTCCGTCTCCGCGGCATACACAAGTTCTTGGGATTGCTCCTAGATCGTGCCACGAAGCCTATAAATACTTGGGCAAACTGTCCCGTGGCTGACGAGGATGTAGATAATGATTTTTTTAGTTGGTTTGAGACGCTTCAGTCACGGCTCATGAAGATGGACATTTTTAACCAGGCCATTCCCACATCTCAGAAACTTTTCGACGAGTACTTAAAGGCCCTCCAGCTCCACATCCTGGAAACGGATTGTAATTTTTGCATGAATGCACATATAATGGAAGGTGAAAGATTCCGCACGGAGTTGGATTATGTTTGGACACAGTCATGGAACGTCCCACATCCGATGGAGGGGAATTCTTGGGTAAAATCCTATTTTACTTCGGCCCAAGTACCCAACTCATTCAATGGCAGACCCATTAGATTGTAACGATACAAATCGACCCTGTTGAAGCCAGACGAATCTGCTGCTCGATACCCATGACGTGCACACGGAAATTCCTTTCTTTTTCAAGGCTTGCTGATCGTTTTGTTCGACTTTGATATATTTTACGCAACTTGCTCTTGCATTTCTCCGACACTGCATTCCTGCACATTCTGTGACCAGCGTTGATGTTTTTGTTTTATGTACAGTACAACTAAAACCCAACGTATGTGACTTTGGATCCAGCATCACACATTAGGAAATGGACATGTTTACTACTATAATCATGCCATAATTTTGCGCATAGGACCTACAGTACCGCCAGGAGTACGCGTCTTCGCTGGCGCGCCCGGGCAGCATGTTTGTCGTAGACACCGTATCTCCGTTCATGTCGACAGCCGCAACTAAAACTCTACCTTCACACTCGCGGCCGGTCATATCACACGAGAATATACTCTTTGACTACCCAGAGGCCGACATTATCCTTCGTTTTTGCAACTTCTATAAGTGTCGCGTGCTTAAAATTTATATCGTCCATAGCTTGGAGAGAAAGTCTTAATCTCTCCCACCCTCGCGTTAAGTTGCTACCCTTTCTGCCAGCGGGGTGTGGGCCGCATTTAGTCAGCTGCGCCAGTGAGACTCCTATCCGATTTTCTTGCTGTGTACAGTATCTCCATCCATGTGGACAGTCGCCACCCAAACTCCGTCTTCACGCCCAGTCATATCCCATGAAAATCTACTCATTGATTACCCAGAGGCCGACGTTATCCTTCGTTCTCGTGACTCCTACGAGTTTCACGTACTCAAGCTATTTATCGTCCATAGCTCTCCAATACTTGAAGAGAAAGTCCTGGTCTCCCACAGCCCTCCGCCTGAGCCAGCTTCTACAATCCCCGTGGAGTCTGATGTCGACTCGGAACACGCAGCACTGGCAAATGCGTTTCAAGTTCCTGTAGTCCAGCTTCCCATTGATGGCGCCATCCTATTCAGTCTTCTCACTTACATATTTCCCATTCCCCCCGTTCTTCCATCGAGCATTGAGCAGATCATGGAACTCTTATCGGTTGCTCAAATGTACAAGATGGACGTCGTACTGACTCACATCAGGAACCACATCGCTCAGCAGGAACCGCCATTTATCCGGGAAGAAACTGCGTTCCTTATTTATTCTCTTTCTCAGAAGCACGGCCTTCAGTTAGAAACACTCCAAGCAGCGCAATGCACGCTGAGCTTCGCAACTTTGACCATCGATGGTCTGGCCCAGGAGAACAAGCTCGACATGATGCCAGGGGCTTTTCTTCATGAACTCTGGAAATATCATCAACGAGTTCGTTCAAATCTCACGATGGACCTGAAAGAATTCCAGAAATCATTTGTACTTGCGAATGTTTCGAAGTGTTACTCGCTCACTGGTTCAGGTCTCCCTCACTGGCTCGATTACTACATTTCCCAAATAGGAGCAGACAATTCTCCCGTCTCTCTCGAACCCACCAACTTCTACGAGAAGTTAATAATACATGTTCAGGAACTGGGTTTCGGGTGTGAATATTGCGGGAAAATACCTCAAGAGGATATGTGCGCGATTGGGAACGCTTTAAATGTTGTTGTTCACAATAGCATAGTCAAGGTCGGAGTCAATTTTGTGCCCGCGTTGCCTAATTGACCTTGACTCCTCTGAAGGCTGAGTCGGATTTCGTATTCCCCATTGAGGGGACGGGGTCGGAAGGCCAGGCCAGACAGACTCGCGAAACCTCCTTCCTACGGAAATATTCAAACATGCCCAATGCAGATGTCATCCTCCAATCATCCGACCTCGTCGATTTCTATGTCCATAGATCGGTACTGATTGTATCATCGCCCTTTTTTAGAGACATGTTCTCTCTCCCCCAGCCTCCAAATGGTGCAGTGCCCAACGGCAACGTGCTTCCCGTGGTGCATCTATCCGAAGATGCGGAAACCTTGGACAGTCTCATTTCAATGCTGTACCCGTACCTCCCGAAATTCCCTCCTCCAGCGACGATGTCTTGGCTCTGCTTGCTGCCGCCGCAAAATACGACATGGATGCGGTCCAATCCTCCATCCGCGTGGAGATCAATCAAAGGAGGTTACTTGCATCAACCCCTGCACTATTTCGTCTGTATGCCATCGCGTACAGCAAAGGGCTGATTCCAGAAATGGAAAACTCAGCCCGCCTTACTCTGACACACCCACTAACCTTCGAAAGTCTCGGTGATACATTGCGGTTGTTCGAAGGTCGGGCACTGCGTGACCTTGCTGACTTTCGCCTGCGCAGCATACGTGACTTTAAATCAACTATGATGAAATCAATTTTTGAAAGTTATGAGGGAGCTTCAAAAATCTGGGGAGGCTGCCCGTGCGTTCCTTCATGGTTGGAAAAATTCAAACACGAAATAGAGGAGCTGTCTGGACCTATATTGGAGCACAGCCTTACCAATACTATACCCACTGAGGCGCAACTTCGTGAAAAGTACTTGAATGCCCTCTGGGACCATGTAAAGAAATGGGATTGCAAGACCTGCCTGCGGGTGCACACACTGGAAGGTGAAAAATACTTCGAAGAGCTGAAGGATGTTTTGGCGCGTGTGCGGAACGTCCCAATTCTGATGTTAGGGGGATGATTTGGGATTCGGAGAAATAGTGTACGATTTACGGTGACATCTGTGTTGAAGTGCGACAAGAATTTATTCTCAGAGTTTTCTAGCATGTAGGACGGAACGGCAATTTCCGAGCCACAAACGCCACAGACCATCAACGTAACAACGTACAGTACTGTATATCAACACCCAATCAACACCCATTTCCATTGAACCCTTCATTAAATGCCACTGCGAGACATGGTTTCAACAGTGGCTAACCAGTGGCGCTGGAATATGTCCGTGACTCTCCCAGGAATACAAACCATATCCTCTTTGCGTTCATTGCCATTCCCTTTCCATGTCGACTGTTCTATCGCTTCCCGAAGAGCTTGTCATCGAGATTTTGCTGAAAGGAGACTACAGGATGCTCCTGACCTGTCAGAGGGTGCGTAACTGGTGTTCGTCGAGCTCTTTTGTAACAGGAATGTGGCCACAGGTTTGCCGCACGTTCAACGTCATAATCAAGGATTCTCTTGCTCTACAATACATAATCTCGCTGGCCGCCTGTGGAATGCAGGATGACCACCTTTTCCAGGGAACTGCTGAACGACTCCAGAGGCTGCGCGAGCATGAGGCTGCCTGGAGGGAAATTGCATGGTCCGACGGCGGCATCATAACACATGCATCTGCGTGCCACCTCCCAACCGCCATCTCCGGAAGCGTGCTTGCATTTTTGAAGGAATACAATGGGGCCCTGGAAACTCCGAAGTTGGTGATCGTCTGTTCCTTCTGCGCATCCCATCGAAGCTGCGAGGAATACCTGGAGAGAGCTGGGAGTTGAAAGGTCTCGGACAGATATCTACTTTCTGTATTGATGCTGCACAGGACCTCCTCCTATTTCACAGGTACGTTACCGATCTATCTCTATCACAAAGTGATTTGTGATGAAGAAGGATCCAACATAGGGCTGGCAACCTTCACGTCCGCACATTGTCGTCCGGGAAAGTCCATCCTGCTATCCTTCATTCCGGCGCGTTTGATATGGGCATGGGTGCATTCGATGTGGTCGAAACACCTGTTGTCTGCTGCGACCACATGGCCGCTATTGTGCACGAGCAAACCTGGTCACAGACTAGGGTGATCATCAAAGGGAAAGTTATTGTTTGGAATTGGAGAGCGGGAAACCAAGTGGTAGTCCTTGTGAGCTTTCACCAACTGGATGTAGTACCCCAGGGCTATATTCACCAGTCACGTCCTTAATAGCGACCACGATGTGCTCATCTTGGCCCTGATATCACCTTCCTCGATGAGACGCACCTTCTCATACCGGCTGCGTCTGACTCTACGCTCATGCCAGGACCGAATTATGATATCATGGTTGTCGTATACAAACTTGAGAAATTTGGTCAACAAACCGTCGCCCCGATTCCATATCATTTCCACATAGCCCTTCCTGTGCGGACTGGTCTCACCACCTTCCGCGAGGTGCGCATCAGCGTCAATACGACTTCGTTCTCCCCACCCGCCGATTCCAATTCCACTTCTCGTTCTAATTCTTCACGAGGATACTTCTACGTGGACCCGAAGGACCGCATCATTGCTCTAGAGATATTAGACAATAACTGGATGCAGAGGATGGATGAGGCGGCAGAGCTCTACGTCCCCGCGCGCACCTTTCTCGCCTACATCGCTGCGTACCCGCCAGCCACCGTCGCCTCCGCCTCCGCCTCCGTCTCGGCCGAGTCGGCATCTCCGCGCTTTGTTAATGGTCCCAGTGGACCCGTCATCGACGTGCCGTGGGAAGAATGGGGACCATACGGTGCGCATGTCGTGCGCACCACAGGCCAGACGTACATCATCCGTCGACCACGCGCATGCGGGATGCGAGTCCTAGGCGCACCCCTAAGCAAGAAGTCCGTTGTCGTGGTCGATTACCATCCCGGACGCGTAGCGCGTAGCACCACCACCACTACCTCTGTCGATGCCAGCAGCGTAAGCGTAAGCGGAGGTACTTTCTCAGACTCCACCGCTGCTGCCGCTCGCACACGCGCACGAGCGCCGATCCCGGCTCCGGCTCCGGCCCCGGCGCGGCTTCCTGTCGGAGTTGGCACGTTCTCCTTATGCCCAGAGAGCCTCACTGCGACGAGGACGAGGACTCTAACGCGATTGCCACGCTGCTTTCCGCGCCTAGTCCGCTCCACGAAGGAAGTTCCGCTGCCGCCTGAGCTACAGAAAGCGTCTGAGAGCCCGTGGACGATGTTGTGTGAGGACGCGTTGCTGGCGTTCGAGGTGAGTAGTTGGATTTTTTTTTTGGCGTATCATGCAGCGCGGAATGTATAATTTTCTCAACCTTTCAATGTACAGTATGTCCCGGACGGCTTCGAAATCAGCAGGTTGTTTGCATATACGTTTTGATAGACTGGAGCGCGTGGCGCACCTTGGCAAGGCATCGGCATCTATTCACTACCACTATCTATCGATTATCTATTATAATTTGACCTCCTCCTTCCTCCGCCTCGATGCATTCAAATCTATTTTTTGCAGTATTCGATGAATCCATATCAAGAGTCTTGGTTGTTTGAGTGGTCACGGCGTGGGTGGTAGGTTATGTATATTTTGTATATTGCAGCATTTATCTCGAGGTATGATATAACTATAGTACGACGTCACGATCTATACAATTATGTATTGATTCCAAAACCCATTCCGAGGCGTTGAGGAGCTTGCCTGCTCAGGGACCCAAACTCCAAGTCCGGGTGAGGGTGAGGGTGATGAGCTGCGCGCGGACCGTTCGCCGCCCATGCATTCGTCTCAGCTTCGGTCTCACTTACCGTCTCAGAAATGCCCATCTACTAGCATTTTCCTTTGTACTTGTTGTTTAGTTCCTCGGACATCAGTTAGGGCTTGACAGTGTCGTGATTTAATTTCCTTATTCAATTACAAACGTGTTGAATCATCCATGAAGACAACTTTGGCTTCGCTGGTCGAATGCTAATGTCGGAGACATAAGTCTCTTGCCTTCCTTATCCGTCCACTTCCATAGCGTGGTGACTGCGCTCAATCAAGAATGTAACCACCGTCGACGGAAATCTGTTATAATGTCAGATAGACCTCGGAAAGAGGACAGAGGAAAAATAGACATACGCATTGGCCTTCGCAGGCATAAAAAGACAGAGCCGGGTGAATAATCGCGACGAAAAAAAAAAGAATCTACTTTACCAGTCATGAAGCCAGCACTGTCAGAGGCGACATAAGACACAAAGGCAGCAATTTCCTCTGGAGCTCCGAGGCGCTGAATTGGCGTGCCCAAAAAGGCCTTCGTAAAAGTCCTCTCTGAGGTCCAGACCACTGCAGAGATTTTGATCACTACTCACCACGGTACTCTTAATCTTTGAATCAAGGTCGGTGCCAGGTTGGGCGGCAACGATCTCCTCAACTGATTGAGATGTTTACCCTTGTCAAATTGGCTGAAGTGAAAGTGCGCGGAGAGGACTTACTCATGCGAGTATTTATCACGCCGGGAGCATACGAGTTTACAGTAATGCCGTATTTACCGAATTCGGAAGCTTCAAAAATATTTTTCGTTAACAGATCCGCGAACCACGGAGAATTTAGGGGGGGATGATATATATACCAGCTGCGTGGGTAAAACCGCGGATAGCAAACTTGGATGCACTGTACGCAGGAGCGATGACAGAACCTGTTCCCATGAGCGAAACCACGACATGAGACATTTCATATTGGGGTCATACGAAGACGATTCGAACCTTTTTTGCCTGTTGCCGAACATGCCCCTGAATGAACACTTTCACATCAACATGTGCCAGGGAGAAGGATGGGAAATATTTGCACCGATGATGCGACCACCACGGCCCTGAGAGATCATCTGCTTCGCTGCATGCTTATAGCACAGGAATGTGCTGCGAGCGTTGATGGCCATCAAGCGGTCAAAGTCGTCGACGGTCGCTGTGCACTTTTTAGAGGATGATGGTTGTTGGGCAACAATATCATGAACCCACTATCCAGAATCGGCCGATGGATTGCTGTTCCCGCGTTCGCGACCATCTGATAGTACGTGAAAGTTAAAAATAAACGTTATCACCAACCGTCAGAAGGAAGGACCTACAACATCAAGACTGCCCAGTTTTTGAACGACTTGCTGAATTATCTTCTCGACGCCTTCTTCGAGCGACACATCAGCCGGAACGGCAAGTGAGCGCCTTCCTTTGCTCTCGATTTCCCGCACCACGTCATCCAACTCAGGCGTCTCTGGTAAGTCGTTAACCGCTACATCCAAGCCATCCTCGGCAAGGCGAAGAGCAATCGCACGACCAATACCGCGCGCTGCGCCAGTGACAAGTGCTACCCTGGTCGTCATTGGGGGAGTAGTTAGAAGGGAACCCTCGCTGAATACGTCTTTTATAGTTAACTGTCAAGAAGTACTTTACCTTACGGTATTGGGGGTTTACATGTGAATGTTACGTGTCACCTTTGGGAGAACACAAATAACATGCGACATCGCTCCTCTTGCCAATACGGATCACGTCTATGGGATTAGTCTTTCCTTACCCATAGCCCTCCCGAGCGGCTACGATGAAGCACTCAGCAGACATCCCATGTTCAAAAATACGACTAGTATACACACCAGCGCTCGTAAAGTATCAGCTGCTCCCTCTTCGCAGGTTGTGGTGCAATATCACCCACCCGCAATTGAAATATATCTCTACAGCGGGCGAAAGACCCACAAACCGTTCGTTAGTTCCTTCAGCCAGCCTCGACGATAAATGTGCCACGCCAGCCAGGACCTATAACACGCCGTTCTTTGTTTGGATGTCTGATCGAGTATGATCACAGGAGCGCCACAAGGAGGTCCCGGTGGGAAGATTGTGAATGAAAGAACGGTAGACCTATCATCGTTATACGGTGTGGATCTGCGGCCTGTGGACCGCGTTGCAACTCGTTGACAAAGGTTTGGTAGCCATACAACAAATCACCCACGTTTCTGTTCGCACGCGATCTTGCATTGCAGGAACTGCGAATTCGCAATAGCCTCTTCTCTCCTCAAAAGCGGATTACCGTATCTAAGTGAGGGATAAGATTACCGCTACTACATCACCGATTTGCGAAAAGGTGTATTCAAATTCCATTCGCGCGGGTGAGAGATGATTGAGACTTGTTTAAAAATACACGACGCACGATGAGGTACCGTCCGTCCGAGTCCCGAATAAGTCATCCGACCATCGCCTTCACCACCAAGCGCAGTGTCCAACGACGTCACCGAAAAACAACTTGAAGCAGTGGAAAGACATAAGCTTCGCGTAAGTTCCGTCTCGGATCCGAGCACATCGTACGAATTGGACTTGCAACCCAGACGACGATGCAGTGAGGACGGAGTACATACTGTTGTCACGTAACGGCGACTAGGTTGACCACCGTTGCATGGAGACAAGGGTGAGAAGGTGAGAAGAAAGGGTAGTGGGGAACTGGCGATGATCAATGCTACGCGGGCCTAAAATACAAGGTGTGACTATATGCATGTGACTATGACCGTGACAGAGGTGACCAGATCCGGATCCGTCACGACACCTAGAAAGTCTACATCACGTGCTCGTGAATATATTTTGTCGTGACGTCGACCTAATTATAAGCACGGATCGCCTGGGCCACAGTTTAACAGGAGACCCTGAAGAGAAGAATATTCCACATTGGACTACCTTGACAAAGTTGGGGCCTTAGAACTGATGGCGCTGATGAGAGTCAGAAGGAAGGTCCAATTTCATGTATTCTCCAACTAGCTATAGATCATATACTAACCACGATTACACGAACACAAAGAGACTAAGAGACTAAGATATGTACTGTATATACGCATACGTACCATAAATAAGAACGAAAGACGAATGATGATGAGATAAGTCTATATTTCGAGGTGGGGTGAAAAAGAGACTATGATGCCACGCAAAATAAAAAAACACCATCGCAACAGAGAATGAGATGAAGAAACAGATGAGAAAGGGAAAGGAAAGGTTTTGCGGTCCATTTTTATTTTTTCATCATCTCAACTGCATGCGTTGCCAAAGGTCCACAAGCACGCTGACCGCATCGGTACCCATTGCAGCACCTCCATCATCATAGTCTTCAATGTCGAATGATCCCGGGATACGCAACGTAATATCCTCATCTTCGTCCTCATCCTCATCCGACGCCGATGCCGCCGTCGTACCATCATTGCCACGCTGCGACGCCACAGGTGTCTTTGGTGGCGAAGGGCTTACTCTGGAGTTCGGCGTCGTTTCACCAACAACAGCTGCTTCGGCGGCCTTGGCCTTATTGATTGCTTCTGCGAATGACATCGGGGGAGGTGTCGTGGCCGTGGCCGTCTTTGTTGTCCTTGTTGGTGTTATTATTTTACTTGACGCTACCAGACCCGCCAGACCCTGCCGCGGTGGCACACCACGGTCGTCCGGCGATGACGGTGGCGACGGCGAAGAATGCTGTTGTTGCTGTTGTCGTGTTTTCTGGGTGTCTGGTGTAGCACGCCAAGACGTCCTATTCTCCGCATCCTCATCTTCATCATCGCTAATCGTAAACTTGTCCTTATTGGCGACCGCGCCATTCTTGTTGTTCGAAAAGCGAGACAGAATGCGCGCAGCTCCGATCGCGCTCCGCCACCGAGCGCGCGGATCAAAGTTCTCTCGCAGGCCAGAGAGGTCGTGTTCGGTCGGGGAGTCAAAGGTCGTTAGCCATGAATGTGCGAGAGCTTGCTCTGCTGTGAGGCGGCGGGCAGGGTCTGGGTTTAGTAGGGCGCGGATGAAGCTTTTTGCTGTGTGTAGGAGAGAAGTTGTGAGATTGTGTGAAGGGAATGTTCATATGAACATACCTTCGTCTGATACGTTCTTCCAATATCGGTCGTGGAAGTTGATCCTTGCTTCTGTTGTCTGTCGTACGAGTTCCTTCATGTCGTCTGACCGGAAGGGAGTGTATCCGCAGAGAAGCATGTACGTAATGATTCTGTTTAACACGTGTAAATGGGTAGTCGCTGTATGTGAGGAACCAGTAGATACCCAATAGACCAGAGATCAACGGGCTTGCCGTGCCCTTATGGTTGAGTACCTCTGGAGCAACATATCCGAAACTCCCTGCGAGGGACGTAAGCGGCTCCCCAGAAGCTTCGAGGTGTTTTGCACTGTATATATGCGTGAGTGAGACCTGTCTCCGAGCAAGCCGGCCAGAAGGTAGAAGGTACCTACATGCCAAAGTCGGCGATGACGATATCTGACGAAGGGTCCTTGGTTCGGAATAAGATGTTTTCTGGTCTGCCCATGACGTCACAAAAGGTGGTGGTTAAAGGGTTTGGGAACAACGTACTTGAGATCTCTGTGGACAATGTGGTGATCATGCAGATACTTCACACCAGACAGTATAGATCTGATAACTGCGACAGCATCTCGCTCGGAAAAGTGACCACGCTGGCTAACACGCTCAAAGAGTTCTCCGCCGACTGCGAGCTCGAAAGCAAGATAGTACGTTGACCTCGACTCGAACCACTCGTAAAATTTGACCTTTTTGCAGCAAGAGAACGCCAGCAAATGCCGATGCATACATGTGCGTGTCAGATTGCCCACTATGAGAAGGAAAAATAGGGGACGCACGATGTTGGGATGATCGAGGCCCTGGAGGACCCGCATCTCGCTCCACACGTTCTCCTCATTGCCCTTGACCTTCTTCTTCGCGATAGCCTTCAAAGCAACCTCACGAGTGACGACGTCTTGTGACACCGAATCGGCAGAGTCGGCTCGGCTCGGAGGTATGGGCAGACGTTTGGAAGCAGGGGAGGCGGCATGCGACGTAGAAGGAGAGCCGGTTTGGCGGTGCTCCACATGCCATGTGGCGCGCTGGGTCACCGAGTCGGTTAAACTGACATGCAGCATGCGGGAAGACGGACGGACCATGACTTTTCCAAATGAGCCAGTCCCGAGTACCTCTTGGATCTCATAATTCTTCTTCTTGTTCGCCGAAGGGGCTGCAGCATAACCTTCTGCGACACCCGCGAAAACATTTTGGTGAGAGCTGTGAAGGACTTCGGGGGGGGATCTGCACTGTAAAGGGGCAAATGTGCTCTTCTATCTCAACCCTGTTCGTGCCAAGAAGGGCCAAGCATTGCCATTGTCCCCCTCAGAAATGGCAACACGGAATCGAAGTCCGGCTTCCGTAACAATTGGGGTTGTCACAGTTGTCGCCTTATAATTATAGTAATAAATAATTCCCACATCACCCGGGTGACCCGTCGCAAAATCTGGGCCCAAGTTACTAGTAGCCGATCGTATCTGAGATGGATGGAATAAGTGCACTACCATTTGATCATGATTTATGTGTTGGGCTGGATGGCAAGTGAGACCGGCGAAATCTCGCCGAGGGTGTGCCTAAAGATGATCGATTATGCGGCGCTGATCCTGCGGAGCCGATAAGATAAATTACTAGTGATATCTCTTACAGGAAAACATGTCTCTGCGGCTTCACATGCACTAACAGCTGCAGAACACAGGGGCGATAAGTCACTTTGCTCTAATCAGTGACGAGTGTACGTGCACGTACTGCCAGTGCCAGTGTAAAACAGGGAAACTGGTGATCGATGATCGATGACCCATTAGATGCATTAGCGTTAACTACGTTAACTGTCCATCCGGGGTAGGAGGCCCGACAATATGTTGCTCCGTTATCTCGACTTGATGCATGATGCATGATGTATGATGCCAGTGCTGCCAGTGCATGATGCATGGTGCATGGTGACCAGACGACCTGTCACCCTTGCGATGAGTCGGGCAAGTCATGGACGCTATTACATATACCAAAGCGCCCATTAACACTTATTCGAGTTCTCCGCGTTATCCGCGCTGTCCGCTCTAGTACCTCCGTCTTTTCATCAGCTGATTCATATTGTATAGGGACCGTGGGCATCTGTTAACGCACCCGCAACCAACGGGCTTCTCAATCATAAAATGTACCGAGAACTTGACCGAGAAGTGCGGTGGAATGAGGGGAAATATGCCTCATCATGACGAGACTTGTTTCTCCAAGTCTTCAGAAATGGGATACCCCTGGAGCTCTGCGAGCTGCGGGCTGCGGGCTGCGGGCTGCGGGTGCTATAGTAGTAGCGACCATTAGTGAGCATTGCAGTGACATTTTAAGGCCTATCATGACGCCTGCACACTGGCTACTTGGCTTTCTGGTCATCCTATACCTACAGTATAGCTGTCGCGGCTTTTCCCGGAGAGGAGAAAATTTGAAGGCGTATTTCCATTGCATTATGTCAGCAAAAGATTATGGGACGTACTGACGCGCTGACGCCCCTGTCACCAAAGACTGGTATTTATCAAGATTCTCACAGTTTTTCTTATCTTACACCGCAACAGCACAACCGACGCAGATCAGTCGCAGCTTACCAAACTGAGTAAGGTTCCACCTGCGTTATTTTTGCCAGGTCACGGTACCCTATCTCCTCGAATGATCTGGAAACACCATCAAAACCAAATACATGTACACTCTCTTTTAGAAACGTATATATAGTTGAAGTCCATCCCGATATCCGAACATCCATCCGAATTCTCAATTTCTCACTACTATGTCTCCCGTGCGTTGACTTCTCTCTGTCCTGCATCGACGTTTTATCTCACTCTTGCTCACGCATTTCGCTCATTGTAGGTCTCCCAGAACCCCGTCGACCAGCACCACTGTGGTAATGGCAGCTGCAGCTGTGGCGATTCGTACGTGTCATCGTTCGACACCCAAAGATAACACGACTGACGGTGGTCCATCCATACACAGTTGCCAGTGCAAGCCCGGCGAGTGCAAGTGCTGAACCGCTTGTATAACGGTTGAAATCTGTCCGCGTGTACTCTTACTATGCTCCCGATCTTGTTGAATAAATTGTCAGTGAAAACCGTGTTTAACATGTGGTGATATGATACATGCACAAGGGGCGTGTGCTAGCGAAGACTTGCGTAAAAGATCTGACCATACAGTACGCCGTAGGATCGCGTAAGACTCTGATATGCCAATGTGGGGCATGTGGTAACATTAGCGTCGCACTAAGTTAGAATGATTGATTGGTTTTCTTTTGGTAATTTCAGAAAGACGCTCTGAGCTTGTCGAATAATTAACCTAGTGACTGGCTCTCTGCCAATGAGGTAAACCCGGTAAATCTCGATAGAGAGGCTGGTAGATCTGCTTCATCATGACGAGGCTTGTTTTTGTCATCAGAAATGGGATACTTCTAGAGCTCTGCGGGCTGCGGGTGCCAGTAGCGACCCAATCAGTGAGCATTGCGGTGACATTTTTGAGGCCTATAATGACGCCTACACACAGGCTACTCAGCTTTCTGGTCATCCTATAGTTGTCGCCGGACAATATCGCGGCTTCCCAATGCGACGGAGAGGAAAAAATTTGAAGCGTATTTTTCCATTATGTCAGCAAAAGCAAGGAGCGGCATGTTTCAAAATGATTATCTCATGCTCACTCACAAATTTATGTTATCTTGTACCGCAACGGCGCAATCAACGACGCAGCTAACTTAGTCGCAGCTTACCAAACCGAGCAAGGTTCGTCGCCGCAGCGGCACACCACCTCCGTTACTGTATTTCAATTGTACCGCCTTGAATGATCTGGAACAACGGCGTAGCTTCAGCCACCTCCAAACCAAATACATGTACACTCCCTTTTAGAAATGTATATATAGTTGGGCCGTTGAGGCCGTTGAGGGGTCCATCCCGAATATCCATATCAAATCCTTACTACTATGTCTCCCGTGCGTTGACCTCTTTCTCTGTCCTGCGTTGACGTTTTACTCACGCATTCTGTTCATCCTCTATCGTTATAGGTCATCCAGAACCCCGTTGACCAGCACTGCGGATTGAGCCAGTGCAACTGCGGCCCTTCGTGCGTGTCACCGTTCGACTTCCAAAGATAACACCACTGACGCGGGTCCATTCATACACAGCTGCCAGTGCAAGCCTGGCGAGTGCAAGTGCTGAACGGCTTGCCAGTGTATAATATAACAACATGACCCTCGAAGGAAATTGAAAACTGTCCGCGTTGAAATATGTGTACCCTCACTATGCTCCTGGTCGTGTTTGATAATTGACTGTGAGAATTGTGCTTATCTATGTGATATGATCCATGCATAAGGGGGCATGTGTTGGCCAGGTAAATCCTCTGGCCACGATTAAGGGAGGCGCTGTCGGGGTCACGAGGTAATCATCAGACCATGCTGTGTGCACGGCGCCGTATAACGGGGATAATGCCGACGCTATGCCATGTGGGCCGGCGGCAACGTTTGCGTCGCACGAGAAGGATTGACTGGTTTTCTTACAGGAATTTCGGGAAGAGAGACCCTGAGCTTGCTGTAATAGGGATTGTAGTGATTCTTTATCAGGCAGGAAGTCGAAGTCCATTCCACCCATTCAACTACGAAGATACTGTGTATTCCTAATTTCCTATCAGATGACAATTTCAGTTTACATTCTGCCCAGTGCGCACGTTCTCGAATTGCCCCATACCGTTCTCTGAAACACATTGTAATGCGCAGTAATATTTAAGGATTTTGGGATATTTGGGGTGCTGTCCGCCGTGCTGATAAATTCCCATGAGATGAGTAAAATACGTCGCGTGATACTGTACCTTTGAATTTGAACAAAACCACATGATCAGTGCGATCGACGAAACAGGAGACAACAACAACAGAAAACGAGGGGCCAGACGTGACTACTGCGAAGCGAGACTACTGCACCTTCTGATATCGGAGGCCAGTGAGGGCCAGTCACCTAATATCAGTGATATTGGTCTTGACTCGGAGATGCGAAGTTGCGAACGGGTGATACACATTGAAAAAAAAAACAGACAAGACACCGACAAGGAGGTCAACATGGATTACAGACGGGCTCGCCATAAAAGACGCTCGAACAACAAGGAATTCCGCTCTGGAACAGTACTGGATGCAACGACGTGAGGTTTTTAGGAGAGACAAAGACCCCAAGCACCGAGGATCACGATCTGAGTTTCACACTACCAAGGGTGTGCGTAAATGCACTTTACTCTTCCCCGGGGCCAGCTGGGAAGTGAGCGCGGAACGGAACATGGAACGGCCCGGAGCGACGGAGCGCCCACGACCAAATAGATAAAGCACAGAACGACAGCATCATGCGTGCATCATATTCAGTAGCTAGTACATACATTCATCTAGTCCCTATCGTCTCGGGGCAGTAAGCCGTTACCATACAACACAGAGCAGTGGCCTGGCTCCCTCAGTTATCGTGCCGTACGTGCGATCAGATTACTGCAGATACAGATCTTCCTGCGCGCATCCACTTATGGATCCGTTCACCTAGTCACCACCTGTTTTGTGTTAAATTCATATAAAATTCAAAATAAATCCCATGTATTTTTTCTCTTGCAAAAACACTCTATTTATCTGTAGGAACATTATGGCTAGACAGAATTTATTCTGCTAAAAAACTGAATGAGATAGTACTTTTATTCTTTTAAGAATAATGAATTTGGCCACTTTACCCTATGCCTATAATACCCTGTATCTATTGGTCCATTGCATGAGTTACAAGCTTTAGGATGCATTGGTTAGACTTATACTGTATCTGTTGAACTAAATTTTCATGTCATAGGGAAAACCCACATTCATGCCTACAGTATGGGTGCAGGCTTGGTGTGAGTTGATGTGTTTAACAGAAACCCATGGGTATGTGGGTTAATGCATTTGTTTAGACTATGATGGAAGTGATATCACTAATGCATAAGAAAAATTATGTAAAAAAAAAAATACTACAACATGGCTATAACATCCTTCCATCTACCAATCATCCACAGACACCCTTACTTTCCTGACAATTTACCACACCCATCATGATCTCCATCACACACTTATTACACTTAACTATTTCTTTAATTTCATAACAATAATATTTAAAGTTTAATTCATAGTTGAATCTTGGCAAGCAAATACACATGCAGCTTGCTGATTTAATGACCTTCTGCTGCAGCTGAGTTCTGCATAAGAGACTTTAGGACAGCTTTTGTGACTTTTTTCACCCCTAGCCCTAGGGTTAGGGGTAGTTTTCAACTTTGTCAATTTGGCCACTATACAAAATAGGTGGTGACTTAGCAAATGGATCCATAGCTCACCTAGGGCTGATATTACTTCACTCATTATCTAGCACATATTTAGTAATGGTCCATATATTACTAAATATAGCACTCTCCAATAAACAAAAACAAAAACATGATCTGCGATCGATGTATCTCAAATTGCCGCACAATTTTATTTTGTGGCACATTTTGCGGCAAATATGCTAACCAACACTAGATGCACTTCCTCTCATGCCCACTCTCAGGTGTTCATCTTTGTACGATAGAAGTGTTGGATGGCAACTGAGTACATGCAACCCACTTGGCCTACTATAGTCACGGTAGGTACATGCATGTTATTCACGACCTCCTAATAGCAACTCCAACATCTATTCGAACGTCTCCCGCAGCTCCTTTTTAAAGCTCCTTCAGTTTGCGCCTTCCATACATGGCGGCGTCGGGTCATTCATTTGGTCATTATGAGCTTGTATTTACACCCGGGCCCCTCGCGCGCTTACTCTACATCCCACTCGTTTCCCGCATGCGCCGCGGTTTCCCGACAGTATTTGCAGGACTTCGGGTCCTTCAAACAATTTCGGAACACGGGCGACTACCCAGCGTGGTTTCAGGGAGACGCATTCACCATTTCCGTGATGCGATGGGTGATCGGGTCGACGACTCGGGATGTTATCATAGGACATGTTGTGAAAAAGGGAGAAAGCTTCGGTGTCAGCGTCACTCGCCTCCGAAGGGAGAAAATTCCGGGTAGAGACTCGTAGGCGACGATCATATCTTCAAATTCGGAAATGTAATTCTTGTTGTATACGGCATCTGTGCTCGCTGTGATCTTCCAATTGATAGTGGAGGAAATGCGGAGATGGCGAAGGGAGGTGAGGTAACTCGAGGAGGATTTGAACATGCCGCAGCCATTCTGTAGACGGACATGATCTCCATAGAAAAGAACGGAATAATTGCCAGCCCTATTGCGACTTCAGCGTCCTTCGGGAATGAAACGAAACGTATATTCGAAGAAAGATCCTTGACCCCAAGTGACTCGCTCTACCCAAAGGATATAAGTTTCCCATGGGCGGGAAATTGAAGCTCCTTAGGTGCATCTTACATCCGACGAGCGTTTGCACCCTCGAATCCCAAGATCCGGAGATTTCCATAGTATTTCTAAGGGAACTCCTGGAAGTTTGGTCATCAAGTTTTTCTCCACAAACTTTAGAGTTGTTACTTCACTGGTGGTCTTGAAGTATGGACCGACGGGGAGGCTGACCCGCATTATAAAGGATAAGAGAGAGCTATTAGCATTGCTAAAGGGATGTAACGAATATAGCTTGTCAAAATCACCAGCGCAAAGGAACTCGATCTCGTAACTCGGGAGATAGAAGGCGAGAGTGACGAAGTGCAATAGCCTTTGCGAAGGCCAAGGCAGTCCAGCTCAGGCTAGGGATAACATCGAACTGTTCAAACTTCCATTCAAGTCAGCGCTGAGGGGATCGGAGGGCATGCTAGTGGCGGGCGATGAAGAAATCGAAGGATAGTTAATGAAGTTGTGAAGCCTGGAAAGGAATGGAGCAGAACGGCAAGGGTGGGGACCATGGGTATCTACTGACCCTATGCACGGTATATGATGGTACGGTTAATAGGGGAATACAATATATCTGACAGTTACACCTACGAGGGAGCGTTAACAGCAATAAGTTATTGCACAGCGTGAACCTGGGGAGCTTAATGCGTGTGGAGACTTGATGTCCATTCGGACCTGCCAGCGAGCAGGGCGATTTATGACCTTGTTACTTTCTTGATCAATGCGGCGGATGAGGTTCTTTGACATACTGCTGAAACCCCGTCGCGCCTCCGGACCTCTGCCCGCTCCTCCTGCTTCCGCTCCTCTCTAGCGTTCGTGCTACTGCTGCAGCCTTTCTAGTTTCTTCAAGGGATCTATAAATTAAGAAGCGCCAAGGGCTACGGGTTGTTGCAACTTGTTGGGCAGAAGGGAACCGAAGTGTTTCAAGCACGAAGCGACTATGTGCCATAAATGAAGTTAATGAAGTATGGATAGGGAAAACGCTCAACTTGCGCCGCCTGTCCATCCTATATTTAGTTGCGGAGAAGTTAGATTGTCATGCGGGGAACCCCAATAGATCCTTTAACAAGCGCCGAGGTTATTAACCAGAAGGAGACTGATGATTTACAAGAATGTAAAATTATGATCTCGTGGCAAAGAGAAATAAAGCAATCGGTTTCCTATCCGGATTGACGTCTGCATGTTGGAGGAAGTCGACATGACCTTGAAAGTAATCAGGAACTCACGGGAGCACATGCCCGAAGACGAAGACAACACCAACTGCTTCATTATTGTAATATTGACGTCCTTCATCCGATGGCATATGTCCCCGCATCAATAGAGCATTTGACAGCCTTTGTTATGGTAGAGGTCTACGCCATCAATTACGACTTCAAGCACTGATTGATTGATATCGAGTCAGGATTACGTCGATAGGAGTCGTAATTAATGGCGAGTGACGGGAGTGAAAACACGCGTCATTGGTAACAAGTGCGAGATTAGTGCGAGAATCATTAGTGCGGGCAAGAACTAGTACCGGCTTCGGCCGCCCCGTCAGAGAGGGCATAGTTGCACCAGAGAAGCAGCGAGTGGGCGTTGATTAAACGACGTCAGAAGCTCCACCATTACTGGATCACATGTCGGCCTCCAAACCGGTTTAAAAGCGGGCATACGTCAGTCAGGCCAGATTTTATTCGATCGTGATCACGCGGAGTCGGAGACCGACGGAGCATGCTCGAAATGCCAACACGGTAAAAGGTGTCCGTCGTCTTGGCATAGTACTAATAGTGCTGTTGTACGAGTACAGCGACTGCAAAAAATCAGGCGATCAGAATATTGGCTCCACTCGATCACCCCCACACCAACCCGTTCGTTCGGTGTTCGAACCTGTTCGAATCGAGGATGACGTAACCCATTACAGGGCAGTATTTTCGCTCCTGTCATCGACCTATGAAGCCGGATGGGAGGTTAGAATACAAGGAGAGGCAAGTTACAATATGAACCGCATTGATCGGTTTAGTGTGGCTCCACATGACCTCATACCCTAGGCCTGTAGCTTGCCAGCTGCGGTGCTGCGGCGGCAGAACCTTATGGTGGCAAAATTGTCTCGTTTACACTTGTGTCGGGACAAGATAGATGATCAATTCAATGGATAAAAGATTCCCCTATGTGTAGAGGCACCTCCATAGAAACAGTTTACAGTTACAGTTTATTCTTTGGTGTTCCTAGGTTGTCATACGAAATCTTCTGTTTTCTCTTTACAGCAGCTGCGGACTCGCTAAGATCCTGGAGAAAAAGCGCACGTAAATAATCCCTACTATATTGCTCGAGCGATGAGAGTATCCAATGTACCTTACTCTGGAGAGCAAACGCCGCCCACGCCGCCTGATACTCAAGCGCATCCTCCACACTGAATCAAAAAATCACGTCGTTCACTAAATCAGCGGACAGATAAAACAAAACGCACGAATGATTAATAGCATGTGTGATGAATTGTTTAGTCCCCACGACAGCAACGGGACTTTTCCTCGCGATGACCTCTGCAAACTCGAAGATAGCAGCGCGCACAACCTCCACCCTCGAACCAGGCACGACGCGCGACACGAAACCAAGTGACCGCAGCGCCTCTTCTGCGCCGAACGTCCGCGCCGACAACGCAAGCTCATGGACGAGCGACGCGTTCGCGGCCAGTTTCGGCATACGCGCCAGCGTGCCCGTATCAGCCGCCAGCCCGACATCCACCTCCTTGATGCTGAACGCGGCATCCGAGGCGGCCCAGCGCACATCGACAGCGCATAGCAAGTCGAGCGCCAGTCCGAACGCTGTGCCGTGTATAGCTGCTATTACTGGCTGCGGGATGCGCGCCGGTGCACCAATCGCATTTTGGAAATCGCGGAGGTGGGCGCGCGTTAGGAGGGCGCGACGACCGGTATCTGTGTGCTCCGGGAGAGCATGCAGGTCTGACACTGTGGAGGTGGGATCGTTGAGTCGTGTTGAGTTCGTGGGAGGGAGAGAGAGAGGTAAGTTTCGAGAGTGTGTCAAGCAGGAAAGTTACGCACGGTCTACGCCACCTGAGAATGTCTTTTCCAGGGCGGAAGACAGAACTACGATGCGTACTGTATTGTCCTCGGAGATAAAGTCAAAAGCAGCGCCATATTCACGCCAGAACCTATTTCGTACAGTATTATGTGTTCAAATCAAGGTCAATCCCCGTCTCTCTATCGATCGATCGCGCCCATAACGTACTGTTCATTGAATGCATTCACAGGTGGTCTAAACGAGGAACAGGGGAAACATTCAGCGTTAGCGAGTTCGGTTAGTGAACAAGAAAGGGACCTTCTGAGTTCAATGTGGAGCACGTTTTCGGACGGAAAGCTCATAGCAAGATGCTTGAATTGAGCGGCATACGATGGGGCGATAGGATGCATGGTGATAGGGAGGCCACAGTGGTGTGAGTACTGTAGTATCGTCGGTCACCGTATTGCCATCGGTTTCGTTGAGTGACGCACCGCGGCGGAGACGCCCTGTCGATGTAAGCGCGCGTGATTAAGCGCGTGACTTACGGAGTCCCACAACTCCGCTGCCGTGCGCCACATGTACGACACGACTTTTTGATTTTCTGACAGGAAGACGGCGAACTGGTACAGTACTACGTAGTTAGACGAACAATTGACTAATGATCACTAGAACTCCACCACCAGAGCACAACCTTGAAGGGCGTACCATGCATTATTTTATTGTGGTTCAAGTGAGAAACTCTCATCCGATAGCCGGCACATCTTCAAAAAGACTAGCTCTCCGCACTTTCTCCTCATGTTTCTCCTTCTGGAAAGTTTTAACTCAACCGCTACTGCACCCGGCGCCCTTCGTCCCCTGCTTAACGCTCAGAGACGTAGTCAAATAGCCCTACTCAATTCCAACTTACTGTATTTCCAGAACTTATTCTTATTTTTGTGCATGCCCGAAAAGGCTGAGATGGTGACCGATCTGAATTTATTTCGGTGTCAAAATCAAGTTCTACGAAATAAGTTCAGGGAATAAGGAGTACCGCTAATATCATAGCGTATTAACTCAGGCGATTGTCGCTTGTTATTATAGTGGCAGTTCACAAGCCCACATCGTCAGGAAAGGCCACGTTTGTTCTATTCGAGGTGATATGGCCGCGTATTATGGCCCGGGCGTACTATGAAACCCGAGTCTGAACAATGATACCTGCCCTGCCTTCGTTGCACAATAAATTTGCTCCTAACTGAGCCCGCTTGTTGATTGAGATAGGGGGGATGTTACTGTTCAATCTCTCCAATCTCCCGCCTAGAAACCCTGATCGATATTCTTCCCTACTGTACCTATATGTTCATCAGGGCCTCTCCGATGCCGCTTAACTACTACTGCATCTCCATTTCTCGGGTGTCCTCGGAGCCGCGTGATCCGGATGTGCACTGTACTGTACCTGTAACAGAAGCCTAAGAAGAAGACCCGTGCCGTAGCTTTCTAGCGTATTGCATGCAGGCGCTGCATTGAACCGAACCGTGACGCGTGATGCGTGACGGGCCATACACGTGCATGCATACACACCCGAGTACACCTTTTACCACGAACCTGAGAAACGTGCACCGTTTTTCCCATCATGGTCTTTTATCCGCTGCACATCATCAATGATAGGGCCCATTAGGGTTCCACGCTTGTGCCCGCATACTTTGTAACTTGAAACACAGGGTCAAGTGTCACTATATTCCTTAGCAACGTAGGATCACCATGAGTACAGTACATGAAGTTCCATATCATCACAAAATTGTTGGCGCCCTGAAGGCCGTGCTTGGGTCTTATGTTTTGTTTTATCACTCCATCAAGCAATGCCACGCCACCAACATCTCTTTTTTGACATGTTGGCTTCTTCGGAACATTACCCTTCCTTATTAGGAAGATGCGGTGTGTATACTTACGCCGTTCTCCCACTTCCCTACTTTCTGATCTCCACTCTCATCGCGCGGCCCCACCTCTCCCACACACACGCCCCTAAAAGTATTGATTTTGACTATCAGGCGGTGGTAGTGACTTCGTCGCCCGCTGCCACCACCCATGGGAACGTTCTCAGCGCCTCTCTTTTGACAGAATCTAAATGTTGAATGACCCGTCGGGGAGATGAAATAGAACTGGCAAACGTTTTTAAAATGTATTAGACATTCACACGAATTGCTACGCAATACGACGGTGGTATATGAGAGCAACTACAGATAAATGAGATGCACTAGGCCCCAAGTCCACGTAAAACACTGGAAAAAAACACTGTACATGGAAAAGATAGGGGAACGTATAGTCATGATCATTTAGTACTTAGTCTCGGTGATGCTTGCCGGTGGGGAGGGTGAAGATGTCATTCGGGGTAAGCATCTCGGCCAAACCGCAGTAGTATGCAATCAAGGCCGTCGCGACGCCAAAGTAACCTCCGACCTTAATAACGTTGTCTTTCTGGTTAAGGAAGCCTGTATTTCCATGTTGAGTGAGCTATTCCCCTACAAAAGCACCAGGAATACGCACCAATAGACAAAACCAAGAACGTTGTTGTAAGGAAGAAGAATAAGGCCGACAACCCAATAGACTTGCGGAGCGAGCCAATGCTATGGAAAACAAGGACACGTTGTTAGGAGCGCTTAATACTATAGTCACATTTTGACGCGCTCAAGGCGAGCGCGCACAAGATGAATAGATAACTCACAAAAACAAGAACGTGACAATCATCCAAGAAAGGAGGAAAATACCAATTGCATTATCTTCCATGCCAGGTGCGGCGGCCTTGTAGGCATCGGCGATACCCGAGTCGGGGATGAAGAGGGTCGCGAATGAGAGCCAGAATCCACCATAGGAGGAGAACGCTACATGCAAAAAACAATTGTTAGCAAGACTGCTGTGATAGAGGCGGGCCGTACGGAGCCGAAAGTTATCTCGGCTTCCGTGGACGGCAACAATTGGATAAATGGAGGTGCTTCGAAGAAGCACGATGTGCGACTCCACGGAGCATATAGCATGTGGTGCATTCACACGGGGTTTGGACCATGAAACCGCCAACCCTGAATGACCAAGAATGGATGATGGGATTTTCCCAAGACTCACCAGTTGCACCAAACGTGTTGCCTGCGGCAAACTCCCACATGCCAGCAAGGAACTGGGCGAGACCACCATAGAAGAGGGCCATACCGACTACGACATTTGGGACAGTAACGTGACGTGCATGTACGTTGTAAAGGGAAAGGACGAGTGTCGTCGACGCAAAACCGAACAGTCCGCTACATGGGTCAATGAGTTTAAGTACAACGTCAAGAATCATGCCAGTGAAAGGCGACGAACAGAGGAGCAGGATTCCCAACCTGGCAGCGCCGCTGCGGGGCCTCAAGTTTCTCGATGTCAGACATGAAGTGAGCTCAAAACAGGTTCAAGGTTTTCGTAAAGAGTCGAACAGGCAGGGTAGAGGTGAAGGAGAAGAGCTGTTGGATACGAGATACGAGAATGGAGGAGTGCTTTTATACTTGTTGGTTTGGTTTTGACACGCCACTGGGGGTCCGAGTCGCCGGTGAGACAAAACTCAATCCAGTTTGAGATTTGATCGAATAACGGCTAATGAATAGAATGAATTATGGAAGAAAGCATCTTGATTCCCATCTCGCCTTCAATAGAGACGGGGCAACGTTCCCTTTGACCTCGTTAGGCGATGCCCGAGCCCTACTCTCGAATCGTACCATACCAAACTACCCCAGGTGGATCGAAAGAGCCCCAGCCAGACGGTTGCCAATCACAGAGAGCAGAGGGCAACCAGCATTCCAGGGTCGGTTGTGGCTGGTTTGTTCATTGACGACGCATGAAGCACTTGTCACATGCAGCCCAATCGGGAAGCCGCAAGAAAGTGGAGGAGGCGCCTAACGGCCTCATCGGCCGCCGCCGCCGCCCATCAGGACCACCGAGACCTTCCTTTCTTGGGCTTCTTGAGCTTCTCATCAAAACATCATCAACGCCACATGAACCGCATCCCACACATCATGCCACAAACAGTCTCAGAGATCTCAGCACGTGAGTCCGCATCAAAAGTATCGTCTTTCAGCCCTTTTCACTCCAGACCATGTTGAGTTATTGACGTTGAAACATCCCGTTCATTAATCATGGAAGCTTTCGGAACTTGTGACAGCTTTGCGTAAACCGTTCTAAAATTGATAGAACAGCATGGCGAGTTTGTGAGCCACGCGAGTCTGGTAACTGACTTTCACTTGAATTGAATGGCTGTGTTCTATCCCATGCTATCCCTTGGCGTGGCATCGCGTAACAGATCGATTTCGACTAAGTTGTCCCGCCTTCGGGGAATTCGGTTTAAAGGAGTCAAAGGACCTCACATGAGTACAGTCGTTGGTCGATAGCCAATACCGTACAGTACCCCCTTCGGAGCACATAACGACCGGCCTACTTGTACAATCCGGAACTAGAAAATTATTACAAATTCTTTGACGCACTCCTATGAAGAGCTCATATGTATTTGGTATCTTCCGGAAGGGGTATGGGTTATAAGACGGAGCTTGGGCTGTAAATGACATCCGCCCTCGTCGGATCGTCCTGACTAGTGACGCTTGCAGGCGGAAACCGCGGAGCTCATTGAGTATAGGTAGACTAGTATGTAGCAGTGCTGAACGTGGCGGACTTGGCCATTTTGACGCCGACGCCACAAGTAGCGCTGGACGAACGGATGTGACTATATGCGTTCGATTCGGTTAGGTTCGATCGCGGACGCCTCACGTGCCGGTGGTCGACAGCAAATTCACTTGCGGGCAGACAATGAAATCCAATTCAGTCGGCTATTTGCGAGATCATATTGGTCAGTTTTCTCAACTGAACTGAATTTTTATTATGGTCTGCTCGCAGTAAGTACCAGTACAGTAACGAAAGGAAAGATACTCGAAAGGCCCTGTGCCAACGACCACATAATTTGATGAGGATCAAAACCTTACTGACCTTCACCACCCGTAATCAAATCCACTTCAGGGCAGCTGAGGGGTTCCTGCAGAGCAGCGGGACAGGTCACTCCGATCGTGCCTCTGAGACGGCGAGGGAGGTGCCAAAGCGCTGGAGTTGAGCTCGCGTAGGGCAGTGATCGGACGGTTGACGGTCGGTATGTATTGATATGTACAATATCCCTAATCGGTTTCTCGAGACTTGAGTACAGTATGATTTTTTTTGATGATTTTGGGCAGGACAACCCCGCCGCCTCACTTATTGTATACATGAAACAAATATATTTGGTCAACATTCGGCCAACCACGCTATGATGAACTAGCTCAGGTACTGTACACGTACACGTATAAACTATGCTAACTTACCTCGTTGGCTCACAGCACCCTTTTCCCCGCCTGCGATCACGTGCAATCGTCATCTCTCTAAGTCTGTGTTCACCGTGACATGCTCATGTATTCATCTCCTAAACTATTGTATTCGTGCCTTCCATCGCCTGCGTTCGTCCCTCAAATTCTTTGGACGTGTCAACAACGGATCTCCGCTGGGTCTTTCAACTCCCTTTCCCACGCCACCTCTTCCCTTCGCCTTCGCGCCACCGCTGCCGCAACGTCGCTCGTATATCAGAACTATTCACTTGGGATCCACCCATTTCTGTGATTATCCCCGCCCTGTAACATCTCAGAATCAATAAGTCGCCAGGTACTATATGTCGAAGTGAGCGGGACCAGGCGACGGAGCGCCCGTCGGAGCGCCCGGACACACCCAGTAGACGCATCTGAGTACGGCACGACGTCCACCTCATCCCACCGGGATACCTTACGGACAGTATATACATATTCTATTCAATAGCTGAAACACCCGGCCACCTTGGCCTGTCATCGTAGTACTGGGCAACAGCGCCCATATTCGCGTATATTAGTTACAATAATGTGGATACGCTTCCTCATTTATTGTGCTGCATTTGTACTGCACGCGCGGATACTGTACTGAGGTGAGCAGATCGTCCCGTTCATTAGTTTCCCATTCGCTTACACTCAATAGATTAGTTTGTCCTTACAGACAATCACGCACGCGTCCGCAGTCACTCACCCTGGTTTTTTACACTTGCGACACTATATATGTCCAACAAGACTGGAGGCTAGATCTGGAGTGTAATATGGTCCACACTACGTGAATAATTTATATGACGATTTGTATGTCCGCTGTTCCACCGCCATGCGTACGCTACGCGATAATCTTGGCTTTTACCATCTTTCAAGCATCAAACGTCGATAATGGCGCTTTCGTGCTCGTACGTGTCTATCGGTACTCTCTAGAAGTGCCGTTCTTCAAGTGCGCGGCAGACTGTTACTTCCTGGCGAATACGCAAACGATTTGAGCAGAGGATGGCCGCTGCGTTCTACGGTGCTGGAAGATCGCGTCAACGGGAGCAGTACATTTGCGTTGGCCAAGTTACACAAGAACGGTGCGGCGTGTTGTTCTCGAGCTTCTTCTCTTTGAAAACCCGCTCTACTATGGCTGCTCACCTAGAGGTGAATTCATAATTCACAGTTGCTGCCGTGTAGCACGTATGAGCAACGGCCCGGTAGCAGAAAGAAACGAAGCACCATTTCATAAAACGCAAGTGGTCTGTGGCAGTTGAGAGGGTATTTGCGTACATATGGTCGCTACAACTCCTGCGCGAGCTCAGCTCTAGCGCGGCTGCGGCTCGGCTCTCTCCCCGCCGTCCGAGTCCCCGGGCCTTCTGCAAATCCATCACGCTTTTCGAGTCGCCATGTATAAAAATTCAGGACTCAGGCCTGCTCTTGTTCAACAGCAGTGCTCACATCCTATTCTAGTTTTCATCTTCAGAGGACAGGTGCCTCGCAGTCTCTACTATCTTTCGGTTTTTTTGTGCAATCTTCTTACTTCACTTGGCCAGTCCGAGTCCTACGTGCTCTCATTCAGCCCTCCTAAGCGTTCATATTTTCCACCTTATTGTCTTGTCGAGATGATCCCGGGCCCCAAATCATTCGTTTCCCTCTTAATCCTCGCTTTGACGTCGTCCGTCAATGTTGCTGCCATTCCTCCTGCTCGTCAGTTCCTCCTCGTCTAAGGAGGACTTTACTAACTTCCGATCTAGGGTTTGCCCCCAGGACTATGTGCCAGCCATCGCATTGCCCTCTTTGCCGCCGATGCGGCGGATCTCAGGGCAGGCCCATGCAGCTTTCCATGAAAAGCGACTATGTAAGTTCCCCTTTCTCGGTCGGCTTCGTGAGGCTGTAGAGGAAGACTTTGCTAACCTCTGAATTAGTGCGGCTCCGCAAGACAGGCGCGCCCCCCAAAGGCTCAAGCGCCCCCCAATCGGAATTCCCCCCCAGTGCCCAAGCTCCCCGCAATCGGAATTTCCAGCAGCCTGGTTAATCAGCCCACCGGGGTCATTGATACGTCGCATACAACGGTCCCTGCTGCGACGGACACTGAATTGGCCTCTGCGACGGATACTGTGACGTCCACAGCGACAGACCCTGGATTGGCCACCACGACGGACCCTGCATCGTCCACCACGAGCGGATGACCTTGACCCCACTGCTGAATGAAAAGTGATTTCGTACGTTTCTCTTTCTCAGTCTCCAACTTCCGAACTACGATTTGCCCGCGAATAAACCAAACTTGCAGGACAAGTAATGGTTGAATAGTTTTATTGGAATATGTGCTGTCGCCGGGCTCTGTAAATGCTCTAGTTGCAAGGCCCTATAACGGTTCATTGTGTGTCCAGGGCCGTCATGTCGGGAATTTCCTGATCAGGAGTCACTCATAAACTGGTTATAATCGGCTACA
Source organism: Russula griseocarnosa (assembly GCA_022884055.1). NCBI lineage: Eukaryota > Fungi > Basidiomycota > Agaricomycetes > Russulales > Russulaceae > Russula > Russula griseocarnosa. The sequence goes on from JAGKRU010000021.1 coordinate 350,449, forward strand.
ATCGGCTCGATCAAAAATCTAATCATACCCTTAAACAACCACTGACGTCTGCTTACAACCGGGCACCTCGCGCTTACAACCATGATTGCAACCAGATCATAGCGAGGATCATAATCACGATTACAGCGGGGATCATAATCACCATCACGATCAAGGGTCTAACTGTGGTCACAGCTGGGTTACAATCCCCACGCCATTAATTGCAATTTTGATTACAATTTCCTGATGCCTCGCCCTCGCCCTCCCCTGCTCCCCTTCCTCCGTGTAACATCATGACCCTAATACACGTCCCGTTCGTCAATAATATATTATTGGGAGATTACAGTGCGGCTACCTTGCTGACTCTGCGTGCAAAGTCGCAGCAACACATTCACAGCCATGATCGACGCACCGCATATGGCAATCTCCCCTGTGCACCGCTTGGAAAATTTTCATGTGCCTTGAGAGACGATTGTGGTCGGATTGGAGGCACGTTTCACCCATGAGTGCTGAGGTTCCTCCCTTCAGTAGCATCTCGACATAAAATTGCCTTTCAAAGATGCCAGGCATAGAATTCCAAGGGTGATCCTCAGGCGGTGGAGTCGACTTGGTCGATGGCAGCAATTGAGTGCCTAGGTAGGGAGTTGTCCAAGTCGGAAGGTGACGGGAGGAAGAGGAAGATGGTGATACGGCGTGCGAATACCAGTGTTGTGGGGACAGGAGAGGGCAAGTGGCTGTGGCGTGGGGGCTCTCGGCGCGGGCGCGGACTGTCGTCGAAGTTGACGATTCGGAAGACTCGGAGGGCTCATGTGGACTGAAATTCATAACCAGACTGGCTCGTCTGCGAACTAGGACTGATTCCGGATGGAGGATAAGCTGTGATGATCGTGATGTGAGTCAGGACTGATAGGCACGGGTGGCATCAAGTTTTATCACGAGACTGGATCGTTGGATGTGTTGGCTCTGGTATCGAGAATGAACATTGCATGGGTTGCAGAATGGTTCTGTGTGAAGACCAAAGATGCCAGGGAAGCAGGGGTCATATATACACCGTCATTTTCTCTCGCAAGAACGTGTGGCAATAAAATCACACCCTGCAGAGCGGCCCCGCTCAGGTGTTACTCGCAGATTTAGACCGCGCTATTGGTGTTGGCACGACCCAGGGGGAAGGGACTACCGGTTGTGAATCATAGCGACAGCGGTTTGGTGTACGGACGATAGCGGGAGAGAAAGTTGCGTTGTGAGTAGCTCATACGAGCATGGTTTCCACCTCATCATCTGCGATCAGAGTTTAAAAGTTGTGTCAGTTACCCCACAATCCATCGACAACGGACTAAACCAGCCTACCAAGTGGTTCAGAGACTGTCGAATTCTCTGCCTCGCGGACAGCAGAGGGACAACCAAACTGGAACTTGAGCCTTGGTGCACCAGGGTAGTTGCTCACACAGATGGCAGCGTCGTTGTCTGCTTGGTCTTTCGGCTCCCTTTCCCACGCCACCTTTTCCCTTCGCTACGCTCGTACTATCCACTTGTGATCCACCCATTACTGTGAGTATCTCCGCCGCGCCCTGTAACATCTGAGAATAAATAAGTACGCCAAGTACTATATACGTCCAACAAGACTGGAGACTAGATCTGCAACCAGCCGACGTGTAGAGGGATTTCGCACTGTGAAATATGCACGCGAGGACGCAGACCCAGGCAGGGGTCATCCATCCCGAGTCATGACTATCATGCATCCAGCAATATTCCCAGAACTCAGGATGGTATCCGGCAGTCTCCCAGTCACACAAATAAGGGCATGAACCGATTGTTATACGGACCACTACTAGTATTGACGTACCGGAGCCTCGTACTCTTGTACGAACACATTCTATCGAGAATGACAATCAACTGATCTGCGTGCGATATTGTTGCCTGCCAGCCATAAGTCGGGCCACTTCCTGCTGTCGCTGCGAGCCCACTGCCTCTAAACGCTCAAGCACTGGCATTACATAGTTCGTATTAAGATTCGCGCCCGCCAGTGGAGTCTTGGTCAACTTCGGCTGGAACCACAACGCCGAAGTCCGCGCTCTCCAATTTATTCACGGACGCCTTTCATTCCCAACACTACACGTGTTGCATCATGTACATTTCCCCTCCTCTCCACACTGTCCTCAACGGCATGCGGACTACTGTAGCTGATCGTCATTCTCAACAAAATGCGCTCGTTCACGAGCACGTCCTGGGTCTGTCAATGGTAGCCCGTATAAGAATCGGTTCGTGCCCTATCTATGGGACCCCCACACGCATTTGCGAGCGTAACGTAGTACCTCGACTACTACTAGTATCACGGCGTATTCCTCGAGTTCTGTAAAAGAAATCGTCGAAGAGCCGTTCAGCTATATTTCTCCACGGAGGCAAAGGTTCACCTAACTCACGGTGACCTTTTCCCTTGCAACATACTCGTTGAGGCCCCAAAATTACGGACTAGGAGCCGCCTGGTACTATCCTGACTTCTGGGAATACTGCGGGATGGATGATACTGCATGGGCTCACGTCCTCGGGCGCATATTCCCAGGTCGGGAGAAAGAAATCAAAGCGTATCTGACATCATTCATTGTATCTATAACAACAATATGTACGTGTAGCCCATGAGTGCATGAGTCGTGGCTTAAATCCATCCATACGCTTATTAGCAGTAATAAAAGTAAGTGCATAATTCTACAGGAACAGCAAATGGACGGCGACGTGAAGGTGATGCAACCATATATAAGGCATGAATGAGGTGTGGGCTTTTTTTTTCAATCCAGTTTTATATACCGCGCATATATCTAAGACAATGAAGCTTCACCTGTTGGTAGTACTGTCTAATAGGGTAAGGTAGGCTTCTGCGCGGCTGTATCAGGCGAAGCCATGCTGGATGTGTGCGTGCGTGCGTGCAAAGGCCAGCATGTGTAGTAGGCATGTGTTGTGTTATGTGCTTCAGTGCTCACGGTTGGGCCGATATTATCCGAGCCCTAATCTGGGGCTTGGCCCCAAAGTATCTACGTGTGTTGCCCTCATCGGTTCCCACATGGCCCGTTGCTTGGCACGGACGTATGTCTCGTCATCCCATCCATGGACAGTACCATAGGCGTTGGTCATGTGAGAGTGGGTAGTGAAGAAGGACATGCACTGTAACTTCGAGAACTGCCCCGCAGGCGATATCTTCTTCCGTTGCTGGTAGAGGTTCTTTTGAACTTGAGGCGGTACGTTCCGGTGAATGCATGTGTGATGAGGCGTGTCAGCGTGGATTGTACTTCACAGTGACAGGAGACGTAGTTCTTGGCCCTTAATCCGTGTTGAGGCTATTCGGATGATCGCGTGGGCCTGACCATCTGGTCGTGTGTCGAGAACACTGTGAAAGCCTTCCTTGGCGCGGGCTCACGTGGTAACGTAGCGCCGTTCTCACGTTGCTGTTGCTGCTCGTGTCTCGGCGCGTTGATGATGGATTGAGGGTGGCCTCTGCTCGCTGAGCAGCGGTCTCTTGACCGCTTCTAGAGCAGGGTGGCGAAATTGTTTGAAGTCTACGAGCACGGGGGTCCATTTGGCAGATTGGATCGTGAGGATAATTTGAGGGTGCTTTGTGAGTAGTGAGTCAATGATTTCGAGGGAGAGTGTACTGTGTGAAAATTGAAGAAACGGCGGGGGGCCGGCGTGGTTGACCCAGTGATTACCTGTACCGAACCTGAATATCCAGTCCCCTTGATGGAATCGCCCAGTAACGTTAAGGCTAGGCGCAGCGGCGCCTCCGAGTCCACTTCGATGATGGCCTAGGTCAAATTTTCCCCAAGCCCATTCCTACTGAGCGTGGTATAGTACCGCTGCCACGGTGGCGACGGACTTGTTATCGTGTCGTCCTCTGTTAGAAAACTTGGTGGTCATAAAGATTTGAGGTACCGTATCGTTCCTGTACTGAGATGATTCGCTAAGAGATCGGAGTGGGGGCCTGATCCTCACGTTTCGGAGGAGTCCAAATGGAGACTCTGCCTTCTCTTTTTTTTTTTGAGAGTCAAGCTCGTATTCCGCACGACATAGTAACGGGGTACAGGGCGGTCACACCACCTACTAAGCCAATTTTTCAGGCTCACCCTTCGAGGGGCACCTTCGGATATGTCAGGTCCAGGGAAGGCTTCTATCATTCGCTTGCCTTTGGCGAAGACCCGGCTGGCCATGGCACCCAGGAGAAGGCACGGAGCGAAGTTTTTGCTAATATTGAAGTCGGGGGTCCGAGTCAGGGTTGGGTGAATTTGGGTCTCGCGGATCGCCAGTGGGAGACCACTATCCCTCGAAGCACAGAAGTATCTGGTTAAACTGTTGTAACCTGTAGAATGATAGACTGAGGGCAGAATTATCGATTAGCGTGCTAAGTTTCAGGTCAATAAGTTAGGAAAGATGTTAAAAAGTTGCTGGAGGGGTTCGCTCGGCATTGTCCGGAAGGCGCCTGCGAAAATGAGTCGGATAAACGCTTGGAACGCTTGGATAAACGAGTCGGATAATTTACCGTCGCTTTGGGTGTGCGGAGTTTGTCGACCAATATTTGCTTTCCGGTGTACCTATCATAGAGTTGGTAGCCGTAGGTAAGTACCGGGAGGGTATAGCGTAGTATGCCAGTCTCCGATGCGCGGCGGCCTGGGCGATGTCCTAGTCCTACAGAAATGACTGCGTATCAGTTTCAGTTACCCGCGCAAGTCACCGTGACGGTGTGAGTACGAGACTGTCGGAGGCAGATTATCTGCTGCACCATCCCAAAAGTAGTCCTTAAGGAAGGTTCTAAGACTGGAAGAGATGGACTAAACTAGTGTGAAACGAACGAGGATGACAGTGACGTATTTGAAAACATCTGGCGGCGGTACAAACGTTTTTATTTTATGTTCATGGTCATGGGTCATGTACAGTATGATAGTCCGCTCCGCACGCTGCACTTGACAAAAGAATTAGGCAATCTCAAATGACGACGCCCTCTTTTACCGTACGCCTTTTTCGATCTAGCAATGACAACGACAGCTGTCGCACAAGATTTCACATGCGTATTGATGTTCCTTTGACAGAGTCAGGAGAACCTGTCGGACCTTACTAAAAAACTAATGTGCACCTGTCATTCAATAATTCGTGATGGGATAATCAAATGATCGTTTTTGAACGCGAGGTACACAGTCGCACAAATTTACAACGCGATACAATGGCGTTGATACGATGAGATGGGAGCAACAAGAAAAGGAAAACAAATTGTGTCAGACCCTAACAGAGACCACTTAATAAGGAAAAGACACGGGAATATGGAAACCAGGAGGAAAGGCATTGACATGTTCTGTCTATTGGTGTTTGCCCATGGGGAGTGTGAAGAGGTCGTTCTCGGTGAGCATCTCGGCCAGACCGCAGTAGTATGCGATGACTGCCGTGGCGATGCCACAGAAACCTCCAATCTTGATGATGTTGACTTTCTGGTTAAGGAAGCCTGTATTATCAATGTTGAGTGGATTATCCCTACAAAAGCACTGCCATCAGGAATACGCACCAATAGCCAAAATGAAGAATGTCGTTGTGAGGAAGAAGAACAAGGATGATAAGGCAATGTTCTTGCGGAGCGAGCCAATGCTATGAAGAAACGAAGGCAGGTTGTCAGCAGATGTTCAAGAATTATATCTGACACGCTTTTCGAGAGTGCGCATAAGATGGATAAATAACTCACAAAAACAGGAGCGTGAGAACCATCCACGCCATAAGGAAAATGCCAATTGCATCATCTTCCATGTGAGGATCCACCTTTGCAACGGCCTTGTAAGCATCGCCGATACCCGCGCCGGGGATGAAGAGGGTGGCAAATGAGAGCCAGAATGCACCATAGGAGGTAAACGCTACACGCAAAGAAAAAAAGAATATTAGCATGATTGTCGCGATGACGAGGCCGGGCCGAAGGCATTAAGACCCAAATACTGACCAGTTGCACCGAAAGTGTTACCAGTAACAAACTCCCACATGCCAGCAAGGAGCTGGGCAAGACCACCATAGAATAATGCCATGCCGACTACGACATTTGGAACGGTAACGTTGCGCGCCTGCACGTTGTAAAGGGAGAGGACGAGCGTCGTCGATGCAAAAGCAAACAGTCCACTACATGGTCGATGAGTTTTCAAGTACAACGTCAGAAGCCATGTTATGCCAGTAGGCGACGTACAGAGGACCAGGGTTCGCAATCTGGGTGCGACGCTGGGGAGTCATGAGTTTCTCGATGTCAGACATGAGTAGGCTCAGGAAGTTTTTGGTAAAGAATGTAGGGTTTTGGTAAAGAGTGTAGTTGCGTGGGGCAAGCTGGGGAGCAGAAAGAACAACGTCAGATTGAGGAAACAGACGCCAGAATGGATGGGCGGTTTTATAGCTAGCATTGCATAGACAGGAACGTCGCCCATTGGAAGAGAATTTGAAATGGACTACTTCAAAAATGGATTTTTTCCCGGTGGGCGGATGTCGGACACAACCTAGTTCCTTGCTCAGTTCTGGTTTGAGATCGATCGAATAACAGCAATTGAATAAAAATATAGAAAGCACCCTGATTCGCAGCGCTCGCTGGCAGGTACAAGCAGATGTCAACTGAATGGGCGCGAACTTGAAAGTTATGTTCATTCAGGCTTTATCCTCTTTAGGCATCTTCAAGCCGCACTTTCCACTCATGCCGTGCCAAAGCTTCCCCAGGTAGAAAAGAGTACAGGTCAGAATGGTGCCAATAGCAGAGGACAGAGCCAGAGATCAACCAGCATTCTGGGTCGACGATGCGTGCGGGTCTTGATGGATGATACCAAATTGGGAGGCGTGGGAAGCGCCTAATGGGGACAGCGGACGTTTCGGAACACTTTCGGGAAGACGGGGATCACCACTCGGCAGCGGACGTTTCCTTAAATTTGTTTCACTATTGTACGGCATCATGCAACGCCACCTGAACTGTACACTACCGCCCACGCTTCTTGCCAGCTGCCACAAACCGTGCTAGTGCGTGAGTCCCCATCAAGTGTCATCTTTGAGCCCTTTTACTTCACTCCAGACGATGTCGACGTTGAAACATCCCGTTCGTTGATCATGGGGCCTTCAGAACAATAACCGCTAGTGTAAATGCTCTAGAATCGATCAATAAGAGCCGACTTCCATTTCTCATGATTTTGGCCTAACTGATATCCGACCTCACTCTGACCTGACCTGGTGGGCGGACCTTACAGTAGAATCATGCCAGCACTATATTGGTCGAATGCTGTACGTACTTTGCTGCAACGCGTAGAGCGATAAGCCAGGCTCACGGGGTAATACTAGCCCACAGCCGGATCGTTGTGATGGAGATCGCGAATCATCGTATCGACCGCTTTGTTTTCCTTTCCCGACGTGGACCTGGCTATATGCGCCAGAGGACGCAAGCCTAGGCAGGTGTCATTCATCCGGCAATATGAAGGTTGCTATGGGTGAGGTGGGTTTGCCTTTATCGAGAACAGCTTCCACGTATTCTGGTCCACTGAAATTGAGGAAAGTGCATCGATTGTAGTCGGGGTACTCCTCTACGCTCGAAAATGCGGGCGGAGGGTTCCATGGATAAGGCATGAACCGGTTGTTGTACGGACCGCCGTTGATGGACCCCAGAACTGTATCGCATGAGCGCATTTCGTTGAGAATGACTCGACAATCAGCTGGTCTGCAATCAAGTTCGCGTGGAGACACGCCGTCGATCACAGTATCGAGAGGCACGCCACGGCATTCATCCATGAAGAAATACCGTACCACACACCGTGTGGTACCCAGTTCCAGAGTCTCGACAACGGGTTTAGTGGGGAAGGGTGCATGATGCAACACGCTTGGCGTTGGGGCTGAAAGGCGTCCGTGGATAGATTGGAGCGCGCGGACTTCGGCGTCGTGGTCCCAGCCGAACTTGACGAAGACTCCAGGCGAAATCTGAATACGGGTTTGGTGTCCCAAAGACCCCGTCGGAATTTATACACTCTAGGGATTTAAGCTCCCAGGGGCGATCGATGGAACGAAAAATGGCCTCTTCCGAAATGCCTGGAGGAACCTGGACAAATAACCTTGAATGACAGCGCAGACTCGGGAAGCTCTCGATCAAGGCCTTACACCGGCCGATGACATGGGTAACGACAGCGATGATTCAGTTAGACGCATCAGGTTGACTTTCAAGAAATGGGGTAGGCGTCACGGTACGAATAGAGACTTTATTTTATGGCATTGAGGAGAACATACCCTTAGAGCCCGTCAGCTCCGGTTTCAAAACCGGTGGCCCGCCAAAATCGTATGGTCCACGCAGCTACAGTATCGAACAGGCCCTAAGTCCAAGTGCATGTTACCTGGCTACCATGCCAGGCGGGGGTGAGAATGGGTGTGTCCCCCGAGCTCGAGTCACCCAGACGGCATCACGGATCAGTTCACACGCACACTCGCATGAAACCTTTGTGCGATGCTCATTCGCGCTGCCAGTGACATTATTCTTCTCCGGGACAGATCTACTGTATTATTGCAGTCATTTGGAAAAATCTTTACGCCACTGACGGGGTGTGCTGTCATGGCCAAAGTCACTCCTGAGTCCTGACGGAAAACAGGTGGCTGAAGGGACGAAGGGACCCTAAGCTATCAGCGATCGGGTGGCAGTTCGCCTTATCCTTTTCCGAGGGATATATTACTCCCACCGTTTCATCAAGTACAATGCTATCTCCCTCACAGCATTCCGGAACTCGACGAAGAGCGACTTGCCACCCTGATGTTCCGACCGAAGCCGCCACATTACCCCGGGCCAACACCAGCGAGGAGCAGGGGATACCCGAACCCGGCCTTGTGTCTCTGTGAACAACGCACTCCAGGAACGAGGTCGACGCATCAATTACAACACCCCACCTTAGTGCCGTCTCGCCACCAAACCACATATAGAACATAGAACCCAATAGCTGCCCCTTGGTCCAGTCTGCTAGCTGTTCTACTCTTTCACAGGCCCCGGAGTGTATAGGCACTCTTCGAACATCTCTCATCTGCCGTCTCATCATACCCTATTACCGGGCCGCTTGTCACACTTCTATAATGCCATCCTCAGTGAGCGCGCCACCTTTCATTCTACCTACCTTCCATAAACTCACAAAACCCGAGCAGAGGCTCTTTGTCTAACTGTCAACCCGTTCGGCGACAAATACCCAGATGATGACAACACAAAGATCTTCCTCGAGCCAGAGGAAGGCCAGGTGATAAACGATAGTAATTTTGGGCCGTCTCACTTTCACAAAGGTTGGATTGTCTTCTTCTACACCACCGTCCTGCTCGGCGTCCTTGCGATGCTTTCTTTTATAAGTTTAATATTCATGCACAGTACAGTACGTCGAGAAGCCCTTGGTGTTGGGCAGGTGGTCATGGTATCGCCTTTGCATCACAGGCCCATCGTCGTCATTGCCTTCTTCGGAGGATGGGGTCAGTTCTGATAGTTGGGAGCTTGTATCGAGTTGTTGGCCGGCCTTCAATATCGTGACTAGCCCCTTGACTGGCCCACAGAATTTTAGACGTGGCGTCCTTGGTTCCTTGACCTGGTGCAATACCTCGGAAAAGGCACGGAACAGTCACTGAGACTTTTTCAATTGCAATTCAGAACTTTTTGCTAACCAGTGTCGCAGGCGCTCGAAGGCCAGTCACAGGCTGTCAGCTGTTTGTCAACAAATATCATGTCGGCGTGATACGAGATTGCAAGCTCGAAACGCGGATATTGTTCTTTCGTTCTTTGCTGCCTTGTCGAGTCTGACTGGAGGTACATTTATGAAAATCAAAGGAGGCTAGTAAGTATCGTGGTGAGCACTTTCAACCTGGCGAAGTAAGACGTGGGATTTTAGCAACCAGGTGTCAGCGTGAAAATTTTTTCACACACTGACTCGTACTCCAAGTTGTAAACACAAATGACTCTCCTTTTGGATAAGGCGCGTTTGAGCAGCGTCCGGAAGGGTCGTAGAATAGTTGATAATCTAGACATGTGTAAAAAGACATCACCTTCTTGCTTGCAACCAACAACGGCTTGGAAGCTAGGAGCTGTTCCTAAGGTCTGATCGATCTGATCCGTCAGTTGGAAATCAAAAAAAAAAAAATTTGATTGCCAAGAACCCCTTGACTCGGAACCACCGCTATCAAAACTCCCACTGTCGACAAAATGACGAATCCCACTCGCCGGACCCCTCTGACATAGCCAATAACCAGTGACAGCAATTAAACATTCGATAATACCGTAAGTTATTGGAATACGGACCACCACTTTCTTTCAGCCTCCCTTTCACACCAGTCGAGCGCTCAGCACAGCGTTCATCTGTCTTCCATCAAAACCTTAATACGCCCCTCTTTCCAGGAGTGCTTACGACATCGATACTGTAAAACGAGGCGATGCAAGTTTTTCATTCTCTCAGGGTCTTGTTCGGCGCATTTTGAAGCGCGAAAATTTGTCGCAAGTTGCCGCTGTCGCCGGTCGCCCACCCTGCCGACAGCGAGTCAGTGACAACATTTTCGAGAATGTTTTTTTTTTCCAAATGCCCAAATACCCAAATGCACAATATGATTTATTTTTTCTTTCTGGCTGGAAGCTGGAGCCCTCTCAACTTATGACAAAGTGTTACGGCACATGGAAACTTGAGGGCCCCAAGGACGCTGCAAGGGATGGCCTTGGCCTTGGTGTTTTCTCTCTCATGTCCCACCTCCACATCATAACCACCACCACCACCACCACCGGTGTCCACTCCTCCTTCAGCATGACCACCACCATTCTTTCATTCAAACAGACTGCTTGATAAGCGTAGACATTGCGAGTGAGAACACGCAGCTCGTGCGCATCACCAACACGTGAGCGTGCAAGCCAAAAAAACACCACTTCTGAAGGGCAGGGCGTTACCTTTGCCGCTGCTTTACCCTCCATTATATGGAGAAGCTGAAAAGGTATGCTGTGTAATAGAGCAATGTATTAGTTGTAGTGCAATCCAAGTTTTCATCTCATTTACTGTATGAGACTGAGCACCGTGTTTAGTTGATATCATCGGCTAATGCCGTGATTGCTACATATCTAGATAACAAATAATTTATCGTGTTAAGTTGTAATCGGACATCACGCATGCGACAACAAAAACAAAAACATGTCCAGATCTGTTTTTATTTTGGGCGGCGCACACACACTCTATCGCACATTTTTTTTCACAGAAATTCACCGGTTTCACCCAGTTTCACCCCCGAACGGTCACTCTCCCGCAGATTGCCGCACTTTCCTCGATTTTTTTTTGGCTGGTGTCGCGCACGACAAAAAGTGCACCGAACAGGCCTAAGGCCTAAGGCTTAAGGCCGTTGTATGACTACAGTATGATCTATTCTGCAAGAGCGTATACAGTAGCATCGTACAAAAGAAGGGGCGGCAAACGGACCTTCTTCTATAATAACTGCGGAACTGCAATACCCACTCATTTATTCCCCATCTTAAAAGGTGTACCAATACGCATGCGAGATTTTGTTCGACAGTGGATCAACCTGTGACAAAAGTCCATCAGGCATTCTGTACTTGAAGAAAAGAATAAACCAGTTCCGGATTCGATAATTCACCTTATAGCAAAGTAACGCATCCTCGCACAAGGCAGTCAGAAAATCCGTCTTCTCCTCCGCTTCTCGCGGGAGCCTGATGCTTTGCCGCATCCCGTACCCTCTCGCCCCCGCCGCCGGGTCGGCCTCCGAGTCCGCTGCATCCGCTCTCGAGTCCGCTCCTGCTTCTCTATTGCCTTCTTGTCTCCCCGTTCGTGGAAAGTACGAATCGACATGCAACACGCCTTCATCCCAATCCGGTGGATACGACACCGCACGCATACCATAAACGATCATACGCGCTTGAACCGCATACGGCAACTTGCGCGGGGGCGTTGCGCGCACGGCATTACGCCACGCCGTCCATGGCACAACCACCGCCCCATTGTCCTCCTCATCACTTTTTCGGTTTCCCCCAGTGTCTGTGGAGGTAGCAGAGGAGGAAAAATACTCGAGAAGTGCTCGTGCGGGGACATGGAACTCAAATTGTTCCTCGCCCCACTCGACTGGGCTCGTGGCGAAGCGCATGACGATCAAACGCTCCTGTGGGTCGGCGTGGAAAGGTGGGGTTGCGGGTTCGGGTCCAGGTGAGATGCCACTGCCATTCAGCCAGCTACTCCGGTCCGGAAGAGATCCTGTTGCTATCGGCAGTGCGTTGCGTCGAAGTTGGATGTATCGTGAAGTAGTGGCGCGATTGATGGGAGGGAGAGACAGATGAAAACGCAGAAGCCCGATCTCTTTTTCCTTTTCCTTCTGTGGTTGCTGCTGCTGCTGGCCATGGCCACGGCGCAAGTCGTATACGTATATGCTGTCTTCGGTCGAGATGGCATACAGGATGTGGTGCTCGTCAAGGAAGTCGAACGACGAGAAAGTGATTTGCGGAATCAACTAATGAAGACGTTTATTCGATCAAAACGTCTCAGATAAGTTAGAGATACGTACCTGGTCAGAGACAAGCTGGCCGGTCTTCCAGTTCCAGACGGATATGAAATAGACGCGTGAGACACCAGCAACAAAATCACCGCAGACGACAGGATCGAAGACTTCATAGTAACAACCTCCATTCCGCATGCCGAAATATTCCCCGCGTTCAGCAAGGGGATGCGATGCCTGCGATGACAGCATACAGGGATAGAAGATGCCATCCCTAATAATAACACCCAAAAAAGGGCAAACCCCCACGCGCCGATGATCGGCTTCATTTTCAGCGAAACAATGATGGGCAAGTCGGAAAGAATCACGTACGACGAGAGACAAATGAGCAAATCTTGTGTTGCGTCAATGCACACCTCCCTCACGTTCGGGGGCAGCTCTAGTACCCAGTGCGCGGCCTCGACACGACGCAGCGCGGATGGCACGCGAAAGACGAGAAGATCCAAGGGGGGTTCCGTCAGCGCCATTACTTGCGCATCCGCATCATTCCATTTACTCCGGTGATTTTCGGACTGCCGGCTGCGCCTGGAGAAGACCATAACGTTGCACGAGACGGCCATCGGCGCGCTCCACCCCACCAATATATCCTCCTTCTCTGGGCAGGCCGTGTCGAGACTTTGCCACGCATCGGCGTGGGCTGTCAACAATTCGAGCTTCTCAGCTGTGCTCAGATCGCTCGATGCGCCGTCGCACATTCCGTGTTCGGAGAGAGCGAGTTTATAGCGTAGGCTTGTCGAACCCATGATGACATCTCTGAGAGCACGGCACGTCTGTGGGTCACAGAGAAGGCAGTGAGGTGGTAGGACATATCGTCATTCGTGGGAGTCAACGGACAAGGAACAGATGGTGGCACGCACCTGTTGACAGGCAAGCACGCCTTTGAAATTGCAGCATTTTAATATCTTTACTATTATTTCTTCTGGGAGGAGAGAAAATGCAGCCCTGCGCGCGATAGTAAAGGTCGTTACTGGTGGAGGGCAAAGAGGTGGGGCAGAGTGGGAGAGGGTGTCGAGGGAGACCATTGTCATTACGTTTGCATAAGCTGGTCTGAGATATGGGAATGCCCTCCTTCCCTATGCGGATAATACTTCCGACCGCTTTACTCCACTCGTATTATCACTCTCTTAATTTAGCCTGGACTGCGACCGCAGATCCACCATCGATTGTCGAGACGTGTATGGCATACGGAGTGGTGTGGGGCACGGAGGAGGATCACGGAGGGGGATCGCCACCTTGTGACTTATATAATACGGCGCTCTATATGTAAAGTGGACGAAAACGGGCCGTCACGGAAGGGAGCTGCCCAAATGGAAATTTCCTTTTATTTGATCACCGCTGGCGTGACGTTCATCGAAAGCCCCTACTGCTGACCACTGCTGACCACCATCGATCTATTGGAACTTCATGCAGCTCTCTTCTAAGGACTCGGTAGCTCAGGGCGAGGGCAAAGGTGAGCACAGAGTACTGGTGAGTGTTAGAAGAGCCCGTTCCTCTTGCGATAATTTGTCGTAAGCTAAAATGCTGTGTGAGTTCCGAGGGATGCTGTTATCAACCTCAGCGTGCAGTGTAAGCACAAGAACTGAGGGAGCCCGGTAACTACATGGGCTGTAATATATGTACGACGCGGCCTAATGCCCGAAACTACGGTACGTGCTAATGAATGTAAGTTATGTATATTAGCTACTGAATGTAATAGAGCGCGCACTGTCACTGGCATCGACTATATGCCCGAGCGCTCCGACGCTCTGTTCCGCGCTCAATTCCAACATAATTACCAAGTAGAAATTGTGATCCAGGCCCACTTTGCAAACAACACGAGACTATGGGAACATTTCCCGCCTATGTCCTCTTTGAAATATCCATTGGTCTATGTATGTTAAAGATGGCGATATGTCGTGCTCGGTTCACCACGTCGCCGTCGCCGTCGCCCGAATCTCCGCCTTCTCTGCACAACCAAAAGCCCAGTGCGGAGAATGCTGGATATTTGGACCCGCTTGCCTCTGACAATAAGAAACCCCGGTGAGCCAGTGATGACTTGTTTTCGGAGCCACAATGTACATGACCTCGTAGCCCGGATCGATGCTCCTCGACAGCAACGTCGTGGCGGCGTTCATTAAGCCGACCGCTTCGGCGAATATTCCACAGCTTTCCCAGTTCATCGGTTCGATTTGATAATCCCATGCACAGCCGGGTGGGATGGGCCTCCTTCGAATCTGACGCAAATCTGTGATAACAGCTCCAGAGGCTCTTCCTTCATCCTTTCCCCTCTCAACTATAGAGCACCTCACCGTCTCTCTGGCACGAGATTGGTGGCCAGCGTGGGGAAATTTTTACTCGCGTTTACAGCTGTGAAGAGTTTGTACTTGTGCGAAAACGTCCCGCCGCGTCTTTTGCCCTTGATGAAGGACATCACCGGGGAAGAGCACCACGGAAGTGTTATAAAATCTTTTCTTGACAGTACTTCCCGCCGCCAAAATTTGTCCAGAACGTCATTCAGCAGCCACCACATTGCGACGACTCGCTGGCCGTCCTGTAGCTGTCCGCAAATGGAATAGGTGGTCGGAAATTCGGATGCTGTGTATCGATTAGGTAGCAATTTAACGTTACTAGTAGTCGCCGGCCGTGTTCTGAACAGTCCATTCGATGCGATTTTGTAATCATTTATGAGAGGAGGTCCCAAGTGATGTCTCACTGACAGAAGCCAAACAACAAGACTGGAAGGTATGGGTAGCAAGCAAGTAGATGGATGAGGCCACTGGCAAACGTTGATAGGTTAGAATGCTGAGAGTATCTATCAATCATCGGCCCATATGACCTGTTGCGTTGTCTCTCCGTCTCACCAATAGGGCTTAATAGGGAGTGCCATTGGGACAGTATCACAACCGCCACCTGACAATCACCGTGCGTCAATCGCCATGGCTCTCGTGGTCTTATTCACTGGTAGATAAGCAAGCACCAGTTAGAATACAAGATAATACAGTATTCAATAGCCACGACCTGTCACAAAATGCCGGTAAAGGGCGGTTCTGAGGGTTTAGGTACACATAGCGAACAAAGTGGGTAACATGGTCAAGACTCAATCAACATATCTTCATTCCGAATCAACCAATGAGTCGCCTCCATTCGATGCGATACTGCATGTAAGCATATGAAAAAGATTAGATCATTGTGGTATCAATTGATGCCTGAAGATTCGAACACTTACTGATATTATCAACGACTTTAGTTGTTCGGCGTTTTTTCATGTCCCACTGGGAGATAATTATTGTATGACCGGCGAGCTGTCGCGCGGCAACAAATTTCTTTATGGCTTTATGTACAGGTCCAGTTGGCCAGAAACCGTCGTCAATGAAAACATTCTCCAGGGCGGGTAACACCTCCATCACTCTTTCTCCTACAAGCTCTTGTAGGGCGTGGGCGACATGTAGTGAGAATTCCTCAGTGAGGTAAAGATTTTTCACAGCGGCAAATGGTTGCAGAAGTTCCAGCCATCGGGTATTATGCGGGTGGTTTTGCTGATATCGATGCGAAAATCGACCCTCGCCAATGCAGAGGTGTTCCAATGGGCGAAGGGGGAAAGGGGCGGAACGACAGAACTGGGCCAGGCAGAAAAACTGCCATTCCGAATCAACGCCGGGGGTTTCCAGCCTGAGCACACGACGAGATATTGGCGTTGAGCAGAAAAATTTAAAATTGATCCAAAATTCGAACTGGTTAGCGTCAAGTCTCATACATGCTCCATCAGGTGACTGTAGCTTTGGTATGCGACTGATAAACTGAAGGTGTGGAGTGTCGAGTGGTATGACCCGGTTGTATTCGGAGAGGGTAAAGAGAATATACAAGTGGTCGAGTAGAGGGGCATCGATCCGTGCCATGAATTCCTCCAAGTTTTCGGTGGCACCTCTGACCCTCAGTACAGTGATAGAGGGAAGGACGGGGCGTGTCAGTAGAGGTAAGCGTCGGTTTTCCCTGTCAGGGTGAGATCGACAGAATGCGACTTGAAGGTCCAGCTGTTCGAGTCTGGTTAACGCGGACAAGCCAGTGACTATCTCGTCGACTATGACGACTGGAAAAGAACAGGGATCATGAATTCCGTCAAGACGGAGAATGACGAGGTTGGGGGTAGATAAAAGTGGTTTTGGCAAGTCCGGAATCTGAACGCCTCTCAAAGTAAGCGATCGCAGACGGGTGGCGGACCCACCCAAGAATTTGAACGGATCGGGATCGAATGGTCGGAAATAGCCAACTACGTTCAGCTCCAGGTCTGTCAACATCGGGAATGGCTCCTCCAGTGATGCAAAGATGTCTTTCGGTTCGCACGCTTCAAAATAAAGCTTGATTTGGCATACACGATCGTGATGCTTGAGTGCGGCATTGACATTATCAATGTTAGCTAATGATTTGCAAGAGCCCGATATGGCGATAGGAAGGGCTGGCCAGACAGCCAGCAACTCCTCGACTGGGGTTTTGCTTGTGCATGCGATTTGCAGATGTAGGCGACGCGGTGATGCGAAAACAAGATTTCGCCATCGTCTGCACACATGAACGAGCGTATTCCAGGCCTCTTGAGCCACATAGAAATCGAATACATATAGGAGGGCATCGTCGGGGAGCGTGTCGATTGTCAGCTGGGTCTGGCCTACATCCCAACGGTCAACGGTCATAGTGGATTTGCGCGGAAAGGACATACATCTACTTCGATATGTTGAGCGATGTGCATGATTCTCTATTGTCGGCGAACCATCTGAAGAGCAGCAATCCATTAGTCGGTGATTCGAGCTCGAGGCAGAGGGCAGAACGGGGTTGACAGGCAGGAAATAGATCATGTGACTTCTCTCTTCGTCACCGCTCTCCTTTCTTACGAGTTTCACGTTTCACGCCTACTTGTTAAAAGGTGTAAATCTCGGTCAATTGCTTTCTGAGTTCTCATAAAACACATAGGGGAAGTTTTATAGTATTCTGGAGATAGTCCGATGCCCTCGGCCGTGTCTGACAAACCGCCAAGAGAGAAAATTCAGCAAAAATGCACTACAAGGCTCTTGACAAGGCTCGAACTGAACCAGCGGGCTATGTGATGGGCTGAACGTTAGACATGGAATCGGCATCGATCCATTGTCTTTATCTTCCATCATGATGCCGCTTTCATGCTGACGACACATCTCTTCTTTCTCCTCCTGATTCTCAAATCTTTGTCTACAAATTAATTATTAATAATTTTTGTTTCGTGCGTAGATCGCTCTTCGCGTTCTTTCCCAACGGGACACTCTACAGTAATCACATGCATGGCCATCCGCGAATAATAAGGATAGCGTCAGAAACGAATCCGGTATTACCGGTAACGAATGGCGTGATGGCATTACTACTTATATCATGCTACCAGCGGGCCACGGAATCCTAGGAAAACTCGAGCGTACACAGTCGTGTCGTCATCCCTGGCAGACGAGGTCGCGATGGTCCAGCACGGGACGCCTCGGCAGCCAAATCAACCAAATTGCTTGCCTACGGTGGAAGCAATGTTGAACGGCACACTTGTCTCTTTCATAAATTCCATTACGAAGGACGATCAATCGATCGTCGATGCTGGGATCACGCGCTCAAGGGGAAGTAGGGGTTTGTTTGTCCATCTCGGTCATATATAAAGCGCGCAGAGGTGGACACTCTGCTTCGTCCCCGCGCCATTGCATCATCCTCACATTGTCCTCCGCAGACATCCAGTCCTCATTCATCTGAAATTCCTTCTCGCTCCTTGCTCAAGTAATTGATAAAGCCTAAAAAGCCCTCCTTGTCCCCACCACTCTCCAGCGTCGCCCACTATCACTTCGCAACCGCTCTGGTCATCGATCCCTTCCAAAACCTTAACGGCAGTGTAGAAAAATCCGTGTTGTCAAAGTTGGAAGAAATTGGTCAAGCAAGGTCCGTGTATACCTCCTGATCAGCACCTCATGATGACCGCTGACAAGCGTAAAGCGGGCAGAGTGACAATGGATGTACTCCCCGACGATGTCCTCCTGCACGTCTTCAATTGCTATATGACTCAAGCTTCACGGGTGGAATCATGGCATACATTGGTCCATGTGTGTAGACGATGGCGAGGTGTTGTCTTTGGATCGCCGCGTCACCTGAATCTGCGAATTGCCTGCACAAACAAAATGCGTGTGAGGGAGAAGCTGGATGTCTGGCCCGCATTTCCCATCGTCGTATCGGGCTACTGCGACTCATCGTTCGGCCTGAATGGCCTGAATCATAACATCGCAGCCGTACTCGAGCACAATGATCGCATTTGTCAAATCAAGTTCGTTTCGACTTGGCATCTGAAACGTGTCTTTTCCGCGTTGGAGAAGCCATTTCCGGCATTGACAGATCTGGAGCTGTGGTCAACTGATGATGATGCGGCGCCAGTCTTCCCCAATCCGTTCAAGTTCTTGGGTGGATCTAGTCATCTACGATCGCTCGAGTTGGGTGGCATATCGATTCCGGGATTACCGAAATTGCTTTTGTCTTTGACCGGCCTCGTCGAACTCCGCATTGATCTGACTTCTGAGTCTGGGTTCCTTTCACCCAAGGAGATTGTCACTGGTGTTTCCGCGTTGACCAAACTCAAAGAATTTTCCTTAGAATTCGAATACAACACCCCTCGTGAGAGGGAGAGCCAATACGCACCTCCGCCGACGCCCGCAGTCCTCCCAGCTCTCACCTCTTTCAAGTTCAAAGGCGTCAGTGAATACCTGGAGGACCTCGTGGCCCTGATCGATGTTCCTCAACTCGACAACTTGGATATGGCCTTCTATTCGCTCAATCAGGTCATTTTCGACACTCCCCAACTTCTCCAATTTATCAGTCTCATCCCAAAGTTGCAAGGACCCGTTAAAGCACATTTTGGATTTGACGATCCCGAAGTTTGGATCGAATTTTCTTCGCCAACACAAGTATCGAGCAATGTGCTCACGCTGGGAATATTATGCATTCCTCCAGATCCGCAGTTTCCGTGTATGGCTCAGTTCTGTCGTTCGCCGTTTTTCCCCCTTATTACGTTGGAATCCCTCTACATCGGTGGGGGTCGATATGGTGAACGAGATCGGCGGTATCTCATTGAGGACACCCGATGGCTGGATTTCCTTAAACCATTTGCCACCGTGAAGAACCTCTATCTTTCCAAGGAATTCGCGCCACGTATCGCACCCGCCCTGGGACAGCTTGTTGGAGGAAGGGCGATAGAGGTATTACCCACCCTACGGAATATTTTCGTAGAGGAGTTCCAGCCTCCGGGACCTGTCCATGAAGCTATTGGGAAATTCGTTGCATCCCGACAGGGTTCCGATTATCCTATAGTGTTTTCTGAATGGGTAGGGGCCGCAGGGATAAGACCAGAGATGAGACATGATGTTGATGACCCAGTGTTCCTATTATGACCACTGAGACGTCAGTTGGAGTTGGAGTCGAAGCACGTATTACTGCTACTGTAAATACTGTAACTGTGATCTGGTCTCTTGTATGACACCATATCACGTCGATCGAATCGCATTGATCGCAGTAACTAAGCTCTAAGTTATGTGTGTCGGAGCCCGACCTCACGTGACAAAAATCTTCTCTCCCCGCTTACGACGGTCCGCCCCTTGACTACCGCCGCAAGGTGAAACGCGACTACGTTCAGTTCCAATCTCATTCCATCCCGTCTTCACTGCCTTTTTCCTCCCACTTTTCCTCTTTCTTCTGTCTATTCCTTTTCATTCTTGGATAACTCGGACGTTGAGCAACATATCAGTCGCTAAAGTACGTGGCAGTCGTACGCCCCCCATTTTAGCTAGTAGGTATTCTATATGTATATAACCTGCCCTCCTGCTCGTTGAGGAGGGCCTCTTCTCTAATCAACTGTGTGCACTATTTTCCCGGGCTCCTTTCCACTGTCGCGTGCTCTTGTGTTCGCCCTCTCCTCGACCTTTAGCACTCACCGACGTCTTACCCCTCGCGCTCCTCACCCACTCTGGTCTCCTCTCGCTTCCCTCTCATCCATGATGTCATTGCCGCCCTCGCGACTGAAGCTTTGCTCTACGATGTTGAAACAGTTAACAGCGATTCACAGACACGGTCTCGGAAATGAAAATTTACATTCGGTTTTGTACGGGATGGATATTGATGGGTCACGAGAGCTGGTTAGGTTTTTGGTTGCTAGGTATGAGCTGATCGTTGGGGGGTTACAGTACAAGGGCTGTGAGTAAAAGCATACCCTTCGTTTCATTCGTCCCTGACATTGAGTCCTCACCGATCAGAAAATCCCCTTGACATGACTTGCTGTTTGGGTCTATCTACCACCCTCCAGCTTCGTCCCACCGTTTTCCCAACCTCTCTTATCACCAACTCGTTTAAACGGCCTAATGATGGCAAAGGATTCAGAAGGGAGCGAGGTCGACATACCTTTTGACCCACACTCAATAACGATTGTTGACTGTGCGATGTAGACAAGGTGACAATTAACGTACTTCCTGACGGTGTCCTATTAGGCGTTATTGATTGCTATGTGTATGAAGCTACAGAAGTAGAGGCGTGGCATACATCGGTCCATGTGTGCCGACGATGACGAGGTGTTGTCTTTGGATCACCGCGTGGCCTAAATCTGCGATCTGCCTGCACCACCAAAACCGGTATGAGTGACTCATAACATGCATAACACCCGAAGGTGACGCGGTGACGACTGACATGCTGACAAGTTGACTTGGACCACCGCTTGCGAAATACAAACACAAACACGACACAACGAATGTTGGTTCTCGCCAAACAATCTGACCATGGCGCATATATATACTTATCTTCATCTGCTTTTGGTTTTCGTAGCCGACAGCAGTTTTCACCCTTGCTCGAGACTAAGGGTTACAGCTGTTACAGAATTGATCTTGTCAATGGCCAACGGCCTGTCGCTGCCATTGGGTATGGTTTGCAAGATGGTTCGAGTTTTCGTCGGGTATACTAGAGCTACGTATACTTGAAGGGGGTTGACATTTCAGATTCTCGCTCGTCTGCATAGTTATATCTGTCCATCACTTGTTCCCATCACCATAAGATCATAACAGACCTATGATCAAGATCTGGCAGAGGTGACAGATAATAAGGACTTTTTGATCTGTATCAATACTCGAGAAGACAGTGATCATCGGTGGATGACATTGTGCATGTGGTTTCTGGGACTAACGTCACGATCCGAGTTCCGGGACGGCAAAGTAGTATGCAATTATGCGGCCTGACAAGAGGCACACCGGGTCGACGACTTTCGCTTTTGACGGGGATGTACATCCTCCCATCGCCGGAAATTTTCGTACCTTTCTGTTAAAATCATCAACACACTGTCTATCCCACCCCAAACTTAACTGAATCCCATTCTACAGACAAATGACAGTTACACCCCAGTGCAAGATGCTTCTTTATAAGCTGTACGTCCTCTAAGGGCTAAAATCGAAGTGCCAATCAGATAACGCACTTAAGTCATAAAAGGATCTCCTCGAACCTTTCTCTGGCTCTGCCCGCGCCATGATTCCGGAGTAAATCTGCAATCTCTCGAAAACCATATCGCAACGAGACTTGGTATGGCGTTTCACCCTCGTCATTCATTGCATGTATGTCGGCGCCACGTTCAAGTAACAGTTTCACATTCTCGAGGCATCTATTGAATGCTGAGAGGTGCATCGGGGTCCAATGGTCCTCCTTCCTTGCGTTCACGTTTGCGCCGTGATCGAGAAGAACCTGCGAGACCTCGGGGTGTCCATGTGTTGATGACCAGTGCAGTGGGGTCCACTCCCACTCGTTCCGTGAATCCACCTCCGCCCCCCGCTCGATGAACATGCGCACGACATCGACGTTCCCCTCGGCCGCTGCGATGGCTAACGGAGTCTCGTTACTTGCATCGCGAGAGTTGATATCCACTCCCCTCTCGAGCAATAACTTCACGGTGTCAATGTTCCCCTCTTCCGCGGCAGCGTGCAAGGAAACCTTTGCTTCGTCTTTCTCGTCATCATCTTCATCCGCACCGTACTCAACCGTGTCCAATGTCGTGGACAGTAACTCGTTTCGAGTATTTGGATTAGTTTTGTACTCGGAAATGAACTTCGCGACCTCTGCTTGTCCATTCTCCGATGCCAATTCGGCTGCATTTCTACCGGTCTTGTTGAGCACCTCGACATCAGCACCCAACCGAAGCAACAGCTTTACAACTCCGAGATGCCCATGTTGCGACGCGGCATGCAAGACAGTCCAGCCATTGCTGTCTGCGGAATGTACAGTCGCTCCGTGGTCGATCAAAAGACGAGTGATCGCGGTATTCCCACTCGTTACTGCTCGATAGAGTGGAGTTTCTTGCTTGTCATTGGATACGTCAATACTTGCGCCATGCTGGACCAGCAACTCGGCAATCTTAGGGTGGCCATTGGCCGATGCCAGATGTAAGGGGGTCCAGAGGTCATTGCGCTGGATGTTTGGATCAACTTTGTGGTCCAGCAACAGGCGTGCCATGTCAAGGTGTCCATGTCGTGAGGCGAGGTGCAATGGGCCTGACTCTGGTCGTCCCGCGCATCCAGGTCGGCCCCTCGGTGGATGAGGAAGCGCCCGACTCCAACTTTACCCCCCATTGATGCGAATGTTAACGGGGTCTTTTGGGACCCGTTCCGAACGTCGACAGGAGTGCCACTGTTGATCATCAGTTGCACGATGTCGAGGTATCCGTTATACGATGCGACGTGCAGAGGATTCGAATTATTGCTGTCTACACGAATATTTGCGCCTTGATCGATCAGGAAGCGTACAACATCGTGCTTCCCGTTACAAGATGCCCAGTACAATGACGTCTGTCCGTATCCGTTCCGAATGTCGACATTGATGCCACACTCTAGCAAGAACTTCGTGACATGGAGATGCCTCGATTCGCCGCCGCATGGAATGGAGTGTTGCCTTCCTTATCCGGGCAGACACGGCTGCGCCGTTCTCGATCAGGAAGAGTGCTATATTGAGGTGCCCATCCCACGATGCCAAGGCCAAGGGAGTCTGCTGATTGTCATTCCGGCTGTCAACATTTGCGCCACGATCGATCAGCAACTTCGCGATGTCGAGGTGTCCAGAGCCTGACGCGAGATGCAGCGCAGTCCAGCGATCTTCTTTCTGTGAATTCACATCGGCGCCGCGGTATATCAAGAGCCGTGCGAGGTCATGGTATCCATACCGTGACGCGAGATGCAGAGGAGTCCAGCGATCCTCTTCCTGTGCATTCACATCGGCGCCGCGGTCTATCAAGAGCCGTGCGATGTCAAGGTATCCATACTGTGACGCTTTATGCAGAGCTGTCCAGCTATCTTCTTTCTGTGCATTCACATCGGCGCCGCGGTCTATCAGGAGCCGTGCGATGTCAAGGTATCCATACCGTGACGCGAAATGCAGAGGAGTCCAGCGATCTTCTTCCTGTGCATTCACATCGGCGCCGCGGTCTATCAAGAGCCGTGCGATGTCAAGGTATTCATACCGTAACGCCTTATGCAGAGGAGTCCAACCATGTTCTTCCTGTGCATTCACATCGGCGCCGCGGTCTATCAGGAGCCGTGCGATGTCAAGGTATCCATACTGTGACGCGAAATGCAGAGGAGTTGAGCGATCTTCATTCTGTGCATTCACATCGGCGCCGCGGTCTATCAGGAGCCGTGCGATGTCAAGGTATTCATACCGTGACGCCATATGCAGAGGAGTCCAGCGATCTTCTTCCTGTGTATTCACATCGGCGCCGCAGTCTATCAAGAGCCGTGCGATGTCAAGGTATCCATACCGTGACGCCATATGCAGAGGAGTCCAGCTATCTTCTTCCTGTGCATTCACATCGGCGCCGCGGTCTATCAAGAGCCGTGCGAGGTCATGGTATCCATCCCGTGACGCGAGATGCAGAGGATTCCAACTTTTCGCCTCGCGTGCATTCACATCAGAGCCGCAATCTAGCAATAGCCTTGCGACGTCTACATGTCCCCATCGTGACGCAGCGTGTAATGGAATGAAACCGATTTCGTCTCGGGAATTGATGTCTGAACCTCGATCTATAAGGAACTGTGCCATGTCAGGCTTCCCTTGAAGACAGGAGAGCTCCAACGGTGTCCGTTGCTCCTTATTCCGAGCATCAAGACTTGCACCAGATCCAAGTAGCAGTTCTGCAATCTCACGATACCCAGATTCCGCTGCCACGTGTAGCGGGGCACAGCCCTCGTCGTCTGTGGCATTCACATCCGCGCCAGAATCAACGAGGAGCTGCGCGATCAAGAGTGATGATTTTGCCATGACGAGCTGTCCACCCTGTGATACCCTGTGGAGTGGAACTCTGCCGAGATGGTCACCAGAGTTTGGATCGGCACCATTTTCAAGGAGAAGCGATGCGACTTCTAAATGTCCCTTGACTGAGGCGGCATGTAATGGAGTTGTGTGAGAACCGCCCTTGCTATTGACGTCCCGTGGATGAGCTGCGATCAGGTGCTCTGAGAGACCAACGAAACCGCACAGAGAGGTATAATAAAGTGGCACAGCCTCGGGCTGCGTCGGATGCATTGTGGGAATGCGCTCCATCCAAAAACGGTCGATGTCGTACACCCAGACCCATGCGGCGAAATGTGGCTTTGCAGGATCAAATAAACGTTTCATGATCTCTTTAATGTGCGATGATACGTTCCTATACTGAGCGTGATCGACCCAGTGCCGAGCGGCATACGGGGCAAGGGGAAAGTGAGCTATGCCATCTCTGTCGATCTCGTCGTCGAGGTGGAGGAGGACGCTGAGGCTAATGTGTGCAAGGGTGGTATGTGCGTGTTCGGGGAGAATGTGATAGTATGAGAGGTGTTCTTCAGCCGCCGCGAGTCTTTCCGATGTCAAGTACTCTTTGACCGAGAAATGCGAAAATTGGACGATTCGGTGACCTTCCCGATTAACGATAGCAATGAGACTAGTACATGCCGACAGTATTGCTTCTTCTGCGTCCGGTGGCCGAAATTTTTCGTTGAACGATGGGGTGGATGTCGCATCAAACTGGACTGCAAAAATCTCACCGAGCTCCTCAACGCGAAGTGGCCGAATCGACTCCGAGAGGCACTTGAACAGACGTTGAGCATATTCTCGTTTCTCTTTATCGATGCCCAATAGTGTCTGCTGGTATGTTTCATCCAAACTCTCTGGCAGGTCTTTCAACACAGTCCGAATACTTGCAGGAAAAGTGCGACACAGTCTGTCAAGCTGGCAGACTACCCACTGGAACCTACAATATCACATAAGCGTTCATCATTGGTTAAAGACGAGAGATGAAGTAGGAGACGACTTACATGCCATTTACATTTTTGGAGAGCGTATCAATAACCAAATTCTGGTCCTCCTCTCTCCATCTCCGCATATTCCTATCTGAATGGACAGCAGACTTGATGTAATCCATTATGTCCTCCTTCTGCCCGTTCTCATCATGGAGAGAAATCTTGAGCGACGTCAACGACTCGAGCACCATTCGGATATCCATCTCCGGGCGGCTAGCCACACAGAGATGTACATGCGGAAGTTTTAAATGAACAAGTTCTTCAATCAGCTCCAGGACCTCCTCGCGGCGGATGGTCTTCCCGGAAATTGGGGCATTCGTCGAGAGCGTCGACAATGATATAAATCTGGCCTTGTCCTGGCAGACGGAGCATATCTGCCAAGCATTTTTTCAATGCCCCAACGTCGGGTTTCTGCATGCCGCAGCTGTTGTCCGAATAAACTTGGAGAGGACGTTGTAACAAGAATCTGATTCTACGGGAAGCTGCGAAACGAGGGAGGAGAGCAGGCCATAACAGTCTTGCTTTTTGCCATCACGGAAATCAAAGTAATAGTAGGCCATCGTGGCCAATCCCGCTGCACGCATGCCCTTAACGTCTTGGATGATCGCAGATCTAGTATGCCCTATGAATGATCTCGAATGATTCGGTAAAGTTACGACATACAGAAGTGTGCTCTTTCCAGCGCCGGCTGTACGATCAACAAGTTATAGATGTAAGGCACGCAGCTCATCGGTAGTTCGAAAGACGTACGTTTTCCATAGATCCACAAGAATGACCCCTTCGCCTTCCATTCTTTTAAGGCGCTGCTCTCGAAGAACCATGCTGCAGTTCCTTTATGTCGTGCTTTCGAGACGAAGTTCTGATTCGTCGACGGATCAGGAGGAGACAGCCAGTATTGAACGTCCCTTTGCAACTGGTCACCTACAGAATGCCATCGGTCTCGGCAACGAAAGGAGGGACGGAGAGAAACAACAAACGTTTCATCTTGTTAGATTCATTTGATGCTTGGTGAAGGGTAGAAATGCCCTCAAGTCAGTTAGCATGATGCTTGCTTTGCGCGAGACACATACTTGAATTCTGTTCAATACGACCCGTCGGTGCCTTTCCATCTAACGGAACAGGTATTTAGACAAATATCTGCGAGAAATCACGATAATATGGCGCACCTCCCGTAACCACCCTCCTATCATCCGCAATACCATGGACGACACCCAAGATCTGTGCAACAGCCGATAGTCCTTCGTCCTTCGTCAACCGATCCAATCTCTCGAGGGCAGCCTGTATCTTGTCCTTCTTTTTCATCCACAACTTCTTCATGAATTTCTCTGTGACACATTGAGCATAAGTAACGCATATCTGGCGGCGCACTTACTGAACCGCCCCTGCTTAATTTGTTTTGTAGCCAAGGCAAGCACCGAAAGTAACTCAACCATTATTTTGACGACTTGATCCACAATCATCGGAGTAGGCGGGATTGTCGTATAGACCTCCAGACGCTTTAGGAAATTTCCCAAGGACTCAAAGAGGTCTAGGAGGGCATCGTAACTTGACGAGACTCCATTGGCGGCCTGGAAAACTCATATATCACAAGGGAACTGAGTAAAGTGTGTATTAAAGGGACGAACAGAGAGGAGGACATCGATCCCAACGAGCAATGCCTTGGTCGGTGGGAAGTGGACCTGACGAGATCATGTTTAAAGAGTTACCAGATGGCATGTGTGACTTACCAGACTGACTGCCTCGCCTAGAATGCCCGAGAATGCCTGGATGACATTCACCGATGGGCCGAGGCAGCTGCTTAGTCGATTCCCTTCCCGATAGTCCTTGAATATCTTCTCTCGTTCTTGGAGCAGTTCTAGGATAGCCCCAGGAGAGTTTGCCTGTTCGATCGCGGCAGCAAAGGGATTCTTGGAAAGGTCTATTCCAGTTATGTTTGCATAGTCGAGCAAGGCATCGGTGATCAATTGGATGTTGGAATTGGAGGATGTCGAGGATGTTGGTTGCATAGTAGACGACATGAAGGCCACAGATCAGAGGGGATGGGGTGAAGGAAGGGTGAAACGAGGATTCGCGATATTCGGGTCGACCACGAGGTGAGTGATTTATGCCGTGATTACGGCAGAATAACTTAAGCGCTGCGTTTTTATCTCTCCATCATTCACGAATAGCTAACGCATGAAGTACAGAACTAGGAAGTGTTCGCATAACGCATAACTAACAGGCTGGGGGTCCAAGCGCAGACGCGTAGCGTCGGAGTTTGGAGTGAGGTCTTGGTGGCCGGATAGGAGCGAGGTGGCGTCCTCGTCCATCGTCCACCACATCCATCTTCTGCCACCTAGCAGTGGTTTGTCGTAGCACATACTCAGCTCTCCCTCTGTAATTGCACCCTCCCTACACACCCTTCTTCCATACACTGAGTCATGGATTCCCGCAACCAAACTGAGCCACAAATAGTGCCATTCGCACTCCATTTGTAACCAACCACCACATGCCACCAGCGAAACAGCGGAGAATCCCTCCTTCTCGCAGTAGCAATTCCCAAGCAGCGGGTCTGTTGTGACCACCAGTTCACGGATCGCTGCAGCGAGCGCGAGAGCCCTACCGCCCGCGCAGCTCACCTCTCCGGCTGGATCCACAGGCTTCGCCGGCGCTTCGCGCGCCCGGCACCTAGCACAGCTCACAGCACGCCCTCATATGGCAGCACAACACCTTGCATTACACTCCTCACGCTCACTAATCGGCGTAGACGTGACCTGCTCCAGGCGCCAAGAAATTCTGCTAGTAGTGCGCATCTAGAGTCTAGAGTCTCAAATTACCGCCACATCCCTCTACCAATGGCAACACCTTCGCTAACTGAAGGTCCTTCACGGTGTACTTGTCCGAAAGATGACCTAGTTGAAGTCGCGGCTGGTTCTGGGACTCGGAGCATGCTTTCGCTCCGCAGACCTCTGTTTCAAGTAATAGGTAAGGACATCACGACAGTGATCGGGTTGCCAGAGGCGGCGGTAGTAGGCGCCTCGTCCCGTTCAAAGATACTCGGTGAGTCATTGCTGCCCGCCTCATGCTCATGGCTGAAGCGCTGAAGCGCGTTTTGGAATTGGCGGATCAGGCCAGTCGTGTCAATTTGAAATAGTTGGTAGTTGCCGGAATCGTCATCGCCCTTGGACGACTTGGGCTTGGAGTCGCAATCCATAGTCGGACTATGACTCGGCGGGTCAGAGTTGTCGTGAGTCGTTGGGGGAATGGCTGGGCCGCCTGGACTCAGACCCAGATCATATCCATTTATTTGTAATCTGTCCATGAGAATTGAGGAGGACGAACGGTTTTGCGCTGCAACCACGGTAAATATTCCATTACGAAGGACGATCAATCGATCGTCGATGTTGGGATCACGCGCTCAAAGGGAAGTAGGGGTTTGTTTGTCCATCTCGGTCACGTATAAAGGGCGCAAAGGTGGGTCATTCGAACCAACTGCTTCGTCCCCGCGTCATTGCGTCATCCTCATATCGTCCTCCGCGGACACCAGTCCTCATTCGTCTGAAAATCCTTCTCGCTCCTTGCTCAAGTACTTGATAAAGCCTTACAGGCCTTGCTTGTACACACACTGTGCGTCGCCCAACCATCACTTAGCTGGAAGAAATTGGTCAACGAGGTCTGTGTATATCTCCTGATCAACACCTCACAACGACCACTGACTAACATAAAGCAGGCAAGGTGACAATGGATGTACTCCCCGACGATGTCCTCCTGCACGTCTTTAATTGCTATATAACTCAAGCTTCACGGGTGGAGTCGTGGTATACACTGGTCCATGTGTGCCGACGATGACGAGGAGTTGTCTTTGGATCACCGCGTCGCCTAAATCTGCGATCTGCCTGCACTACCAAACTGGTATGAGTGACTCATAACATGCATAACGACACGGTGACGACTGACAAGTTGACTTGGACCACCGCTTGCGAAATACAAACACAAACACGACACAACGAATGTTGGTTCTCGCTAAACAATCTGACCATGGCGCATATATTATCTTCCTCAATCTGCTTTCGGTTTTCGTAGCTGTCAGTTTTCATCCTTGCTCGAGACCATAAGGGTTACAGCTGTTACAGAATCGATTTTGTCAATAGCCGACGACCTGTCGCTGTCATTGGATATGGTTCGGAAGATGGTTCGAGTTTTTGTCGGGTATAGAGCTACGTAAACTTGAAGGGGGTTGACATTTCAGATTCTCGCTCGTCTGCATAGTATATCTGTCCATCACTTGTTCCCATCATCATAAGATCATAACAGACCTATGATCAAGATCTGGCAGAGTTGACAGATAATAAGGACTTTTTGATCTGTATCAATACTCGCGAAGACAGTGATCTAGTGATCATCGGTGATGACATTGTGGTTTCTGGGACTAGCGTCACGATCCGAGTTCCATGGACGGAAAAGTAGAATTGAGATGCAATTATGCGGCCTGACAAGAGGCACACCGGGTCGACGACTTTCGCTTTTGATGGAGATGTACACAGTCCCATCGCCAGCAAATTTCGTACCTTTCTGTTATAACCATTAACCCACTGTCTATCCCGCCCCAAATCTAACAGAATCCCATTCTACAGACAAATGACAGTTACACCCCAGTGCAAGATGCTTCCTTCTAAGCTGTGCGTCCTCTAAGGGCTAAAATCGAAGCGCCAGTCAGATAACGCATTTAAGTCATAAAAGGATCTCGTCGAACCCTTCTCTGGCTCTGCCCCGGGCATGATTCCGGAGTAGATCTGCAATCTCTCGAAAACCATATCGCAACGAGACTTGGTATGGCGTTTCACCCTCGTCATTCATTGCATGCATGTCTGCGCCAAGTTCAAGTAACAGTTTTACATTCTCGAGGCATCGATTGAATGCTGAGAGGTGCATCGGAGTCCAACAGTCCTCCTTCCGTGCGTTCACGTTTGCGCCGTGATCGAGAAGAACCCGCGAAACCTCGGGGTGTCCATGTGTTGATGACCAGTGCAGTGGGGTCCACTCCCACTCGTTACGTGAATCCACCTCCGCCCCCGCTCGATGAGGAAGTGCACGACATCGACGTTCCCCTTGGCCGCTGCGATGGCTAACGGAGTCTCGTTACTTGGATCGCGAGAGTTGATATCCACTCCCCTTTCGAGCAATAACTTCACGGTGTCAATGTTCCCCTCTTCCGCGGCAGCGTGCAAGGAAACCTTTGCTTCGTCTTTCTCGTCTTCATCTTCATCCGCACCGTACTCAACCGTGTCCAATGTCGTGGACAGTAACTCGTTTCGAGTATTTGGATCCGCTTTGTACTCGGAAATGAACTTCGCGACCTCTGCTTGTCCATTCTCCGATGCCAATTCGGCTGCATTTCTACCGGTCTTGTTGAGCACCTCGACATCAGCACCCAACCGAAGCAACAGCTTTACAACTCTGAGATGCCCACGTTGTGACGCGGCATGCAAGACAGTCCAGCCATTGCTGTCTGCGGAATGTACAGTCGCTCCGTGGTCGATCAAAAGACGAGTGATCGCGGCATTCCCACTCATTACTGCTTGATAGAGTGGAGTTTCTTGCTTGTCATTGATACGTCGATACTTGCGCCATGCTGGACCAGCAACTCGGCAATCTTGAGGTGGTCATTGGCCGATGCCAGATGTAAGGGGGTCCAGAGGTCATTGCGCTGGATGTTTGGATCAACTTTGTGGTCCAGCAACAGGCGTGCCATGTCAAGGTGTCCATGTCGTGAGGCGAGGTGCAATGGGGCCTGACTCTGGTCGTCCCGCGCATCCAGGTCGGCCCCTCGGTGGATGAGGAAACGCCCGACTCCAACTTTACCCCCCATTGATGCGAATGTTAACGGGGTCTTTTGGGACCCGTTCCGAACGTCGACAGGAGTGCCACTGTTGATCATCAGTTGCACGATGTCGAGGTATCCGTAATACGATGCGACGTGCAGAGGATTCGAATTATTGCTGTCTACATGAACATTTGCGCCTTGATCAATCAGGAAGCGTACAACATCGAGCTTCCCGTTAGAAGATGCCCAGTACAATGACGTCTGTCCATATCCGTTCCGAATGTCGACATCAATGCCACACTTTAGCAAGAACTTCGTGACGTGGAGATGCCCTTGATCCGCCGCCGCATGGAATGGAGTGTTGCCTTCCTTATCCGGGGCAGACACGGCCGCGCCCTTCTCGATCAGGAAGCGTGCTATATTGAGGTGCCCAATCGACGATGCCAAGGCCAAGGGAGTCTGCTGATTGTCATTCCGGCTGTCAACATTTGCGCCACGATCGATCAGCAACTTCGCGATGTCGAGGTTCCCAGCGCCAGACGCTTGATGCAGCGCAGTCCAGCGATCTTCTTTCTGTGCATTCACATCGGCGCCACGGTCTATCAAGAGCTGTGCGAGGTCTAGGTATCCATACCGTGACGCCATATGCAGAGGAGTCCAGCCATGTTCTTCCTGTGCATTCACATCGGCGCCGTAGTCTATCAAGAGCCGTGCGAGGTCAAGGTGTCCACACCCGGGCCGTAACGCCATATGCAGAGGAGTCCAGCGATCTTCTTCCTGTGCATTCACATCGGCGCCGCGGTCTATCAAGAGTCGTGCGAGGTCATGGTATCCAAACCGTGACGCGAGATGCAGAGGATTCCAACCTTTCGCATCGCGTGCATTCACATCAGAGCCGTAGTCTAGCAATAGCCTTGCGACGTCTACACGTCCCAATCGTGACGCGGCGTGTAATGGAATGAAACTGAATTTGTCTCGGGAATTGATGTCTGAACCTCGATCTATAAGGAACTGTGCCATGTCAAGCCCCTCTTGAAAACAGGAGCACTCCAACGGTGTCTGTTGCTTCTTATTCCGAGCATCGAGACTTGCACCAGATCCAAGTAGCAGTTCTGCAATCTCACGATACCCAGATTCCGCTGCCGCGTGTAGCGGGGCACAGCCCTTGTCGTCTGTGGCATTCACATCCGCGCCAGAATCAACGAGGAGCCGCGCGATCAAGAGTGATGATTTTGCCATGACGAGCTGTCCACCCTGTGATACCCTGTGGAGTGGAACCCTGCCGAGACGGTCACGAGAGTCTGGATCGGCACCATTTTCAAGGAGAAGCGATGCGACTTCTAAATGTCCCTTGACTGAGGCGGCATGTAATGGAGTTGTGTGAGAACCGCCCTTGCTATTGACGTCCTGTGGATGAGCTGCGATCAGGTGCTCTGAGAGACCAACGAAACCGCACAGTGAGGCATAATAAAGTGGCACAGCCCCGGGCTGCGTCGGATGCATTGTGGGAATGCGCTCCATCCAAAAGCGGTCGATGTCGTACACCCAGACCCATGCGGCGAAATGTGGCTTTGCAGGATCAAATAAAAGTTTCATGATCTCTTTAATGTGCGATGATACGTTCCTATACTGAGCGTGATCGACCCAGTGCCGAGCGGCATACGGGGCAAGGGGAAAGTGAGCTATGCCATCTCTGTCGATCTCGTCGTCGAGGTGGAGGAGGACGCTGAGGCTAATGTGTGCAAGGGTGGTATGTGCGTGTTCGGGAGAATGTGATAGTATGAGAGAGGTTCTTCAGCCGCCGCGAGTCGCTCGATGTCAAGTACTCTTTGACCGAGAAATGCGAAAATTGGACGATCCGGTGACCTTCCCGATTAACGACAGCAATGAGACTAGTACATGCCGACAGTATTGCTTCTTCTGCGTCCGGTGGCCGAAGTTTCTCGTTGAACGATGGGGTGGATGTCGCATCAAACTGGACTGCAAAGATCTCTCCGAGCTCCTCAACGCGAAGTGGGCGAATCGACTCCGAGAGGCACTTGAACAGACGTTGAGCATATACTCGTTTCTCTTTATCGATGCCCAATAGTGTCCGCTCGTATGTTTCATCCAAACTCTCTGGCAGGTCCTTCAACACACTCCGAATGCTTGCAGGAAAAGTGCGACTCAGTCTGTCAAACTGGCAGACTACCCACTGGAACCTACAAGATCACATAAGCGTTCATCATTGGCTTAAGACGAGAGATGAGGTAGGAGACGACTTACATGCCATTTACATTTTTGGAGAGCGTATCAATAACCAAACTCTGGTCCTCCTCTCTCCATCTCCGCATATTCTTGTCTGAATGGACAGCAGACTTGATGTAATCCATTATGTCCTCCTTCTGCCCGTTCTCATCATGGAGGGAAATCTTGAGCAACGTCAACGACTCGAGCACCATTCGGATATCCATCTCCGGGCGGCTAGCCACACAGAGATGTACATCCGGAAGTTTTAAATGAACAAGTTCTTCAATCAGCTCCAGGACCTCCTCGCGGTCGGATGGCCTTCCCGGGAAATTGGGGCATTCGTCGAGAGCGTCGACAATGATATAAATCTGTCCTTGTCCTGGCAGACGAAGCATATCTGCCAAACATTTTTTCAATGTCCCAACGTCGGGTTTCTGCATGCCGCAGCTGTTATCCGAATATAACTTGGAGAGGACATTGTAACAAGAATCTGATTCTATGGGAAGCTGCGAAACGAGGGAGGAGAGTAGGCCATAACAGTCTTGCTTTTTGCCATCACGGAAATCAAAGTAATAGTAGGCCATCGTGGCCAATCCCGCTGCACGCATGCCCTTAACGTCTTGGATGATCGCCGATCTAGTATGGCCTATGAATGACCTCGAATGATTCGATAAAGTTACGACATACAGAAGTGTGCTCTTTCCTGCGCCGGCTGTACGATCAACAAGTTATAGACGTAAGGCACGCAGCTCATCGGTAGTTCTAAAGACGTACGTTTTCCATAAATCCACAAGAATGACCCCTTCGCCTTCCATTCTTTTAAGGCGCTGCTCTCGAAGAACCATGCTGCGGTTCCTTCATGTCGTGCTTTCGAAACGAAGTTCTGATTCGTCGACGGATCGGGGGGAGACAACCAGTGTTGAATGTGCCTTTGCAGCTGGTCACCTACAGAATGCCATCGGTCTCAGCAACGAAGGGAGGGGCGGAGAGAAACAACGAACGTTTCATCTCGTTAAATTCATTTGATGCTTGGTGAAGAGTAGCAATGCCCTCAGGTCAGTTAGCGTGATGCCTGTTTTGCGCGAGACACATACCAGAGTTCGGTTCGATACCACCGGTCGGTGCCTTTCCATCTAACGGAACATGTATTTAGACAAATATCTGCGAGAAATCACGATAATATGGCGCACCTCCCGTAACCACCCTCCTATCATCCGCAATACCATGGACGACACCCAAGATCTGTGCAACAGCCGACAGTCCTTCGTCTTTCGTTAACCGATCCAATCTCTCGAGGGCTGCCTGTATCTCGTCCTTCTTTTTCATCCACAACTTCTTCATGAATTTCTCTGTGACACATTGAACATAAGTAATGCATATCTGGTGGCGCACTTACTGAACCGCCCTGCTTAATTTGTTTGTAGCTAGGGCAAGCACCGAAAGTAACTCAACCATTATTTTGACAATGAGATCCGTCATCATCGGAGTATGCGCGATTGTTGTATAGACCTCCAGACGCTTGAGGAAATTCGCCAAGGACTCAAAAAGGTCCTGGATGACATCGTAACTTGACATGACTCCACTGGCGGCCTGGCAAACTCATATATCACAAGGGAACTGGTTAAAATGCGTATTAAAGGGACGAACAGAGAGGAGGGCATCAATTGCAACGAACAATGCCTTGGTCGGTGGGAAGGGGACCTGACGGGATCATGTTAAAAGAATTACCAGATGGCATGTGTGACTCACCAGACTGACTGCCCCGCCTAGAATGCCCGTGAATGCCTGGATGACATTCACCGATGGGCCGAGACAGCTGCTTAGTCGATTTCCTTCCCGATAGTCCTTGAATGCCTTCTCTCGATCTTGGAGCAGTTCTAGGATAACCCCGGGAGAATCTGCCTGTTTGATCGCGGCAGCGAAGGGATTCTTGGAAAGGTCTATTCCAGTTATCTTTTCATAGTCGACCAAGGCATCGGTGATCAATTGGATGTTCGAAGTGGAGGGCGTCGATGATGTTGCTTGCATAGTGGACGACATGGAGGCCACGGATCAAAGGGGATGGGGTGAAAGGAAGGATGAACACACACGAATCAGGTACAGGTGCCGTAAATTGTTTGTCACTGCCGGTACCTGGCGCTTCCCTTGCCCACACCATCTTTTCTCCATCTTTTCCTCGTTGCCTTCGATGCCAATAGGTTGCTGTCCGGAAGGCTCTCTCTGACAGCAGAGTTTTATACACACCACTTAGTTGAGCGAAGTCAAGGTATGTCCTCCGCACAGCATACCGCAATTGAATGACTTTTGACCGGTGCAATGTAGGCCAGATGACAATCGTGATCGACACACTGCCCGACGACGTCCTCCTATATGTATTCGATTTCTATCTGACCGAAGCTTCAGAAGTAGAGGCGTGGCATACGCTGATCCACGTGCAACGACGATGGCGAACTCTTGTTTTTACATCACCGCGTCACCTAAATCTTCGAATCGCCTGCACAAGCACAACTCCCGGTCAGCGAGAAGCTGGATATTTGGCCAGCTCTTCCTATCGTCATATCTGGCTTCTTGTGGCTCACAAACGTGCCTCTATAACATCATAGACGCACTCGAGCACCACGATCGTGTGTGTCAAATCGACCTTTCCTTCCAGTGGAAATTAGACGATCTCTTTCATGCGTTAGAGGAGCCATTCCCGGAGTTGACAGTTCTGAAACTTCATTCAACTGTATTTCAGGACCCAATCTTTCCCCATTCAGACCAGTACTTGGGTGGCACCACCCATCTACGATCGCTTTCATTAACCCGCATTCCAATTCCCGGATTACCAAATCTACTTTTGTCTTCCACCGACCTCGTCGATCTTCGCCTGATGGGAATTCCTATATCCGTTTTTATTGTCCCCGACGAGATGGCCACTGCGTTATCTGCGCTGACCAAACTCCACCTAGCATCCGAATTCGATGAATCCCACCCCGATTGGGAAAACCGTCGCTTACCTCTGCCGACACCCACTGTCCTTCCCTCTCTTATCGAGTTGAGGTTGGAAGGTATCATTGAATACGTGGACGACTTCCTGGCCCGGATTGATGCCTCTACTCGATCGCTTGGATATAGTCATTTCCAACTACTTCGATCTGGTCATAGTGCTCGACACTCTACAAATTCTTCGGTTTATTAGTCACGTACCCAAGTTTCAGGCACTTGGTGAAGCACATATAGGAATTGACATTAACGATAATTTCGAAGTCTGGATCAAATTTCTCTCGACGCGAACATCCAGTGGTGTGCTCAAGCTGGAAATCCTCTGTATGGAGCCAAAACGGCAGTTTCCGTGTCTGGCTCAGTTCTGTCGTTCGCCATTTTTCCCCCTTCCCACTTTAAACTTTTATATCGACGGGGGTAAAGCTTCAAGACGACTTTGGCAAGACGACACGGAGTATACCCGATTTCTGGAACTTCTTCAGCCATTTACTTCGGTGAAGAATCTCTACCTTTCCAAGGACTTTGCACGATCCATCGCGCCCGCCCTGGAAAAACTCGGTGGAGAAAAAGTGACGAAGGTGTTACCCGCCCTGGAGAATGTTTTCATAGAGAAGTTTCAGTTATGTTGGCCTGTCAATAAAGCCTTTCGGAACTTCGCTGCCATGCGACAGGTGTCCGGTCATGCTGTCGTTGTTTCGGACTGGGACAGAAGAGGGCGCAAGGCAAGACATTGATAATCGATATGTGGTTGATTTCTTGGACACTGCTTGTAATAATATCACCGTGATTAGACATCTTGTTCGATTAAGCCCGGAGTGCGCGGGAGTTGGTGCGGCAGTTCGGAGATAGAACAAGATGAGACAAGTGAGGAAAGCGACTCGGATGATGGTCATCTCGCTCGGCTGTCCCAAACCGTCGCCCTTTTGTGTAGTTGGGAGGCACGGCCGCATTGATACTAATCCACAGTGTCGGAGAGGATCGGGGCGTTATCATCAAGAAGGCAAGCGAGAGAAAAGCGGTCCCTGCAAGCCTGTGCGCACGAATCTACAGCAGTCTGCTTAGCAGTCCGGGTTAAGGCCATTAAGGCGGAGCCTGAAGGAACTGCGCGTGGCGCGCCGGCGGACCCGTGCTCGTTCCCTCCGAGCTGCACTTCGGCACTTCGGAATTTCGAGGCGCTCCAAAGTACACCCCACCCGCAACAGCATGGTGACAAAGAGCATGGTAGTAAGTTATCATGATGTCGAATTCGAGCCGATTGATCAAGCATCCCATGTAGGTCCACCCCAGCCCTAACCCGAAAAGTTTTTGACTTGGGTGTGCATTGGCATGTTGGTCGACGGCGACGATGGTATATCATGCCATTTTGGTCGTGCGTGTACAGGATGGACCACGCTACACGAGTTCCTTCAAAGTTGAAGACTTCTCAGATAGAGGCATCTCATCACTACTACGGAAAACTACAACATATAGCAGCGACTCCAAAGCCGTATTGTGAAAGATGATCAAGAAAAACAAGAAACGAGGGAAAAGCTGCTATTTAAACAAGTATCAACGACTCGGGTGTCAAGCGCAAGCGCTGCTGGCCCAGGTTTGGTTAGAGTATCGAACAACCGCAACCCGAGACGGCTTATCGATGTGATTTAGGGGCCCTTCTTGAACAAGTTCACCTTGATGTATCCCAGGGGCACGGGTCCATCTTTGAGGTTGGCCCCACTGGTCTCAACTACGTATTTGTCATTACGCTCTGTCCAAGTACTCCGTGAATCTAGCTGTTCGGGTGAATGTACACGAAGAGGATGTTTCATACCGGTGAGCATCCAGGTATTTGTTCGGCTTCCCCAGGGGTTGTTCCAATAAAAATGGCGCACTTTTTCGCCGTCGTCCTCATAGATGTCGAACTCGCCCTCCGTGCCCGAAGGCGAATGCTTGTAACCACAAGAGCTGATCCTAAATTCTCCTCCAGGAAGAATATGAGTGTTCTGAACGTCACTGACGGGAATTCCAGAATCTTTGTCATCTACACAGGCATTGCGGTCAAGACATGTCTACTGGCACTATGACAGGCAAAAGAAATGGGCGACTTACCATCCTTGTGGAATTTTCCCCACTTGAGACAGATATAGATGTTCTTGACCACGACCGTTTTCTGACTTGAGTTGGTAATGTTGATGACGACCCACTGGGAATACGTCTTGGTACTGATGTCTTGCACAGTCTTGGCTGGAGTTGATGTGAAGGTGAGCGTGCTTCTGGGAGTTGGGAGTGATGGAGCGTCCCTCTCAGA
Organism: Russula griseocarnosa; assembly: GCA_022884055.1. Lineage (NCBI taxonomy): Eukaryota > Fungi > Basidiomycota > Agaricomycetes > Russulales > Russulaceae > Russula > Russula griseocarnosa. Next base: position 389,558 of record JAGKRU010000021.1, read on the forward strand.
AACTTGGTCATTTATGCGTACTTAAAGGGCGATGGGAAAATAAAAAACATCATTTGTCCGTGTCACAAGGGAGCTCAGAGAGAGAGCGATGTTCCGACCCACTTCGATTACACTAACCCAATTCCAGCTGTTTATAGCCGACTGGATTAGATTCCATGGAAAGTTGTTAGAAAGTTGTAGATGTTTCTCGGAACTTTCACATAACACTGCCCTTCATAAGCTAGCCAAAACGGGCAAGCGCCGGCTGCAGCCAACACGTCAATTGGCAAGAAAATTGAGAATTACTTCGCTCTCATCCCAGTACCTCTTATATACTTCCTCCTCGGAACTTGGGCATCACTTGAGTCTAGACATAGCATCTACTGTGCGCTGTGCTATATTACAGTACCTGCACAGACCACGGAGGTACTGTACCATGGAAGCTGTCAATGTCAACGGTGGGCGTTGGAAAATGAGCGTATAATGAGCTCGCGACGGCATTTACCCGGCACGTATATGCGAACGTCCTAAGTTTATTCTGCAGACGTAAGCATGTTGGGATGCTCACGGATCAATGTATCCAGGACTCGAAAGTCCGAATAGCCGAAGTGCTTGGACGTAGGTGTAGATCGGATATGGAATGTAGATTAGGATTTGTGACTGAACTATATGATCATATCTCGCCAATTTCAACAAAAAAAAAATTACTCCAGTAAAGGCCTCAGGACACAAGTATTCACCGATTATTGGCGTCCTATTGCTTTCTGTCCCGATTGGCGAGAACTCAGCGTCAGAATCAGGGACGAATGGAACGAAGGATATGGTTTGAAATTACTCACACTGTACTGTAACCCCCCTATCAGCTCGAACCTAGCCACCGAAAACCTAACCAGCTCTCGTGATCCATCCCGTACAAAACCGAATGTAAAGTTTCATTTACGAGTCCGTGCTGTGAATCGCTGTTAGCTGTTTCAACATCGCAGAGCAAAACTTCAGTCGCGAGGGCGGGAATGTCGTCCTGGACTGAGAAGCAAGAGGAAACCAGAGGAGGTACAGAAGAGTGAAACGTCGGTGCGGGCAGTGCAGATAATAGCTCCACAGTCGAGGGAGGGTACCTATAGCAAAAATGGGAGGCGTACGACTGCCACGTACCGTAGCGACTGGTATATTGTTCAACGTCCGAGTCGTCCGAAAGTGAAAAGGAATAGGCAGGAGAGAGAGGCAAAGTGGGAAGAAAGAGGCAGTCAAGACGGGAAGGATTGGGATTAGAACTAAATGTACTGTATTCACGTTTCGTCTTGCGGGAGAGTTGACTTTTGTCACGTGAGGTCTGGCCCTACGCGATCAGTCTTGGCGCCTGGGAGCAAGTCGGAACTGGGCTAGGTGCAGGGGAAGCGCGAAGCCTGTGGATCTAGCCGGAGGTGAGCTGCGCGGGTGGGTAGGGCTCTCGCGCTCGTTGCAGCGATCCGTGAACTGGTGGTCACAACAGACCCGCTGCTTGGGGAGTTGCTTCTGCGAGAAAGAGGGGATTCTCCGCTGTTTCGCTGGTGGCACGGCATGGTGGTTACAACTGGAGTGCAGATGACACTACAGTATTTGTGTGCTCGGTTTGATTGCGGGGAATCCGTGACTGAGTGTATGGCAGAAGGGTGTGGAGGGAGGGTGCAATTACAGAAGGAGAGCTGAGTATGTGCTACGACAAAGCACTGCTAGGTGGCAGAAGATGACGCAGTGGACGATGGACGAGACGCCGCCTCGCCGCTTTCCGGGCCTTCCGGCCACCAAGACCTCACTCGTCGGCTTTTGTATGTCTTCACTGTCATCGTCGCCGTTGCCTGTATACATCTATATGCCACTTTGCTCCACCACCTGGCACCTATCGCCACAACCAAATTGAATCATACCAAACCACCTCAAAGGTTCTCAGAAGAAACGTGGATTAAATTCAGTTGATAAAATTCTCCGTAAAGGAATTTTAACGAAAATTACCAGTGTGGTGCTTAATTAAGCAAGCTTTGTATGTGATGTGGTGCATCTGCAACTCGTCACTGTGCCCCGTGCATTAATACGGCATACAGCGCCATCGGCCATCACAGAAATCTCCCTTACATTTTCGATTACTTCGACTTCAAACGCCACTGCCCCAACTGAATCACAGTCCGTTAATGACCCATGCTTCTTGTGCATGTCCATCAGGGTCAGGGTAATATAAACTTGCCTGGACACAAATATGCATTCACTCCGCCGCCCGTCTGATGGACCCACTTCCATGATCTTTTAATTTCGTACTGGTCAGGGGAACCAGTTGTGCAAGGATTTGAGACTGAACTATGTGATTATATCTCGCCAATTTCAACAAAAAGTTACTCCAGTAAAGGTCTTAGGAGACAAATATTTCGCCATCAACGTCTACTCTACGTTGCTTTCTGTCCCAATGGAAAATGACAATAGGACGGCCGGACAGTTGTCGCCCGGCAATGAACTGTCCAATGGCTTCATGAACAGATTTAGATCGCCGGAAGTTCTCTAGGAAAACATTCTCTAGTGTGGGTAATACCTCCGTCGCCTCTTCTCCAACAAGCTTTTGCAGGACAGGCACATTGTACTTGGAAAGGTAGAGATTCTTCACTGAGGTAAATGGTTTAAAAAGTTTTAGCCATCGCCAGTCCATATCGATATCGTCTGCTGGCTGAGGTTGTTCCAGAAGAGAACGCTCGCTGAAGTAGAGGTTTTCCAATGTGGGAAGGGGGAAAAAGGGTGAACGACAGAACTGTTCAAGATATATTAATTGTTGTTTTTTAGGAAAGCCAAAGATTCCTAGCGTGAGCACATTGCTCGACGCTTGTGTTGGCGAAGAAAATTCGATCCAGGATTTTGAATAGCGATATTTAATATGTGCTTTAGCGGGCACTCGCAACTTTGGGGTGCGACTGATGAACCGAAGAAGTTGTTGAGTGTCGAGTTTTAAGGCCCCATCAGAGGAAGAGTAACGAACATCCAAGCGATCGAGTAGAGGAGCATCAATCCGGGCCATGAAGTCCTCCAAGTATTCGCTGTCATCCTTGATACTTTGAAAATCCAATACAGTGAGAGAGGGAAGAACAGCACGTGTCGGCAGCCTAAGAGGCGAGCGTCGATTTGGCAAGTTAGGGCGAGATTGATCGAAACTGAATCTAAGGATGAGTACTTTGAGTCTGGTCAACGCAGACAGGGCAGTGACGATTGCTTCCGGTGAAAGGAAACCAGTAATAGGAACACGATTAAGGTGAAGATTAACGAGGTCGCCGGTGGAAGACAGCAGTTGGTTCGGTAATCGAACGACATATAAGGAAAGCGATTGTAGACGGGTAAAGCCGCCCAAGAACTTGACTGGATTGAGAAAGATTAGATCCGAAGATGCTTTAACCAACAGCGTTAGATCTGTCAACGCCGGAAATGGCTTCTCAAATGCCATAAAGAGATCCAAGCCATCTATCGTTTCCCGGGTTATGGGAAGTTCGATTTGAGATACACGTTCGTTGTGCTCGAGTGCCGCTTTGAAGTTATCTACTAGTAGATGGGGATGACAATGCATATCCCATATATCGTAAGATATGACGATGGGGAGGGTTGGCCAGACATTGAGCTTCTCCGCAGAATATGCACTTTCGAGTCTGCAAGTAATTCGCAAATTCAGGCGACGTGGTGATGCGAAAACGATATTTCTCCATCGCTGGCACACATGGACCAGCCTTTGCCACGTCTCTATGCGCGAGGCTTGAGCCACATAGAAATCGAACACGCATAGGAGGGCATCGTCGGTGAGTATGTTGATTGTCACTTGGCCTAGTTGTACACCACACCGGTCAGCTCACCAGTCAAAAATTGTTATGGGATGTGGTTCGAAATCGAAATGCATACATTGAACATGCTCGGTTACTTTCTTCAGGGTCCCATTTATCATAGTTATAAGGACTGACTACAAGTGGTGAGCCGGTGAGAGCGGTGAAGTTCCTCAACTCCTATAACCCCCTCCTCCTATTACGTCGCCTCGTTCGGGCCGACAGGCCAGATTCTAACTGGGTCGTAACTGTAATCGGGCATAGCGGTGTGAAAAAGTACGCAATCTCTTGCTTCCTACTCCTTGGGGTAGGTTCTCCCAAAAAAGACCGCTCGACATTGATCAACCAACATCCGGATATTTCCGATGTGCGTGCATTACAATGAAGTACAAGTGACGCATAGTGCAAGCGCTGGCCATCACTCTTCCTCAACGAATACGACGCATCGTGCCGAAAGCCTCGTGGGTGGCGGCGCGATCAACGATCAGTTGTTGAAATTCTTCGCAATAGGGTTTATGAAAGTGACACACGCGCCGGTTGCGAGCGACGCAACTAATGATGCTACGTCAACATCGAGTCAGGCTGATCTTCGCGACAAATACGTATGCTGACCTTGCTTGGCGACAGTTCTTTCAAGCCCAACGACGAGCCCAATCCTTCGAGCTTGCCATCAGCAAGCAGTTTGAACCGCTGCTCATATATCCGGGGGCGACTGAGAAACCACGGCGGGGAGTGACGTATGCAAGAAACATCATGCAGCCAAAGGCTGGACTCTACGCGAATCTACGGCGGAGTTGGGGGCAGACCTGCTAAAGTGTGGGCTTCGTCTGCAATCGATGGCCCTGGATGACAATGCGGCGACAAACATATACCTGTGCGCACGTGGTAACTCCTTCAATGTCGAGACGACAATCGTTTCAAGCCGTTATTATTCCATTTGAAAAAAATTCCGGCCATCGTGTATTCTCGACGTCGTCTTGTTCATCTTGTTGTGGATATCAACTGCCGGTGATATAGAGGTACTCCAATATGGCATAAAGCTATAGGGCGAGCGATAGAACCGGACTACTCATGTAATACAACCAATGAAAACGTAAATGGGCGGAGCCCCCAAGAACTTGAGCGGATCGGGATCGACCGGCAGCCGAGTTACTGGCGGCTACTGTGACAGGTCGAGATCTGTCAACACTGGGAAAGGCCTCAACTGAATGCCGCAAAGACATCCATCACTGGTATTCGGCTTGACACACGATCGTTGTGCTCCAGTGCGGCTTGGATGTTATACAGGCTTACCATCAAGTCGTCTGATACGGCAATGGGCAAGCGTGGTCGGACATCCGGCTTCTCCCTCGCACTGGTTTTGGTGGTGCAGGTGGATCGCAGATTTAGGCGACGCGGTGATCCAAAGACAACACCTCATCATCGTCGGCACACATGGACCAGTACTTTGTAGCTTCATTTACATGACGCTTAAGAGGACACCGTCGGGAAGCACGTTGATTGTCACCTTGCCTACATCACACCAGTAAGCAATCGTTACAGGGTGTGGGTCAAAAGCCATACATCGACCTCGAGTAGCCACTCCTTTCTGAATCGAACGATGTGTGACGTTTTGCCATCGTTAAGCCGTTTAAACGAGTTGGTGACAAAAGAGGTTGGGAAAACGGTGGGACGATACTCGAGGGTAGTAGATAGACCCAAACAGCATGTCATGTCAAGGGGGTTTTCTGATTGGCGAGGACTCAGTGTCAGAATCAGGGACGAATGGAACGAAGGATATGGTTTGAAATTACTCACCTGTACTGTAACCCCCCCTATCAGCTCGAACCTAGCCACCGAAAACCTAACCAGCTCTCGTGATCCCTCCCGTATAAAACCGAATGTAAAGTTTCATTTACGAGTCCGTGCTGTGAATCGCTGTTAGCTGTTTCAACATCGCGGAGCAGAACTTCAGTCGCGAGGGCGGGAATGTCGTCCTGGACTGAGAAGCAAGAGGAAACCAGAGGAGGTACAGAAGAGTGAAACGTCGGTGCGGGCGGCGCGGATAATAGCTCCACAGTCGAAGATGAGAGTGCTAAAAGTCGAGGAGAGGGTGAACACAAGAGCACGCCACACAGGAATCCTCATTAAGAGCGAGGAATAAAAACTGTGCATTTTCTAGTAGAAGATGCACAATTCCCATTCCCTACTGGAAAGGAGGGAGGGTACCTATAGCAAAAATGGGAGGCGTACGACTGCCGCGTACCGTAGCGACTGGTATATTGTTCAACATCCGGGTCGTCCGAGAGCGAAAAGGAGTAGGCAGGAGAGAGAGGCAAAGTGGGAAGAAAGAGGTAGTCAAGACGGGAAGGATTGGGATTGGAACCAAACGTACTGTATTCACGTTTCGTCTTGGGGGAGAGTTGACTTTTGTCACGTGAGGCTTGGCCCTACTGCGATCAGTCTTGGCGCCCGGGAGCAAGTCGGGTCTACGCCAATTAGTGGGCGTGAGGGAGTGTAATGCAAGGTGTTGTGCTGCCCACATGAGGGTGTACTATGAACTGTGCTAGGTGCAGGGGAAGCGCGAAGCCTGTGGATCCAGCCGGAGAGGTGAGCTGCGCGGGCAGGTAGGCTTGCAGGTAGGGCTCTCGCGCTCAACACAGCGATCCGTGAACTGGTAGTCACAACAGACCTGCTGCTTGGGGAGTTGCTCCTGCGAGAAGGAGGGGATTCTCCGCTGTTTCGCTGGTGGCACGGCATGGTGGTTACAACTGGAGTGCAGATGGCACTATTTGTGGGCTCAGTTTGGTTGCGGGGAATCCATGACTCAGTGTATGGAAGAAGGGTGTGTAGGGAGGGTGCAATTACAGAGGGAGAGCTGAGTATGTGCTACGACAAACGGTGGACGATGGACGAGACGCCGCCTCGCCGCTTTCCGGCCACCAAGACCTCACTCTAAACTCCGACGCTACACGTCTGCGCTTGGACGCCCCATGCGATTCGACGTGATATGTCGTTGTACAAGAGACCGGATCACAGTTACAGTATTTTCAATAGTAGGAATACGTGCTTCAAATCCAACTCCAACTGACGTCTCAGTGCTCATAATTCGTACACTGGGTCATCAACATCATGCGTCATGTCTGGTCCTATCCCTGCCCAGTCAGAAATGGCTATAGGATGATCGGAACGCTGTCGTGGCAACGGGTTTCCCAATAGCTTCACGGACAGGACCCGATGGCTGGAACTCTGCGAAAATATTCTATTGGGTGGGTAACACCTCTGTCGCTCTTCCTCGGATTCCTCCAAGCTGATCCAGGGCGGGTGCGATATGTGGCGCGGCTTCCTTGGAAGGGGTAGAGGCTCTTCACGGCGGAAATGGTTCAAGAAAATCCATTGGGTGTCCTTGATGCGACACTGCCGATCTCGTTCACCATATCGACCCCTACCAACGTAGAGGGATTCCAACGTATTAAGGGCGAACGAACAGAAATGAGCCATACACGGAAACTACAGATCTGGAGGAATGGATACTATTGTTAGCGTGAGCGTATTGCTCGATACTTGTGTGGGCGAAGAAAATTTGATCCAAACTTCGGGATCACCAAAACCAAGTGGTCAAGTTGAGGAGCATCGATCAAGGCCACGAGATCCTCCAGGTATTCGCTGACGCCTTTGAACCTGAAGGAGGTGAGAGCTGGGAGGACTGCGGGTGTCGGCGGAGGTGCGTGTTGGCTCCCCTTCTCACGAGAGGTGTTATCGAATTCTATAGGGAAACACCAGTGACAATCTCCTTTGGGTTATAGGAGCCCAGACTCTAGAAGTCAGATCAATGTGGAGTTCGACGAGGTCGGTCAAAGACAAAAGCAATTTTGGTACAGTAATTCCAGAATCGATATGCCACCTAACTCGAGCGATCGTAGACGACTAGATCCACCCAAGAACTTGAATGGATTGGAGAAGACTAGCGTGGCATCATCATTAATTGATCACAGCTCCAGATCTGTCAATGCCGGGAATGGGGCCGTTTCTCCAACGCGGCAAAGACACGTCAAATACCAAGCCTAAACGGACTTGATTCGACAAATACGATCATTGTGCTCGAGTGCGGACCCTGGAGGAGCTACTTGGCAGTTCATTGCCGACTCGGAACGAGAGCTGTCCCGTCTGCTCGCAAGGCTTTCAAAGGTCAGTGGAAGATTCCAAGCTCAGGATACACTCGACAGATTGGCAGATTGGATAATTTCGGTTACAGGCATGGGTCATTAACGTATAGTGATCGGGACCGCGGCGTTTGAAGCCGAAGTCGTCGGAAATGTAAGGTGAGATTTCTGCGATGACCGGCGGTGCTGTATGCCATTTCAATCGAATTGATCACGCGTGCACAGGATGGACCATGCCTCAAGGGCTCAAAGCTGAAGACTGATCAGATAGAGGCATCTCATCACTACTACGGAAAACTACAACATATCGCAGCGACTCCAAAGCAGTATCGTGAAGGATGACTAAGAATACAAGAAACGGGGAAGCATAACAAGAAAAAGCTGTTATTCAGACAATTATCAGCGATGTCAAGCGCAGGCGCTGCTTGTCCATGTCCGGTTAGAGTAGAACAAAACAATCACAATCCGAGACCGCTTACCATTATGCGATTCAAGGCCCCTTCTTGAACAAGTCCACCGCGATGTTTCCCAGGGCTCCGCTATCGAGGTTGGCGCCGCTGCTCTCGACCACCCATTTGGCATTACGCTCTGTCCAAGTACTCCGTGAGTCTAGCTGTTCGGGTGAATGAACACGAAGTGAATGTTTCTTACGGGTGATCCTCCAGGTATTCACTTTGCTTCCCCAGGGGCAGCTCCAATAGAAATGGCGCACTTTCTCGCCACCTTCCTCAATGATGTCGAACTCGCCCTCCGTGCCCGAAGACGCGTCCGAGCGACCGCAAGAGTTGATCCTGAATTCTTCTCCAGGGAGAATCTTGGCGTTCTCGATGTTCTTAAGGGGGACTTCGGCATCTTTGTCATCTACACAGGCAATGTGGTCAAAATATGTCAAGCAGAAGAAACGGGCGACTTACCATCCTTGTGGAATTTTCCCCACATCTGACGGACGTTCTTGACGACGACGGTTTTCGAGCTCGAGTTAGTGATGGTGATGACGACCCACTGGGCATATGCCTTGGTACTGATGTCTCCCATGATTTGGCTGAAGTTGATATGAAGGTGAGAGTGCTTCTGGAAGTTGAGAGTGATGGTGCGTCCCTCCCAGAAACTTGGTCTTTTTATACGTATTGAAAGACTCGATGGGACAATAAAAAAATATTACTTGTCCGTATTACAATGTAGCCCAGACAGAGAGCGAAGTTCCGACCCACGTCTATTACACTAACCCAATTCAAGTTCCAGCTGATTATAGCCGACTGAATTGGAGCCATGGAAAATGTCCAGTCCAGGTTAGAAAATCGTCGACGGTTCCCAGAACTTTCACGAAGCACTGCCCATCGTAACCTAGCCAAAACGGGAAAGAAGCTGGCCGCAACCCACACATCGGCTAGCAAGAAAAATCAGTATTTCTTCGCTCACATCCCAGTGCACTACCTGCTTGGAACTTGGGCGTGAATAGACCTCACTTGAGACTAGACAACATCTACTGCGCACGGCGCTATATTACTGTACCTGTACAGAACCACGGAGTTACTGTACCATGGAAGCTGTCAACGGCGGTCGTCGGGGAATGAGGCTATGAGCTCGCGACGGCATTTTGCCCAACACGTATGCGGACTTGAATGTCCCAAAGATTTTCCGCTGACGTAAAAGATTTTCTGTTCAGCTGTCATACATCCATGTCATGCTCGAGTCTCGTGAACTAGGATCATTATGCGATCGACAATGTCTATATTTCTCTTCCTATTATTTGTCATCGCTCATGATCACCGGATGGATCCAACTCATCCGCTCGCCATATGTATGTACTTTACATATCTCGAACCGGTGAAATGGGGGCACAAACGATATTATCGTTCTACCGGGTTCATGAGGGCCTCGCACCAGGGTTGCAAAGGTTTCACACAACTCGGTAGGATCAGGTCCAGGTCCAAATTAAGTTATACAGTATACTATCGTAGTATCGCCAGAAAACCCTTGATTCAGAGTCGCTGCCAGTGCACATTTGACGGCATGATTCCTTCCATCGAATCCATCCGTGGAGGCCCTTCATCCATAATGTCTTCCATTTCCATAGAATGATTCCCATGACCCAAGTGATTTTCACTCCGTGCCCTATTTTAGACGTTTTTATGTTAGAAAGAGGTCCGCTTTTCTATATAGTGACTGAATTGCCGACGTAATTGTGACGGTGACCTCTGATTCGTATCATTTTCTCGAAGCTCTCTTGTGTGCTCCTAAGGTCATCATCCGAGATGTCGCTTTTCCCAGCTTCGAACTACCGCACCAACTCCCGCTGCGCTCCGGGCTTTTAATATAACTTGGAAAGGACAGTGCGTGCCGGCAGAAGTAAGCGTCGGTTTTTCCAGTAGGGGTAAAATTCATTGAATTCGGGTCCAAGAACTTGGAGTCTGGTCAGCGCAGATAACGAGTGACCATCTCCTCGGGGGAAATAAAAATGGACATGGGGATTTCCCCCAAGCGGAGATCGACGGGGTCTGCGGAAGACAAAAGAGATTCAGTAATCGGGGAATTGGGATGCATGTTAACGAAACCAATCGTAGATGGGTGGTTCCACCCAAGTACTGGTCTGAATGAGTGGGGTGTTTCAGTTGAATGTGGCTCGAGAACCGTCAACTCCGGAAATGCCTCTAACGCTTCAAAGATATCATCCAATTCCCATATCAAAGGAAGGTCGATTTGACACACGATCATGGTGCTCGAGTGCGTCTACAGTGTCACCGAGGCACGATTGTCAGTTACAAGAGCCAGATATGACGATGGGAAGAGCTGGCCAGATATCCAGCTTCTCCCTGACGGGGGTTTTGTTTGTGCAGGCGATTCGAAGATTTAGGTGACGAAGTGATGTAAAAACCATCGTTGGCACACATGGACCAGCGTATGCCACGCCTCTACGTCTATCTGGAGCTTCGGCCAGATAGAAATCGAATACATATAGGAGAGCCTCGTCGAAGAGTGTGTTGATTGTCATCTGGCCCACTTCGCACCACCCAACGGCCATCCAATTGCGGTATACTTTGCAGAAAATATACCTTGAATTTGCTTGACTAAGTGATGTGTATAAATTCTGCTGTCAGAGAGAGAGTTCCGGACAGCAATCGAAGACGATCCAAGGCTGCCAGGCCGGAAAAGGTGTTGTTTCAACGCCACAATGGTTGACATATCCGCACGTGACGAACTTTTTTGGCACGTTGGGGTGCATTTTGTTGCCATACGACGCGCAGGGAGAATCGCACCTCCTGAGTCTGTAGCAAGCCTCTTCCCACTCGAAGTTACTACTCTCTTTTTTAAGATCCGTCCACCCATCACCCTTTCCAGGACCCCCATTCGTTCGTCGGAGGCGCTACTGACGACGTCGCTCGTGTCGTCAGTCAGAGTCGACACCAAGCACCCTTACACCGTCGCCTCAACCTGCATGTCCTCGAGTGACTCCTAGTCCTTGACTGTTCTTTTATCCGGCAGTCCCTGTAGGCGCCCGAAACAGATGACACCTACAAATCACCAATTCTAGCGGCTTCCCCTTCAGTGCAATCCATATCTCTTTTCTGAACTCACATACATCTATCTTCACCATCAATTATCTCATCATCCTCCTCACATTCTCTAACGCCGACAGCAATTGTATCCGCATCTGTCTCTGCATCATCATTGTCCCTTACTCATATGGTCTGCCCCTCTTTGTTGCCAGTTCCGTCATACACGACACCGGTAACATCGTCACGTATTTCCTAGACCAACTTCTGTCGTTTTGACTAGGACACCCTCCACCGTTTCAGTTTCTTCCGTCTCCATGAGGACAGGTATCCTCGTGAGGACTGTATCTTTGGGTCTACTCAAAGTCGACTTGTCCCATCCGATGTTGGCACTGCAGTTCGAACTTATGTAATTAATATTGACCAATTTTGAACTTATATAATTCGTTAGCAGATCTACAGAGTCTCGAGAAAAAGAGAAAAGGTCTACTGGGCGGAGAGAAGCATCACGCCTGACGACAGGGAAAGACCCGCAAGCTGTAGATGAACCGCAGCTGGGGGGAGAGCCGCTGATGTCTGGTGCGATCTGACTGTATGCTCGTGCTCGCGCATGGATACGTTTCTATCTAGTGTCGGTCGAAGCCGAAAGCTCGGTTCAATCCAATCTAACCAGAGACACGTCCAATCCGGATTCTATCGGATTCATGGGTCATTGATGGATGACGCTAGTTTCTAGGCGGCCTTCTGGTGCTATCCTTATAGAGAAGGGAATTCTTTGCGGATGGCTATACAAGTGAGTACAACAAAACATCTCAGCATTCCGTTGAGAAAGAACACAAACTGCGATCTACAGCATGGAACAACAATTACTTAGGTCAGGGGAACCATCCAATGGAACCATCATGCATGAAAGACGTCACGGATGAAAAGCATGGAATGCATCATGCCGTCAAATGCCCATCGTCTCTAAATCATCATCTTCTGAGGTCATACTATATAACTTATATTGGGCCTGATCTGACCGAGTGATGCGAAACCTTCGCCACCCTGGTACGAGGTCTTCATGAGCCTAGCGGGACGAGAATATCATTTGTGCCTTCGCCGGTTCGAGCGATGTACAGTCCGTACATATGGCGAGCGGATGCCAGTGAGTCGTATCTATTCGATCATCATGCATCATGAGCGAGGACAAAGGGAAATATTCATCGCTTCATTCCTACAGTCCAAGCGCTCGGCTATTCGGACTTCCGAGTCCCGAATACATTGATCCGTTGTTCCGGCCTCACGCGTCTCAACACGTTTACGTCTGCGGAAAAACTTGGGACCTTCGCATACGTACCGGATAAAATGCCGCCGCGAGCTCTTTGCCCAACGGCTGCTGTTGACAGCTTCCATGGTACAGTACCTCCATGGCCCGTGCACGTACAATAATATAGCGCATTGCGCAGTAGATGCTATGTCTAGTCTCGAATGAGGGCTGTAGCCTGTAGGCCCAAGTTTCCAGCAGGACCTGAGCAGGTGGTATACAAGAGACACTGGGGTGGGAGCGAAGGAATACTGTACCAATTTTTCTTGCTAGCCGGCGTTTTGGCTGCGGCCAGCCCTTGCCTGTTTTGGCTAGGTTACGAGGGGTAGTGTTATTTGGAAGTTCTGGGAACCGTCTACGATTTTCTAACACTGTGGACATTTTCCATGTAGTTCAATTCAGTCGGCTATACTGTAATTAGCTGGAATTGGGTTAATGTAATTGATGTGGGTCGGAACATCGCTCTCTGTCTAGGCTCCATTGCGACACCGACAAGTGATGTTTTTCATTGTCCCATTGAGTCTTCAAATACGTATAAAAGAGCAAGTTTCTGGGAGGGACGCTCCATCACTCTTAACTCCCAGAAGCACGCTCACCTTCACATCAACTTCAGCCAAGACCATGGAAGACATCAGTACGAAAGCGTATGGCCAGTGGGTCGTCATCCACATTACGAACTCGAGTACGAAAACGCTCGTGATCAAGAACGTCCGTCTCTCATGGGGGAAATTCCACGAGGATGGTAGGTCGCTTGTTTCTTCTGCCTGACAGATCTTGACCACAATGCCTATGTAGATAACAAAGATTATGAAATTGCCCTCGATGACATTGAGAATACCAAGGTTCGTGCTGGAAAGCAATTCACGATCAGCTCTTGCGGACGCTCGGACGCACCTTCGGGCACGGAGGGCGAGTTCGACATCTATGAGAATGGTGGCGAAAAGGTCGGCCATTACTATTGGGACTGCCCTTGGGGAGGCAACGGAAATATCTGGAGGATCACCGGTACGAAATATCCACTTTGAGTACACTCACATGACAGCTAGATTCACGGAGTATTTTAACAGAGCGTAATGCCAAATGGGCGGTCAAGAGCAGCGGCGGCAACCTCAAGAGAGGAGCCCTGGGAGACATCTCGGTGGAGGTGACCAAGAAGGGACCTTGAATTACATATCGGTAAGCGGTCTCGTATTGCGGTTGTCTTGTGCTAACCAGGCCTGTGTTAGCAGCGCCTGTGCTTGACACCCGAGTCGTTGATACTTGTTTGAATGACAACCTTTTCTCGTTAAGCCTCCCCTTTCCTTGTATTCTTGATCATCCTTCACAATACTGCGTTGGAGTCGCTGCGATATGTTGTAGTTTTTCGTAGTATTAGTGATGAGATGCCTCTAATAGTCTAATTGAGAAATTCTTCAATTCTGAACGAGCTCGCGTTGCGTGGTTCCATCCTGTACATGCACGGCCAATTGGAATGGCATACAGCACCGTCGGCCATCGCAGAAACCTCATGCTCACCTTACATTTCCGACAACTTTGACCTCAAACGCCGCGGCCCGGATCACTATCTGTTAATGAGCCATGCCCGTAACTGATGTATTCAATCTGGGTATGCATGAGCCTGGAATCCTCCGCTGACCTTTGAAGTCTCGTAGCACATGGGCTCCCATAGTTCTTTACCTGTGCGTCTACAATGTTGTTGTGAGGTACAAGAACCAGATATGACGAGGTGAAAAGCTGGCCAAGATTTCCAGCTTCTCCCTGACAGAGTTTTTTTTGCGCAGGCATTTCTAAAAGTTCGCCATCGCCGATGTACATGGACAAGCGTATGCCACGCCTCTACTTCTGAAGCTTCGGCCAGATAGAAAACGAATCCATATATGAGGTCGTCGGATAGTTTGTCGATTGTTATCTGGCCTACATCGCGCCGCTCAATGGTCATCCAACTGCCAGTGTGCGGAAAACATACCTTGAGCTTCGGTTGACTAAGTGATGTATAAATGACAGAGAGAGTTTTCCGGACAGCAATCTATTGGCATCGTCGTCGACGATAGCAAAAGTAACGATGATGCCTATGGTTACCCGCACGTGACAAAAGTTTACGGTGCCAGATTGACACGTGTACAGCTGCCAGTGTTATTAGAGGACGTTGCTATAGCCAATGCAATGCCCAACGCGATCGCGACAACGTCACGCGCTGGCTCTTGCATGTCTTCACTGTCTTCGTTTACTGTTGCCAGACACCTCTGTTCACCTATCGCCATTATCAAACGAAATCACCTTAATGCCAGTGATGTCAGAAGCAAAATGGTTTAAGTTAAGTTGCCTAAATTTTTCGTAAAGAACTTTAACGAAAATCTGCTCAAGGTCTCTTTGCATGTGATGTTGTGTGTATGCAGCTCTGACAGACCCCGAGAGCTTTCTCTATTCTCCGCCCTCTCCCACTATCAGCTCCCCTGTAGAGACTACTCTATCGTATCTACGATGAAGGTCGCCCGGAGAATCTCACTTCCTGAGTCCGTAGCAAGCCTTTCTGTCATATCCTCCGAGTTACCTGTCTCTTTTGTAAGATCCTTCCTACCCACCACATTTACCCCATTCATTCACCGGAGACGCTATCAACGGAGTCGCTAATGTCGTGGGTCACCGTGTGGGCCCGAAGCACCCTTACACCGTCGCCGCATCCTGCAAGTCCTCGAGCGCCTCCTAGTCCTTTTATCTGATAGTCTGTGAGCACCCGAAACAGATGACACCTACGAATCACCAATTCTAGTGGCTTCCCCTACGGTGTAATCCGTACCTTTTTCTGAACCCTCATACATCTATCTTGCGGCCCACTGACTCTGCATACATTTGAAACATTTATCCTCCTCCTCACCTTCTCTAACATCGACAGCAATCGTATCCGCGTCAGTCTCTGCATCATCTCTGTCCCTTACTCCTACGGTCCGCTCCCGTTTGTTGCAAGTTCCATCATCCACGACGGTGGTAACATGATCGACATGGTTTCCTAGACCAACATCTGCCGTTTTGACTTCGACTAGGACACGCTCCACCGTTTATGTTTCTTCCGTCTCCATGAGGGAAGACATCCTGGTGAGGACTGTATCTTTGGATCTACTCAAAGTCCACTTTGTCCCATCCGATGTTGGCGCTGCAGTTCGAACTTATGTAATTAACATTGGCCAACTGAACCCTTCGTAATTCGTTGGCAGAGTTTCGAGAAAAAGAGAGGAAAACAAGGGACATGATTACGTGTCGGCAATTCAGATCATTGTATAGAAAAGCGGTCCTCTCTCTAATGTGAAAAGGTTTGCCGGGCAGAGAGAGCATCACGCCTGATGAAAGAGAAAGACCCGCAAGCTGTAAGTGAATGAAGATGAACTGCGGCTTGAGGGAGACTACTGATGTCTGTAGTGCGATCTGACTGTATGCTCGGGCTCGCACATGGATACGTTTCTATCTAGACTATCGGTTGAAGCCGAAAGCTCGGGCCAAACCAAACCAACCGGAGAGTCGGAGACCCGTCCAATCTGGATTCTATCAGATGCATGGATCATTAGATTCATTACTGTAACGGATGACGCTAGTTTCTAGGCGGCATTCTGGCGCTTCCTTTTATAGAGAACAGAATTCCGGATGGCTATGCATGTTCATGTGATTAAATCATCTCAGCAATTCATCGAGAAGAATACAAACAGCGATCCACATTACGGAATGAAAATTACTTGGGTTAAGGGAACCACTAACCATTTAATGGAAGACATCGTGAATGAAAGGCGTCATGGATGGAAGGCATCATGCCGTCAAATGCACATCCGAGTCGCCTCTGAATCATGGTCTTCTGAGTTCATACAATATAACTTGTATTGGGCCTGATCCGACCGAGTGGTGCGAAACCTTCACCACCCTGGTACGAGGCCCTGAGGCCCTCATGAGGCCCATGAGCATGGCGGGACGAGAATATCATTTGTGCCCAACTTCGTCGGTTCGAACAATGTACTGTACAGTACATACATATGGCGAGCGGCCCGGTGAATTGGGTCTAATATTCGACGATCATGAACGAGAACAATTGCTAGGAACGGAAATATAGACATTGCCGATCGCATGATGATCCTAGTCACGAGGCTTGAGCATGACAGCTTCCAGTGATTAGAAAATCGTTTTACGTCTGCGGAAAAACTTGGGACCTTCGCATAGTACGTGCCGGGTAAAATGCCGCCGCGAGTTCTTTGCCCGAGGCCCGCCCGGGCCATTGACAGCTTCCATGGTACAACCTTCGGCGTGGTCCGTGCAGGTACAGTAAGGCAGGTGTCATCAGGAACCGACACCCCTTTAGTCAGCAAAGCTGGCCATCTTGCTCTCGCTTTTCCACTTCTCCACAACACAGAAAATTGGGATTCTGGCTGCGGAGAACAATAGGTTGGAGTACCCTCTATAGATCCCTGAAGTAATTTTAAAAAAAAATTGATATTGCTTGAGAAAATGGGGAAATAAGTTTTATTGTCGTAAACAGCGTTTCTTAACTATAGGACTTCACTGGCAAGTTTTGTAAAAAATACATGTTCGGATGTGAGACTGTCATGTGATCAACACGTGACCAACACGTGACTGTTGTGTTATCATCTGGGCAAGCCCGAGCCGTGAGGAAAACCCCCAAATGCCACGCAAACAACTTGCGACAACGACGCCCAGTTGTTTTACTTTCCGGTGATACGCCGCAGCATTGGCTGCATGCATACCGGTGAGTATCAGAGCTCCTCAGAGCACCAGAACCCTCTCCCCATCATCATACACACTGCACGCATTTTCGGAGTTCCGGCCCGCTTTCCCACGCTCCGGTGACAGCATCCCCTCTCTTTTACAGTGTTTCAGTCCAGCTCTTCTTTGCGTTCCCGAGTGTGCCGCACGCGTCCGCGGCCTTAGAAAATTCAAGAGCAACTCCAGAGGTCCAGTGCGGCCTTAGGTGCGGAGTAGCGAAGTCCGCGCGGATGTGCACGATAGGCCGCGCTCTACATCTTTCCGGATCAGTCACGCCATTCCCGGGACCACTGCACGCGTCCGCACCCTTAGCGGAGCTAGTCCCAAGGCCTTAGGATCCAGATGGACCCACCTGCGAAGTTTGGTCCCCCGCGGATACATGCGTGATACCAGACAGTGCTTCCCACCCCCTTGAACTTGCTGCTGAGGGAGCGCGCTTGGTTTGATTTGGGTGATTGTTCCCCACAGACCGGCTTCCCAGCTCATCACTGGAACTTGTGGCAAAAGTAAGGGAGTCCATCTCAGAGTAACTTAGAAGAATATGTCCCTCCCTGACCTCCCAAACGTGCCATAACACTAATAAAAAACTTCATTTCTGTGGATTTGAGACTGTACATACGCTAAACCCTAGGTTTAATCTTCTATAATATAAAGCTGTCCATTGGAAATGATGAGTCATAAGCGTGGAAAAGCTGAGTCATAAGCGTGGAAAAGTTGAGTCATAAGCGTGGAAAAGCTGACACACAAACCACGTTTTTGCTCCAGGTTCCCGATTGTCACTTCCTTTATCGATGTCGAGTTGGTGAGGGTCATGGATCACGATGGATGCTAACCCATCCCCATCACCCTCTCCTCATCGTCCCCTCCAATTGTGTTGCGGATCTCAACCAGGTGCGTACCACCCGCCATTGTCATCGTCCTCGATCACGTTGGACGCTAACCCATCCCCATCCCCCTCTCCTCATCGTCTCCTCCAATTGTGTTGCGGATCTCAACCAGGTGCATACCACCCACCGTCGTCGTCGTCGTCGATTGCGATGGACGCTAACCCATCCCCATCACCCTCTCCTCATCATCCCCTCCAATTGTTTTGTGCATCTCAAAAGGGTGCATACTGTCATCATCAATTGCAATGGATGCTAATCCATCCCCGTCTCCCTCTCCCCATAGGGCGGCCCAATTGTCTTGCAGATCTCAAAGGGGTATGTACCACCCAATGTCGTCGATCTCTCATCCGTTACTGATCTAATTTTCTATTTATTCGTGCTGTTTTTGATCGCATTCTGCCACCACCCTCCCTCACTGCCCCACCACCCTGCCAATTGGGTGCATGTCAATAGTCACGTATCCACTGGCGGTGGACGTGACAGGTGGGCTCCAGGCTGGTATCTCAAAAGGGTGTGTACCACCCAATGTTGTTCTGCTCACATGTTTGATGACGCGTGGCCGTCGCAATGATGACACACAACTCACGTGGCAATCGCGTGGCGATCACCAGACCCCTCCCCTTATTGAAAGTCAATTGACGATGACAATTTCAACATTTTCATCCTCACTTTGTTTCTCTAATCGTTCTAATCCCTAATTGTATTTCTCTGTGCATCCCACCTGTTTCATGCACCCCGCTGTACGATCTAATGACAATCTAATGCATTCCAGATCACCATTGGACATCTCTCCAACATCCCTACGTTCTTTCTCATGGCTTATCTTTCAATGTTGCGTCGTACAGAAGAAAAGATGGGTGGTGTGAGTAAGCAATTCTGTGGAGCCTCAATCATTGAAAAAAAACACCCTGCCACGTTTTCTTTCCCCTTACTCTACATGATGAAATCGTGTTCTTATCCATTATACTTATTGTACCACACTTGATGGGTAATATACATAAGACACTTTGTGATCAAACGTCTGCTTTGTAGTTTCATTGTCCATTTCCAACTTAGGTTGGATGCACTACAACACAGATAACCCTTCACGTACACGGCTGACTTGGATCTTGGGGCTTGCTGGCGCTCGGGGGCTGGCTTCGCTCTCAGGGGCTTGCTTCGCTCTCGGGGGGCTTGCTGGGCTTTGTATGGGGCCTTCTCGGCCTCAGACTGGGGGCTGGCTTAGCTAGCTGTGACCGGGCGCAGCACGGGCCACCGCTAGTTATTATATAAGGGGGTGTCGGTTCCTGATGACACCTGCCTTAATATAGCGCAGTGATTACTTGATCTAGATGACCATTATTTCTGATCATTACGTAGGCCGCCCCCAGCCTCGATTCGATCCGATTCTGTATATAATCGAGCAAGATATCTAATCACGGTGTTATGAACAAAAATACCGCAAACGGTGTCCAAGAAATCGATCATTTATCTATCATCAATGTCCTGTTTCGCGCCCTGTTCTGTTCCAGTCTGAAACAACTATGGGATGACCCGACCACTTTCGCGTGGAAGCGAAGCTCCAAAAGGCCCTGACAGGTTCACATATCCGGAACTTCTCTATGAAGACGTTCTCGAGGGTGGGTAACACCTCCGTCGCTGTTTTTTCATCGAGTTCCTCCAGGGCGGGCGCGATACGTCGTGTAAAGTCTTTGGAAAGGTAGAGATTCTTCACCGAAGTGAATGGCTGAAGAAGTTCCAGCCATCGGGTATTCTCCGTGTCGTCTCGCCGATGTTGTCTTGGATATGTACCCCCATCGATATAAAGGTTTTCCAACGTGGGAAGGGGGAAAAATGGCGAACGACAGAACTGAGCCAGGCACGGAAACTGCCGTTCTGGCATAATACAGAGGATTTCCAGCTCGAACACACTAGATGTTCGCGTCAAGAGGAGCTTGATCCAGACTTTGAAATTGTCAATGTCAATTCCTATATGTGCTTCATCAAGTGCCTGCAACTTGGGTATGTGACTGATAAACCGAAGAATTTGTGGAGCGTTGACCACTATGACCCGAATGAGATGGAAGGAAATGACTATATCCAAGCGATCGAGTAGAGGGGCATCAATCCGGGCCATGAAGTCGTCCGAATATTCAATGATACCTTCCAACCTCAACTCGATAAGAGAGGGAAGGACAGTGGGTGTCGGCAGAGGTAAGCGACGGTTTTCCCAATCGGGGTGGGATTCATCGAATTCGGATGCCAGGTGAAAAACTTGGAGTTTGGTCAGCGCAGATAACACAGTGACCATCTCGTCGGGGGGAATAAAAACGGATATAGGGATTTCCATCAAGCGGAGGTCGACGAGGTCGGTGGAGGACAAAAGTAGATTTGGTAATCCGGGAATTGGAATGCAGGTTAATGAAAGCGATCGTAGATGGGTGGTGCCACCCAAGTATTGGCCCGAATAGGGATATATTGGGTCCCGAGTATCAGTTGAATGCAGTTTCAGAACCGTCAACTCGGGGAATGGCTTCTCTAACGCATCAAAGAGATCTTCTAATTCCAACTTCAAAGAAAGGTCAATTTGACACACACAATCGTGGTACTCGAGTGCGTCTAGGATGTTATCGAGCCGCCTTTGTGAGTCACAAGATCCAGATACGACGATGGGAAGAGCTGGCCAGATATCCAGCTTCTCCTCGACTGGGGTCTTGTTTGTGCAGGCGATTCGAAGATTTAGGTGACGCGGCGATGCAAAAACAAGGGTTCGCCATCGTCGGCACACATGGACTAGTGTATGCCACGCCTCTACTTCTGAAGCTTCGTCCAGATAGAAATTGAATGCATATAGGAGGGCGTCGTCGGACAGTATGTCGATTGTCATCTGGCCCAGGCGACTTCGCATCAGTCAACCGTCATCCAATCGCGGCATACTGTGCAGAAGACGTACCTTGACTTCGCTCAACAAAGTGACGTATATAAATTCTGCTGTTAGAGAGAGCCTTCCGGACAGCAGTCTATTGGCATCGAAGACGATCCCAAGGTACAGTATTGTCTGAAAACTGTGCGGGGAAACGCCACATTACCCGCACGTGACAAAATAATTACGGCACCTGATTGGTGCGTTGGTGCGTTGTTCAATACATTTATTTATGCACGTGGTGCCTTACTATAAGTAACGGCCTTACTAATTAAAGGTCTTACTGTAGATGCTCACTCGTACCGCCATCATTTCCTAACCACATCGGTTATTAATCCAAATGGATTCTCTCTCAGAAGGCCCGTTTATGGCAGAGGATCATGCCAGGATTGAAGAAAAGCTAGAAACACGGGATCGACGTATGTTCTCTGTACGACATTCTGCAAACAGTACGTTACTGACAGGTGTGATAGTTGATGTAGATCAGGTGACTATTGACTTGTTCTCTGTGTTTCGACATTGGCGAAGCGTCGTTTTTGAATCACCACTCCACCTCGACCTCCAACTCCTCTGCATGGACAAAACGCCCGTGAGGGAGACGCTGGATATCCGGCCACCCTTGCCAATCTTCATACCGGCCAACGACACAATCTCGGACGTGGATAATATCGTCGCTTTTCTTGAGCACAGCGATCGAATATGTCAAATTTTCCTTCGTGAAGCTCCCAAGTTATTATTGGAAAAGATTTGCGCAGCATTGATGTAGGAGTCATTTCCGGCGTTGATAAAGCTGGATCTCATGTTGCGCCCCTCCAAGGGGCGTGAAATTGGAGTTTGTTGCTCGTCCTGGTCTATTCTCGGGTGAATCTGCCCCACTTCTTCAAGAATTTGTGCTGTCTGGCTACCATTTCCGGAATTAGAATTATCCAACTTCCTTTCGTCGTCTGTCAATCACCTCACCTGTTTTATCCTTTATGATATTCCTCATTCTGGTTACATCGCACCCGAGGCGATAGTCGCTTGCATTTCCGCGGTGATCAATCTCGAAGTTCTTCACCTTGAATTCCTGTCATCCCATTCGAAAGCCGACGTCCGCGTCTGCCAACACGTTCTGTTCAACCCGCTCTCCTTGCGTTTGGGTTCAGCGAATACTTGGAGGATTTCGTGGATCGGATCAATGCCCCTTAACTCGACTACTTGAATATAACCTTCTACAATAAAATCATATCATATTCGACACATCACAACTTGTCCAATTTATCTGTCGCAAAGCAAGCTTGAAAGCACCCGATGAAGCACATGTACGGTTTCTTAGCGACAGGGTTTGGTTCGAATTTTCGTCACAGACTCGTGGCCCAGGATGTGTCTCTGTAAAAACCTCTTGCGAAGTGCCTGATTGGAAACTTTCGACCATTGTGCAATTCTATACCTCATTCTCAGGTCTCCTTTCCTCGGTGGAAAACCTACGTCTACAAGTGTAGGCCGGATTACCAAGATTGATACCAAATCGAGAGCGCTGATCAAGCATGGTTGGATTTTTTACGTCCATTTACCGCTGTGAAGGACATCGACCTATGTGATACATCTGCACAACAGATTTCTTTCATGCTGGGAGATCTAGAACTTTGACTATATGTTCAAATACGCATGACTGGTCCAACTTGTCCGAGTTTAATCCCGCACTGATGTGTCTTTCTTTCGGGCTGAAGCCACAAGGCAGCAGACTCTTGCGCGTGAACGTCCAACTATGTTTATCTTGTCTTTCCTCTTCGCTTGTGCCCCTATTCTTTACAAGCACTTGTCTCCGACGCTCCGTACTCTATTGCCAAAACGCCATCATCACGACGCAGAAGCTTTTCGGACCAACTCTAACAGTTGTGTAGACAAAAAGTTATTTCAGCACCTATTGTACACCTATATCAAAATCTACGACCAGGTTGCCTCCGTTCGATATGACATATAATCATGCAAGAAGATGGGATTACGGCGAACTGAACAAAAATACATTTACTGACTCGTATAGTTTACCAATTCAGAGTCGCACGGGAACAGTACGAAGACAGTGCTACATGGGGTTCTGTACCCCGAGGTGCACGTAAATGGAAATCGAAAAAAAAAAACATTTACTGAGTCTCGAGAGCCGAATAACAATTTCAGATGGAAATAGTGCGTGTAAATGAAATATTGACGAGACAGAACGAACCTATGAGAGCGGAAGGTACTTACTGTATTCAAATCATCGACCCTCTGGATGTTGTCCTGCTCCAGGTCTTTGAATGTCCCAGTGGAAAACGTTTATGGAGCGACCAGAGAGCTGTCGTGCGGAGTCAAACAGTTGTTGGATAGGTCTTGATAGCTGGAGCCTCTCAATGAAGATATTCTGCAAGACGGGCAAAATCATCCCTCTGCCTACGAGCTCTTGAAGGTTGGACACAATTTGTGGTGCAAATACTTCGGATACGTAGAGATTCTTCACAGCAATAAATGGGTGCAACCAATGGGTATTCCCGACGACCCGACCCCATCCGTCATTCACGTGTCCAATTTCATATATGCAGAGTCGTTCCAAGGTAGAAAGGGGAGAAAAGGATGGGGTACAGAAGTGGGCAAGATTTGGAACCGCTATAGATTGGATTGATACAACGGGACATTCGTGGCCAATGGCCTGTGATGTGAGTTTGACAGTGACGGTGCTATTAGAAAAGACAATGTTTGCTTCATCGTTTGCCCTGAACATTGGTGCCTGATCAATGAAGTTGGCGAGTTTAGTGGGGATCTCGATATTGACCGGATTGAAAAAGGTTACGGACAACCTATTGAGTAGAGGGGTATCTAACTGAGCCACGAGGGTGTTAAAGTCTTCACCCTTCCC
This sequence comes from Russula griseocarnosa, assembly GCA_022884055.1. Taxonomy (NCBI): domain Eukaryota; kingdom Fungi; phylum Basidiomycota; class Agaricomycetes; order Russulales; family Russulaceae; genus Russula; species Russula griseocarnosa. The sequence goes on from JAGKRU010000021.1 coordinate 413,722, forward strand.
TCGGAATGTAAAACGAGTAAGAGCGGGGAGGACAGAGCGCGTGAGAGGCGGGCGTTGACCGTCGGCATTAGAGAAGGCTTGGTATTGAGAAAATTCGATTTCAAGAATTTCAAGCCTAATCAATGCGGGGAGGGCAGTGGCAATCGCCTTTGGTCGAATTTTCAGGCGATTAGAAAATCTATTCAAGTTGAGGTAAAAAGAGACGAGGTGGGTTGCGGACAAAAGGAATCTCGGTAATCCCGGAAATGTGACGCCAGATAACGAGAGTACTTGCAAATGTGGGGCAGATCCACCCAAGAACGAATCGGTGAGGACCGGCTCTGGTACGCTGTAGGATGCATCAAGCAGCAGATGCGTCAGCTCTGGAAATGGCTTCTGCATCGCTGCCGAGACATAGTTGAGATCCGAATTCGAAATTCCGAAGTCGATTATACGTATGCGATCACTGTAATTGAGCATAGTGATGGCGTTAACTACGTCCAATTTTGAGGAGATAGAGCCCGAATGAGGAAAGGCAAATCTGGCCAGATGCCGAGTGTGTCACCGGGAGGCGTTTGGGGCGTACAAAACAGTCGCAGATTGAGGCTACATGGAGATCCCAAAATGATGGTTCTCCACCGTCGGCAAACGTGTATAAGTAATTGCCACGACTTCATCTCTTCTTTTGAATATTGACCTTGATCCACACAGAAGCCAAATATTTCCAGCAGTACATCATCGGAAAGCATTTCGATTGATATTGTCTGGGCAGTCTGGCCTATCAGAACTAAATAAAGGGCATACATCTACAAATCAACAAGGGGCATACATCGAACTTGTTTGGTTCGCCGTTTGTTCGATCTCCGGCGAGAATTCTTTGCCATTATAGAGCACGAGATGTGTTTATCAATCACAATCGATAATCTAGGCAGCTACAAGGAATGAATGGATATGGGGTGACGCTGCTGGAGTGGAGAATATGGCACGAGCCGTGATGACAGATAGGGCCGATAGGGTCGCACAGACAGGGGTGGTCGGGTGGCGTCACTTCACAGAACTCGGCATACGCCGTTGACTCCCGACGGCAGGGAGCTCAACGTGTTTGGGAGTGCCTATGTGAAGCGTGGTTAGCGAAGCAATGATACTTGTGATGGTGGCCGATGAATTTCCTAGACATACTGGTGAGAGCTCATTTGTGAGGATTCGGTGTCCAGTTAGAGCATGGATTGCCTACTTATATTCAAACATCGGAGCATACACGCGCCTGTGTGATCCTCACTGGCACAGCGTATCCTAATCCGTGCTCTACAGTATCACTCCATGCCCTTGTCTCATGCCCCAATCGACGACACTTCTCTCGGCGTCGCCAACTCAAACAAACAATTTATGAATTACCTTGGCGGTCCGGGGTATAGCGTGTGTGGTTGGGGACACCAGCATGGGGTCATTTCCGACTCTGACCCCTGAGTTCCCGCCTAAACCGGATGCAGTGTCCATACCTTGGGCTGAATAACTTATATGCTATGCATCTACTATGCATCTGCAAGGATGTTTAGGTACGCGCCAGTGAATGCCAAAACAAGCCCATACTAGAAATGCGACCAGTACACCGCCATCAGCCATCCGGCTGCCATCGCACCCCCAACCCGTGACGAGGGTACTGTATCATTATTTTATCGTGGAGAAGTTTCTGTGCCTATTACCCTGTAATCCAGTTACCTTTTGTTCGGCTTCGTGTCAAGAATAAGCGGTTTTCGATGTATCTATCAAGGCTAGATAGACTGAGATGGACTCTGAGTTGATACGTCGACACCATGACAAGTTGACAAACGACGAGAAAGGAGTACGGAGGAGGAAAGGATAATCAGCCATGGTTGCGTAGCAAGAATCTTCACTGATTAGATCATCCTTGAGTGCAACTCGTCATCCGCCGTCGAAATTACGACCACATTCCCCTGTTGAAATCGAGCCGCGGCTCATCCCTCCCTAGCTCGCTTAGTTTAGTACCATTCCTAATGCCATACTAATTTTACCCTTTCATACACCCTGACGTGCTACATACATTTGGGTACTATAAAATACATGTATTTACATCAGGGCACCCTCGCGCGTTTGCCCACGTCCCACTTGAATCCCACTCGTTTTCCCACACGCGCCTGAGGCTTATTCCAACAACTCCAATTACCCCCATTAGATCCCGAGAATATCTCACAACGGACAGGTCCCTAATATTAGCACGCAAGACCCTATAGAAATACTGTACCACCCTTGCAAATAGACTATGAAGAAATATTGATGGGACAGAACTTTGAAAGCGGAAAGTACTTACGTATTCAGAATCATTAACCTGGATGTTGTCCTTCAGGTCTTTGAATTTTCCAGTTGGAAATATTTATAGAGCGACCAGAGAGCTGTCGTGCGGCAACCAACAGTTCTCGATAGGTCTTGATAGCCGGAGCCCTTCGATGAAAATATTCTGCAAGACGGGCAAAATCATCCCTCTACCTACGAGCTCTTGTAGGTTGGACAGAATTTCTGGTGCAAGTAGTTGGGATATGTAGAGATTCTTCACAGCAGTGAATGGGCGTAATATTCTCAACCACTGGAAATGGGTATACCCGATGACCCATTGCCATCTTGATTCCACACGTTCAATTTCATATATGCAGAGTCGTTCTAAGGTAGAAAAGGGAGAAAAGGATGATGTACAGATGTGGACCAGATTTGAAATTGCTATGGATTGGATTGATACGACGGGACCTTCGTAGCCAATGGCCTGTCTCAGGAGTTTGATAGTAACGGTGCTACTATAAAAGTCAATGTGTGCTTCGTCGTTTGCCCTGAACCTTGGTGCGTGATCAATGAAGTTGGCGAGTGTGGTGGAAATGTGGTTATGGACCGGATCGAAGAAGGTTACAAACAACCTATCGAGTAGAGGGGTATCTAACTGGGCCACGAGGGTGTTAAAGTCTTCACCCTTCCCTCGGAATGTAAAACGAGTAAGAGCGGGGAGGACAGAGCGTGTGGGAGGCGGGCGTTGACCGTCGGCATCAGACAAGTCTCGGTATTGAGAAAATTCGATTTCAAGAATTTCAAGCCTAATCAATGCGGGGAGGGCAGTGGCAATCGCCTCTGGTTGAATTTTCGGGTGATTAGAAATTTTATTCAAGTTGAGGTAAAAAGAGACGAGGTGGGTTGCGGACAAAAGGAGTCTCGGTAATCCCGGAAATGTGACGCCAGATAACGAGAGTACTTGCAAATGTGGGGCAGATCCACCCAAGAACAAATTGGTAAGGACTGGCTCTGGTACGTTGTAGGATGCATCAAGCAGCAGATGCGTCAGCTCTGGAAATGGCTTCTGCATCGCTGCCGAGACATAGTTGAGATCCGAATTCGAAATTCCGAAGTCAATTATACGTATGCGATCACCGTAATTGAGCATAGTAATGGCGTTAACTACATCCAATTTTGAGGAGATAGAGCCCCGAATGAGGAAAGGCAAATCTGGCCAGATGCCGAGTGTGTCACCGGGAGGCGTTTGGGGCGTACAAAACAGTCGCAGATTGAGGCTACGTGGGGATCCCAAAATGATGGTTCTCCACCGTCGGCAAACGTGTATAAGTAATTGCCACGACTTCATCTCTTCTTTTGAATATTGACCTTGATCCACACAGAAGCCAAATATTTCCAGCAGTACATCATCGGAAAGCATTTTGATTGATATTGTCTGGGCAGTCTGGCCTATCAGAACTAAATAAAGGGCATACATCGACAACTCAACAAGGGGCATACATCGAACTTGTTTGGTTCGCCGTTTGTTCGATCTCCGGCGAGAATTTTTTGCCATTATCGAGCACGAGATGTGTTTATCAATCACAATCGATAATCTAGGCAGCTACAAGGAATGAATGGATATGGGGTGACGCTGGGGTGACGATGCTGGAGAATAATGGCACGAGCCGTGATGACAGATAGGGCCGATAGGGTCGGGTGGCGTCACTTCACAGAACTCGGCATACGCCGTTGACTCCCGACGGCATTGGCGATCCATCGCAGGATTCACAGAGGCAGCGAGCAAACTTATCGATTGACACTCATGTACTAGCAGTCGGACCTGGATCCCTTTCCTTACGTCACTCGACGACGGATAGACTAAGACCGAGATAGTCGGAACTTGGCAATAAGGCTCGTTTTCCCTGACTACTGTGTTCTCCGTCTCTTCTTTCCCAAGGAATCCCTGTTTCTCCAGTGCAAATTTGTACATTTGGGGTGAAGGCTCCCAAAACAAGCTCTTGCAGGGTCGGCTCAACTTGTTTTGTAAATTCCTTGGGTAGGTAGAGATTCTTCACGGTGGTAAATAGACCTAAGAGTTCGAACCAACGCGTGTTCTCTAGGTCGTCATTCCATGCGGTTTTGAAAATCCATTCCTGTAGATGTAAGGGTCCTTCCATGTGGAAATGGAAGGCAAGAACAAAGGTACAGACATGCTCCGGGAACGGAAGCTGCTGAAGTGGCTGTCCGCAATAAATTCTCACGCATACTTCTCCGTAACTAAATAATTGCGATGGAAGTACAACGCGAGCGAAATAGTTTAAGGACCATACGTGCTTCATTAAACCTTCCGTGGCAACCAATGGCCGTGCTTCAATCTTCGTCGTTGCACGTAAAAGGACATATTATCCTTGAGAGCACATGACCGCTCCTTGGCGTCGTTTCATCCGCCTCGAAGGATGGCACGCCAAATTGGGTGCCTGTATATACTTTTTCTGCCACCACGCGGACGCGATAGCCTATCTCTGTCTTTCAAACGTCAAAGGCTGACAGCGGATCTTGGGTATAAAACTCGTGATCTTGTCGTCGGATGATTGGTTGAGTAAATGGGAAGAGTACTGTATACGCTCGTATGGTCAAACCGAAGTGATTTTGCTTGAGACTGGTCTTATTAATAACACCAATACATAGAAGGATTGAATACGGACTTATCGATCTTCTACCACGTGCTCTGCCCTCTGTCCCACTGAGAAACAGCTATAGGCCCGGGATGACCTGAAAGCGCTCGGGTGGCAACGAGCTTCCCGATGGCTTCCTGGACCGGTCCTGATGGCTGAAGTTCTTCCAAAAAAAGGCTCTCCAGGGCGGGCAATGAGTCTACCACTCTTTCCCCGACGAGCTCTTGCAGAGCAGATGCGAAATGGTGCGCAATTCGCTTAGATATGTAAAGATTCTTCACGGGTGGCAAATTTCCAACCATTGCTCGATCTCGATGTCGTTGTGCCAATCTAATTCCCAGAGGTGCGGATATTCGACGTGAAGGTTTTCCACCATGTAGATGGGAAGGAAGGACGATAAATCGGATAAGATCTGCCCAAGGGATGAAAGCTGCCAATCCAACTTTCGGCATGAGATTGTCAGGCAGAAATCTTCGTTAGAGGTCCGTATTGATGAAAAATGGACAGAGATGTCGTTGGGGTCAATACACACGCTTGCTTCATTGATTGCCCTAAACTTCTGTGTACGCCTCATGAACTGGAGGAGCTGTGGAATGTTGAATATGAGTTGATTGAAGAAGGTTCATTACAAAACCACCCTGAGCTACGCGACTTCGTGGAAGACCTTTTTCTTTGGTTTTCTCGCTGGGCTAGAGCTGTCAACGCAGCGCAACCTACTTTCTCAGATTCTATTGTCCAATCCAACCCGGCAGTCCGTAGTCTCACATTGGCGGAGCTCGAGAAAGACATCGGTCGTCTCAGATTGATCACGGATAGAGAATACGGGCACACAGAAAGGATGAGACGGCCTGTGGCACACACAGCGGTCACGACTATTCAGATGCAGCAGGCCTTTATTTCTCGCCTAGCACACACCTATGACCCCCCTGGCACTTTACGAGACGGAGGATCTCGTCACAACAACGATTCTACTGATATACAGAAAATCCGGATTGCGCCCACGCATGAGGAACTCCTTTGTCCCATAGCACCTTATCTCCCAGTATTCCTTCCGATGGCGCCACATCATCTACCAGAGAATACCATGCAACGACATCTTGATATTCAGTTCCGACTTCTGAGGGAAGAGATGATGTATGCACCCATTCCAAGACAAGGAAAGGGGCATCGATCCTGGTTACAAGGTCCTCCAAGTATTCGCTGACCCCCTTAAAATAAAACTGGGTGAGAGTACGGAGAACAGAGCGCGTTGGCGGAGGCGGATGTCGGCTGTCTCGGTCAGGGAACGATAGAGGGGATTCGAATGCAATGGTGAGATATTTGAGGTTGGCCGAAACAGTCAGGCCACCGGCGATCGCCTCGGGTGAGAAGTACCCATTACAGTATGGGGTATACGTGCAAGGGTAAGGTCAACAAGATCCGTTGCAGTTAAAAGCAGTTTCGGAAGCGCAGGAAATGGAATGGAATAGAACTTGAGATATTGCAGACATGGAGCCGATTTACCTGAGAACCCATCAGGAAGAGGCGAGGCCTGAGGCAAATAGTGATAAGTATGCAAGTCAAGCATGAGATGTGTCAGCGCTGGAAGTTGCTCCTGCATTGCTGAGGCCAATCGTTGCAATTGCAAACTTGTTAGATGGAAGAAATGTATCTCGCATATACGATCATGATGGTGCATGACCGTGGGGCCGAAGTCCAGATTATCGGGTAGGGGAGAATCGACCGTGTTCCGTAATACGATTGGTAAGGGCGGATGGAACTGTAGGGACTCCAGGCTCGGTACCAGGGCCGGATTGTAGATAAGTCTCAAGTTGAGAAAGTTTGGTGACGCAAAAACGACGGAGCGCCACCTCCGGCATACATCGACTAACCGGCGCCACTGCCAGGAATGACGGAACAGGGTTCGAACATAATAACTGCCATGACTGGGGGTATCATTCAACCCATCGAGATATATCGCTCGATCGAAATGGAATATGTGTACGAGAATGTCGTCGGGAAGTATATTGAATGTCACACAGCCTGCCCGGACAGTCAGCAGTGGTTACAGACACAGCGAGACACTGAACGTACGTCTCTCGCTGGGGCTCACACGACCCACATGCTGAATGCTAGATATATCTAGAGAATGAGTTACTTTCGGTCCGGGAGGGTCATCTATCGAAAGCGGGGAGGGTGCTGGGAGTATACGTCGGACGATTCTATCTCGGAGTAGTAATGAAAGTAGACGGCGGGGAGCCCAACGTGTTCGGGAGTGCCTATGTGAAACGTGGTTAGCGAGGCAATGATACTCGTGATTGTAGCCAATGAATTTCTTAGACATACTGGTGAGAGCTCATTTGTAGGGATTTGGTGTCCAGTTGGAGCATGGATTACCTACTTATCGGAGCAAGTACACGCGTCTATGGCACGTGTGATCCTCATATCCTAATCCGCGCTCTACAGTATCACTCCATGCCCTTGTCCCACGTCCCAATCAACGACACTTCCCTCGGCGTCGCCAACTCAAACAAACAATTTATGTAGACAATCGCGTGTTTTAGGTGAATTACCTCGGCGGTCTGGTGTATGGCACGTGTAGTTGGAGACACTGGCATGGGATCGTTTCCGAGTGAATTCCGACTCTGACCCCTGAGTTCCCGCCTAAGCCGGATGCAGTGTTCATCCCTTGGTAGGCTGAATAGTTTATATGATATGCATCTGCAAGGACGTTTAGGTACGTGCCAGTGAATGCCAAAACGAGCCCATACTGGAAATGCGACCAGTACACCGCCATCAGCCATCCGGCCGCCATCGCACCCCCAACCCGTGACGTCTGTTCTTTGTCAGAGTGCGGTGCTGACTTCACGTCGAAAGACTTAGTTGGAGGGGTACTGTATCATTATTTTATCGTGGAGAAGTTTCTGTGCCTATTACCCTGTAATCCAGTTACCGTTTGTTCGGCTTCGTGTCAAGAATAAGCAGTTTTCGATATATCTATCAAGGCTAGATGGACTGAGATGGACTCTGAGTTGATACGTCGACACCATGACAAGTTGACAAACGACGAAAAAGGAGTACGGAGGAGGAAAGGATAATCACAGTCATGGTAACGTAGCAAAAATCTTCACTGATTATTATTAGATCATCTTGGGTGTAACTCGGCATCCGCCGTCGAAATTACGCACCACATACCCCTGTTGTGTTGAAATCGAGTCGTGGCTCATCCTTCCCTAGCTCCTAGCTCACTTAGTATAGTACCATTCCTAATGCCATACTAAATTTACCCTTCCATACACCTTGACGTGCTACATACATTTGGGTACTATAAAATACATGTATTTACATCAGGGCACCCTCGCGCGTTTGCCCACGTCCCATTTGAATCCCACTCGTTTTCCCACACGCGCCCGAGGTTTATTCCAACAACCCCCATCACCCCCATTAGATCCCGAGAATATCTCACAACAAACAGGTCCCTAATATTAGCACGCAAGATCCTATAGAAATACTGTACCACCCTTGCAAATAGTCTACGAAGAAATATTGATGAGACAGAACTTTGAAAGCGGAAAGTACTTACTATATTCAGAATCATTGATCCCCTGGATGTTGTCCTTCAGGTCTTTGAATTTTCCAGTTGGAAATATTTATAGAGCGACCAGAGAGCTGTCGCGCGCCAACCAACAGTTCTCGGATAGGTCTTGATAGCCGGAGCCCTTCGATGAAAATATTCTGCAAGACGGGCAAAATCATCCCTCTACCTACGAGCTCTTGTAGGTTGGACAGAATTTCTGGTGCAAGTAGTTGGGATATGTAGAGATTCTTCACAGCAGTGAAAGGGCGTAATATTTCCAACCACAGGAAACGGGTATACCCGATGACCCGTTGCCATCTTAAATCCTCATGTTCAATTTCATATATGCAGAGTCGTTCCAAGGTAGAAAAGGGAGAAAAGGATGAGCTACAGATGTGGGCCAGATTTGAAATTGCTATGGATTGGATTGATACGACGGGACCTTCGTAGCCAATGGCCTGTCTTAGGAGTTTGATAGTAACGGTGCTACTATAAAAGTCCATGTGTGCTTCGTCGTTTGCCCTGAACCTTGGTGCGTGATCAATGAAGTTGGCGAGTGTGGTGGAGATATGGTTATGGACCGGACCGAAGAAGGTTACAGACAACCTATCGAGTAGAGGGGTATCTAACTGGGCCACGAGGGTGTTAAAGTCTTCACCCTTCCCTCGGAATGTAAAACGAGTAAGAGCGGGGAGGACAGAGCGTGTGGGAGGCGGGCGTCGGGCGTCGGCTTCAGGGAAGACCCGGTATGCAGGAAATTCCATTTCAAGTATTTCAAGCCTAGTTAATGCGGGGAGGGTAGCGGCAATTTCCTCCGATGAAATATGAAAGTTATTTAAGTCGAGGTAAAGAGAGATAAGGTGGGTTGCGGATAAAAGCAGTTTCGGTAATCCCGGGAATGTAACGCCGGACAACGAGAGTATTCGTAAACGTGAGGCAGATCCACCCAAGAGCGAGTGTATTCCGTTGTAGGATGCATCAAGCAGCAGATGGGTTAGCTCTGGAAATGGCTTCTGCATCGCTGTCCAGATACAGTCGAGTCCCGAACCCGAAATTTCGAAGTCGATTACATGTACGCGATCACTGTAATTGAGCATAGTGATGGTGTTGTCTGCATCTGATTTTGAGGAGATAGAGCCCCGAATGAGGAAAGGCAAGTCTGGCCAAATGCCGAGTGTGTCACCGGCAGGTGTTTGGGGTGTACAAAACAGTCGCAGATTCAGACGGCGTGGAGATCCAAAAACGATGATTCTCCACCGTCGGCAAACGTGTATAAGCAATTGCCACGACTTTGTCTCTTCCTTTGGACCTTGACCTCGATCTACACAGAAGTCAAATATTTCGAGCAGCACATCATCGGGGAGCATTTCGATTGATACCGTCTGGCCTACACCGAACTGAGTTAAACACCGGCCATATATTGCTCAACAAAGGGCATACATCCAATTTGCTTGGTCCGTTTATTCCGTCTCCGGCGAGTATTCTTTGCCATTATCGAGCCCGAGGTGGTTTGTCAATAAGAATTGATAATCTAGGCAGCTACCAGGAAAGAATGATGGGGTGATGCTGGGTGATGGTAATAACAAAGGGGTGAGACGGTGGCGACTTGGTGACGTCACTGTACGGAACTCGGCATCCGCCGTTGACACGTTGACACCCCGCCGTAAAACTTGGAAACGCGAGCAAAAAAGACTTGCAGCTTGCATTACATTCGAGTCAATGTATATAATCCAAGTCTTTTTCGCTCGTCAAGCTGGCGTTGCGTTTTGCAGCGGTCCATAGTGGGTCCATCGCAGCATCCTCTGTAAGGGGCAGGAACAAAGCTCAACACATTTTTCGTCCTCAATCTGGGTCCCCTCTGGCTACAGCGCGCTAGCCATCTGATATATTCACTCACTATATAAGTTAGCATTTATTCACGTAACTAGTGGCCCGTGCTCCGTGGTTTTATGTTATCGTAATAGTAGATACGGTCATGAGTATTGTTAATATTAGCCTAATAAACGCCTTCCCAAAAAATATGACTCGGGGTATCGTTCAATCCATCAAAGTATACCGCTCGATCGAAATGGAATATGTGTACGAGAACGTCGTCAGGAAGTATATTGGGTGTCACACACCATGCCCAGACAGTTAGCAGTGGTTGCAGATACAGCGAGACATGAACGTACGTCTCGCTGGGGCTCGCACGACCCACATACTGTATACTAGATAAATCTAGAGAACGAGTTGCTTTCGATCCAGAAGGGTCATCTACCGAAAGCGGGGCGGTGGTGATTCTATCGGGGACTATTGAGGAAATTAAACGGGAGAGAGCCCTGTGCGTCCGGGAGTGCCTGTGTGAACTTTGGTTAGCGAGGCAATGATACTTGTGGCCAATGAATTTTCCTACATATACCGGTGAGAACTCATTTGTAGGGATTCGGTGTTCGGTGTCAAGTTAGAACCGTATGGATTGCCAACATCGAAGCATACATGCGTATATGGCACATGTAATCTTCACTGGCACAGCGTGTCCGAACTGCGTGTGCATCACTCTATGCATGCGTCCCACGCCCCAATCAACGGTATTTCTCATACACAATCTCAAATAGACAATCGCGTGCTTTAGGTGAATTACCCGGTCCGGAGAATCGGCGGAGATGGCGCGTGGTCTGGTTGGGGGCTGGCATGGGATCATTTCTGACTCTGACCTCCGAGCGAGTCCCCGCCTCGACCGGATGCGGATGTTCGGCCCTTGATAAGCTTGATAGCGTATATCCTACGCACCTGCAAAGATATTTAGGTACGTGCCAGTGAATGTCAAAACGAGCCCATACCGCCGGAAATGCGACCAGTACACCGCCATCAGCCATCGCACCCCCAACAGTGAAGAAGGTACTGTATCATGTCCGTTCTTTGTCAAAGTGCGGTGCTGGCTTCGCGTCGGAAGAAAAGCCCCTCTTCGTGTCGAGGAAATGCTTTCGATACATTTATCAAGGGTAGATGGACCGAGATAGACTCTGAGTTGATACGTTGACACGATGATTCATTGACGCGTTGACGGAAGAGAAGACTGTTACAGTACAACCGTGGTAACGATATTGGTCACGGTACAGATGCTGATTAGATTATCTTGATTAGATCGAGTGCAACTCGGCATCCTCCGTTGAAACCTGCAGCCCATCATTAGCAACTCACGTACCCCCACCACCCTCACTAGAGCCCGAAAATGTCTCTCAACGGACAGGTCCCGAATGGTAGCGCGCAAGATCCTATAGAAATACCATCCTTGCAAACCGTCATAGGAATAAACTTTGGGAATTCCTTCGCTTCTATCGCAGTCCTCACAAAAGTGTGTTTACTCTTCCTCCCTTTCTCAAAAATTTTTTTTTATCGGTGCCAACATGGAACGATGATTGATTGGATGATCGTATAAACAGGAGGGCCTAGCAGAATGCATCGCCAACGAAGATGGAGAACGCCAGATCGCTTGTGCGATCTCTTTTCATGGTGAAGAAGTTGTAAGTTTTTTTTTGCGCGTTTTCCTTCATCATCGTTTATCGGATACAGTACATTGGTAACGAAGCAAAACAACAACTAGTGAAAAATAGTGCAAACACCATCATTGGGTTTCGAAACTTGCTCGGTAAAAAGTGCGTCTTTTATTGATTTCCTTCCATCAGTCTTCTGAACCCGGGGCGCAGGTTCTCCGAGCTCCCAAACGATCGCTCGACGCCCTCTGCACCAGTCATCCAACATCCAGACGTTCCGGATACACCTGCGTACAAAGTACAAGTACTACTGCCCGCACCGTCCCCACTCTCTCTCCCAGCTTCTTCAGCGCCTACCCCCAGATCGAATAACACGCCCGCGGCATCTCAACTCGCGACGCCACGCTCTGAGCCTATCCCTGGCGAGCGTATACTCACGCCAGCAGATGTGACGACGCTCTTCCTTCGCTCGCTCTTACAGTCTGCCGAGGCATTTCTGGGGAAACCCGTCGATGGGGCGGTGCTCACCGTACCCGGTTGGTTCGCGCCTGTACAGGTGGATGCTTTGCAGGAGGCTGCTTCGGCTGCGGGCATCCGTGTACTTCAATTGTTGGAGAACACTGGCGCAGCGGCATTGTGTGCCGCTACCAATGCCAGCACGACGACGACGACGACGGGGGTGGCACAGTCGTTGAGTGTTGGCCCGGACCGCACGCAGCTTGTGGTCGACCTGGGCGCGTCATCACTATCATTGTCACTCTTAGCCGTGCGCCAGGGCCTCTTTCACCACCTAACGCCACCGGCGCACCATCTCGAAGATGCCGGAGGCAACGCGATTGACGATCGGTTGTTGAAGTTCTTCGCAAAAGATTTCACCAAAAAAACGGGCGTGCCGCTCAAAGTAGCGCCTGCGGCTAGCGACGCTGTGGCAGACTTGCGCGCCGAGGCACGTCTGCGGCTCGCGCTGCTTCATACCAAGCGGGCCATCGCGGCATCTTCCTTTGGGGGTGGGAGCACCACGGCGACGTGCGCTGTCGAGTCGCTAAAGGATGGGCTGGATTACACGGGCAGCATTAATCGGCTGAGATTCGACATGGAGGCAGCGCCGATCTATGCTACGGTGATCGCGCGAGCGGGCGAACTCTTACAACGGGCGGGTCTCGACTGGGCCCAGGTAGACGAGGTGGTGTATGCCGGCGGGAGCGCGTGCTTGTCCGGTCTCGATGCAGTGCTGGCTGTGCGCCTCAGCGAAGATGCGACCACGCCATTCGTCACGGGTACCGTTGCAGGTGGTGGTATTGGTGATCCGACGACTATACTTGCGCGTGGTGCTGCGCTGCAAGCGCGTTTGTTGGCCGAAATCGCAGGCGGCACCGGCGTAGAAGACGAGCGCGTGCGGAAGGCGTTTGAGCACGGGAGCGAGCTCGTCGGCGTCAAGGCCACTGCCCGCACCATCGGAGTGTTATTCCCCGAAGCTGCTGAGTCGGGAGGGCTAGGAGGTCAATGGATCGGGGGCATAAGGGCCGAGACAGCTGTTCCCGCGCGGCGCACGTACGCACTTGAGGTCGACTTGGGTGAGTATGTTCAGGGTGGAGAGAAGTTGGTTGGCCTTGAAGTTTGGGAGGTGAAGGAGGGCGTTAAAATTGAGAAGGTGAAGCCGCCCCAAGATGAGGACGAAGAGGAAGAGGAAGAGCTGGTCGAGGTGGCTCAGAGGACGATATCGAAGGAGGTGTACTTGGGTGCGTTGGTCGTTCGGGCTCGGCAGGGACGGAAAGGGGGTTCCGGATGGCGGGCGTCGATTGAGGTACAGTTCTTGATCGGGGTGAGTGGCCAATTGGAGGTGTCGGCATACGAAACGGGTAAGGGGGGTGCCAAAGATGTCTTGGTAGTGGGTTGATTACATAATCGATATGCTTTGAGGTGTGACGGCCATGCAGCCCTATTCTGAACTCGCAAACTGGGACGGTTCACTCGAGGATATGGTCGACTCTCTCGGCCCGCCGTCCCCATCAGACTCACCATCCCTTGCCCACGACGACCTTCCAATGTACGATCAATATCAACAGTCTAATCATCAGGTTTGGATCTCTCTCACGCTCTTCACTCTTTGAATCCCGCTAATCCAAACGCGTTGAAAAAAAAAAAATGCAGACGAATCTCTCAACAGCAGCTGCGCATATATCCTCATCGTCATCGCATTTCGGCCCATCACCTGACGCACCATCACTCTTCCCAAGCGCCGCCGCCCAGGGATCAACAGCCGTCATCCTTTCGCCACAAGAACGCGAGATTATGGCCGATATCACACTCGATCCCGATGACGAACCTGAGCCCGAACCCTCCACTTCCGGTGGTACTGCCTCCGCGGCCGAAATCGACGCGTGGGCGTGGGCGGCGTTGGCGCTGGAGCTAGAACCCGCGGTGAAAAATGGCAACGAGGACGCGTCGCGGGGTGCTGCGCAGGTGTGTCTCTTTTTGTTGTGGTGTAAAACTTTTACTTATTTATTTCGTCGCCCCTTACGCCTTAGCCTAACAACCCTCAAAAGTCAAGATCGCTTGTTGCCCCCGCCACCACCACTACTGTTCCTGCTCCACTTGCCGTCGGCCTTGGCGTCGCGTCAACATCGGCGTCCGTCTCTCCCTCGCCATTTGCTCCACCACCTGCATCGGCACCGATTGTCGGGCCAGTATCTCAGTCACTACCGCCTCGGTCATCATCCTCATCATCAACGCATCTAACTAACAATGCCAAATCACCGGATGTCGTCCGAGTGCATTCTAACCAGCTAGCCCTCTCGACTGATTTGGATGCGGACGAACATCCTGCAGGGACTGAAGACGTAATGGAACATACGTCCGCGTCCGCATTGCACCCAGAGGCAGGGCCCGGAGGGAAATCGACTGCCGGTCATATTGACGCGTACAAGCATGATCCTCCTGATCAGCCCCAGCCACGGGCACCATCCCGACAGGTGTGTCTATCCTCTCGCGCCGTCCTCCTTTCCGCCTCCGTGTATGCATACGTATCGTGTGATAGAGTCCAGCGCTGCCGCCTTTGGATACAACCAATCGCTCGTCGTCGTCACGCTCCCCCCCACGCCGCTCGCCAAAGACCCCTTTGTTTCTTCCTTCCCCGTCTGAGAGTCTCCAACCCTCTCACCTCCAGTCCGACCTTCTCCTCCAGAAGAATCCGACTCACCAGATGTCATATCCATCAATTCGCCATCGTCATCGTCACCACCGCCATTGCGTCGATCTCGTCGCCGTAACACACAGATCAAGACCAAAACCAACAAGCAAGGACGGCAATTGATGGCGCATGTCCTCATACCCCCCCTCCCGTCCGGCGCGCGCAAGTCCGACTACGTACCTTTGGAGAAACTACACCACATGCGCGAGCACCGCGTCGCTGCTATGAATAAAGCGCCCATAGGAGATAATGCTAGCTCCTCGGCTCTCGTTGCCGCACTGCAGGGTGCATTTGAAAATAACTCGATGGGTGCGGGGAGCACGAAAACCTCAGGTGCACGAAGAAAGAGGCGAAAGACGAAAGCAGTTGTACCCGTGGAGGTGGTAGAGGTGGTAGACGATGCGGACGAGAGTGAAGACGTGGGTGAGCTGAGAAATAAGGGATCGAGCAATCTTGCTCGCGCGTTGAGCAGTGCATTTGCGCATAACTCGGCTGATCCCAAGGTAACGGCACAACCAGCCGCAGTGGCAAAGGGGAGGACGCGCCAGTTGAGAAGCACGCGTGCGGAAGTTTCGGGCGACAGTTCCGCAAATGTGGAGGTAAACCTTCCCCCTCTGCCAGCAAAACGCTCTCGTCCTCGGTTACGCACCCGAGTAACTTCGGACGCCGACGACGGCAACATAATTTCCACGCGCCTGCGGAATGAAAAACGCCAACCACAGACGCCCACGAGTCCGCAGAAGAAGAAACGACGGCGTCTAGTCCGGAGAGGAGATGGAGACGATGTGGATGAGCATGAAGGTGAGGAAGAGGATGGGGAGATTGAAATTGCCGACCGCGCGTCTCGGGAACTGCCGCGACGCGCTTCGAGGAGGACGATGCCACACAAACGCACACGCTCTTTTTCAAAGGGTGAACGGTCTGACCGTTCTCAATCAAAACTTACTCGCACTACCAAACAGCGTCGCACATCGACGCCTTCCCTGGCTCCTATATCTGCTCGCACGTCTTTGCCTTCACCATTACCGTCCCCGCCGCCAGAGCCACCAACAGCTTCACCCTCAAATACAAACTCACTTGCTGGCCTCCCACTGACAATCCTCCCCGCGCCAGCAGCTACGGATATCGTGATACCCGCGCGCGCACTCAGTCATTTACATACACCGTCTGGTCCACCAGATCCTAGATTCGAGACGGGCCATCAAGAATCCGTGCAGGGTTTTCACCGTGAGGAGGCCGCGATAGGCGCGCACGGTCTCCTCGAATCTCCTGTTGTCGCTGCCATCTCTGCCGTTCCCACCACGACCACTACGACGGCAAACTCCATCCCCCCTACCGTAGATAGCAGTATCCGCGCCAACCCCACCAGTCTGCAGAATCCTCCTATGAATCTCGATCTGGATACCATTGTCCCTATGGACGTGACTGACGGAGAACATGAACAAATGCATGAACGGCAAGACGCGGTTCAAGCGGCTGCCATCCCCCCTCACGCCCTTCGAATCTCCAGCTCCACCCACCCGGATGGCCCCATGCTCGGCTTTGTGTTGTCTGAACATGATGACGCAAGGTGTACCACTAGCCTCAGTGCAGACACAGAGGCATCCAGCGATGCCATCGGACTTGAACTCGGTGCCAAGACTACCTCAGACATGGAATTTATGCTACTGGACTCGATAGATCATAATTCTGCTCTCAATGCTGATCCAGGATGGGTCTGGCATGCCACAGCACCGAGTACAGGCTTGGCAGTTGAGAGCGAATTTGTCGGAGACGGGACGATCGACCCTTCTGTACTCGGTGGCGCCGAGTGCTCCGTTCCTAGTCTTGGTGGTGGAAGCCCCAACAAGGCAGTATTCCGGTCGGATGACTATATCCGAGGCTCCCTGTTCATGCGCGCTAGAGACAGCGACAAATCCTTAGACAACTACCACGATGAGGATAGCGACGACCTGGGAGATGAGGGAGACGTTATGGGGTTACTCTTCGAAAATTCGACCGACGGTGGTACTGTATCGCGACCACCATCAGCACATGGTGCAGGCGGTAAAGGCAAGAGCAAGGACACGGCGACCGTGGACGGCACGGATGCAAGGCAGATCGATACTGTCATCAATCCAAGAGCAGGTAGTACGCGGAAACGGAGGAAGAGTTGGCGCAAAACGCTAGCGGATGAGAACGACAACACGGACCACTGTATGGACACTGACACCGAGTCTCACAGTACAGTGGCGCGACCTTGTTTATCGAATGTGTCAAATAATCTGGCGTCTTCGGTGACGACAACCTTTTGCCACCATTGTCGTCGCAAGACGTTTAGGCCGAAAATGTGTTGTATGCGCATTAACGAGTCGACTGGGAAACAGTGCCGAAAGAGGTTTTGTGATCTTTGCATCCAGAAGCGGTGCGTTTCTATTCCACGGCCCTTTCATCTTGAAAAATCTCTGATACTCTGATTCGTTAGGTACCCCAGCTTGACTTTTGACGAATTTGCGACATCGTTTTCGTGTCCGTACTGTGAGAGCTTTTGTAATTGCACGCAATGCGCGCGTCGGCGCGGGGAGACTTATATACCCGAGCGGGACGGAGGGTGGCGCAGGTGGGCTGCGTTGCTCCCCGTCGCCGCTGCCGCTGCTACATCTGGCCCAACATCACCATCACAAAACGAAGCAAGTCGGGATGTGGTTGACTTGAGCGAGCCTGGACGCAATCGCATTGAGCCAGCAACAATAGTGCCACTACCACAACCACATTCTACATCAAATACCCTCATTTCCTCCCCTCACCTTCATGTTCACCCTATACCCACGACTTCAAAGGCAACTACAAAATCGGTGGTGGACAAAAAAAGTCGCGGACACGTGTATATCGGGAAATGGCAAAAGTCTTGGGGTCGTCCCGTTTCAGTGCCGGATCCGGATCCGGGACTCGGCCGGAATGGGCGCAAGCGGAAGCGTGCCGTGCGCACGTTCGTTGGTAGCAAAGTGCCGCTCTTGTGGAACAAAAAACGCGCAAATAAGATGGCTGGGAAAAACCCGAAGAGGAGAAGGGGGAGGAAGAAGGGTTTGGAGATGGAGAAGAACGAGCAACGGCAGATCGCCCCGTCGTTACCACCCTCTCGGAGTCCTTCTATCGCTGCGGGCAACGAAGATGGCGCAAACCAGAATGCGGCCTTGTATGAAGAACATGACCCTGACCCCGATGCTGATGCCGATATCAATAAGGGGGATTGGCCGGGAGAGTATAATCATGCACATGCGCATGATGACCATATCACGGTCGTACCGCCTGGTGTCACAGTTAGTGGTGTCGTTGCCACGACTATTTCACCGGAGGAGTTGGAGCGTGCGATTGGTGCAGCGTTCGCCGCTGGCATGCGGTTATAGTCAGCGGCCGGTTGGATAGACGTCGCTACTATGGCTGGAGGTATTTTACTTTGGAAAATTAGTGCTCACGGACGTACCGCGATGATAGTAGGAGTAGTAGTAATCAAACTAGTTGATAGTATGACGAGTATTATAGTATGTGGTAGTACAGTACAGTTCCACAGATCTTGGTGATACATATATTTATACGAATGCACATATAGCCATATCCATCCTAGAGCTTTTCTGTGGGAATATACAGTAATCTACATATTTCGATATATTTCGACTATTCATGTTGTCCCAGGTCCCTTTCGGACGGACGAAATTCCGTTACCCTTAGCTGACCTTCTTGCACGTGACCCCCGCACTCTGGCGAACACCGATCAATGATGCTCGATGGCCACATCATTCAGCTCTCTGCCTTACCCGGCCACCGAGACTGCCAGGAACAATTAGCATTCGACGGTTTTGCCGAGGATAGAAGTGA
This sequence comes from Russula griseocarnosa, assembly GCA_022884055.1. Classification (NCBI taxonomy): domain Eukaryota; kingdom Fungi; phylum Basidiomycota; class Agaricomycetes; order Russulales; family Russulaceae; genus Russula; species Russula griseocarnosa. Next base: position 432,724 of record JAGKRU010000021.1, read on the forward strand.
TCAATCACTGTGCTTGTATTTCCTCGCAAGCGAAGCGACTTCACGGTTGCCCTATCGACTCTGCAGTCTAACCCAAATATTTGCCCCAAACCTGTCGATTGACTCGATTAGTCAGTGACAATTCTTTAGGACGTCCTCTGTAGCGTTTCGGAGGGGAGCAACGTTCAAGCTCCGAATGCTCTGAACCCGACCGTCCTTTGAGAGCATCGCAAGGGTGTCTGGGCAGTTTCGTGTAACCAAATGAGGGATTTCAGTTGTCTATGGGAGTCATGCATGTCATGTCCGGACCGTCGAGGTGACTCTCCTCAAATTCCGTAAAATCTTCACTCGAATTTTTTTCCATTTAGGTGCGGTAATGTGTGTGTCAGGTAGACGCAATTGCGGAGGTGAGTACGAAGGGGGGGGGGGGGTTAGCGAATGTAGGGCAGAAGCACAACGCACATGTCACAAATATGCCTACGAATCTTGGATGGGACATCCCCTTTGCCCAATGTTATTCAAGATCCAAATTTGGTCTCAATTCCACGCCGTCCTACCTTCGGGCACTCTTACCCGTGCTGTGAACGGGGGGACTCATTTCATTCTCCCTTTCAGCACAATTGTCGAGTTGAAACGCGTACAGTGCTGTATGTGCTGATAAACTACATGACAGTTCTTCCCCTTTTTTCTTACCGGGTGGATCACGAGGGGGCATATGTATTTCAGGACAATCACAAGCACTCTTCCGCAGGCATACTATTGATATTCCCCTTGAAGGTTAATACTGATGGCATCTCCACAGCGGCGTAATAGTAGAGTCCAGTCTCTGGCTCCTTTTCCGCAATAGATATACAGTACCACACCACACCCTTCCATTAGGATGCGTCTCAAACTATCTGCTGACTGTCGGCGCTCCGAGCCCCCGACCACCCTCCTCTCACACCGGTACCAGCTACCGCTTCCCAACATCACCTACTCACTTTGTGCTCCTTGCATTTTTCAGATAACCCATGCTCTTCGAAACCCTCTTCTTTCCCACCCGCCACTACATCATTGATACCCACATGTCCCAAGATGTGCATTTGATAAGCGCCCAGGGGATTGTGAAACCGCCGGCACGCGCTGCTAACTTAAGTGTTGGTGCTTTCGGTTGAGGCACACTATCATAGCATAATGATGACGGGCTCTCTCCTCCGTCCCGCTCCATTTGGGCTCGCGCGCATATTGAGAACGTGTCGCAGTAGCTCGCCACTGGCCACCTTCCACACTAGGCAGGCAGTGATCCCATCATTCCCAAAAGAGGACAATAATCCCACACAGTTCGTGTGAAGCGGAATCAAACGTGATTTGTTTGGGTATCTGTGGGCGACTACAGTAGGTATGATAGTAGCCCACGGCTGTTGCACGGCAGCCCATAAGCCGTTAGTCAATATCCAAGGGCTAGGCGGCTACTGCGATAGGTAAGTCGTTCCACACTGCTTTAGGTCTACGACGAATCCCAACGATTGGTTGATCGGTTATTGTGGCCTTATTTTGGCTGCTTCTAAGTAGGATCATTTCGATATTTCTCTGCTCGTGGCCAGTGTAGTGTGTCAACGGATCAGTTTGGGTTGACCCGCTCTCAACATCCGGTTCAGGGGACAGGCGCCGGACACCCTCGTCCTTTGTGGTGATATATTCGTTGCTGCGCGGGAGTTACGAGGTTCGGGTAAAACCGGAGGGAATGAATCCACTCTCCGAACTGAAGTTGGTCAGTCATCCAAAGTAACTTAGGACGTCGTTATCTTTACATAAGGGGGTGACAGGGCTGCTAAGTTACAGTAATTGGTGGTACTGTACAGTACGTCAGTATCGCTGAGGGTTGTTGGTATGAACGGAGCTAGCTCCAGGCACCTGCACCTCAGGCTGGGGAAGGAGTGAGATTAAGCTATGCCAATATACTCTTAGAGTTAGGCTGCAGGAACTCATTTGATGGTGCTCGAGCTCTGAGCGCTCTGAGCGTTGAGCCTGTTGAGCCGCTCACCGGGACCGTGGGAAATATGATTGTTCCCGCACGGGTCTGGGTCCCCGCGTACAGGCCGTCGTACCTTTTTCAACCACACGGCCCACATAGCATAACCAACATCACCGGTCATTTCGTCTGACTACTTTGCGAAGTTAACCAAGCAAATAATGCAAGACCTGATCTAATTTGCTTCTTTCAACCTGAACTTTGTACTATATCACAGTGAATTCGGCCCACCAACGCAGCAAGTACCTGTGCGTTTTCTTAACGATCAACAGGATGTCGGGCGACTAAATTGTAACCGATCTGGTGCTCCTAGGCACAGAAATGAATTATTTGTCGTGATGGATGCCGAGCCGTGATAGAGGTTGAGCGCTATAGAAGTACAGCCATCACCATGGTCATCTTATTTGTCACGACTTTCCAGTGAGGCCCGAAACCTTGGGGCGAGCCAATGCCAATAAAACAACCCAGATGTAGTTGTCACGACTACTTTTCAGTACCCCACAGGTCTGGCACTGGATACGCCATCCTCATCTCGACATGATCTCTGCAGGTGCTCTTATATGGACTTCCATCCGGCCTTTGATACGAACGTACGTATTCACGTACTCATGCAAATATGGTCCCAGTGTCGTCTCTGATTGAAACTTTTTTTAGTTTCTTGACGGTTGGTGCAGGGTTTGTGTTGAACAAGGCGAAGCTCTTCCCTACAGCAGCTACACGCGGCGGTGCTCAGGTCGTATTGGTACGACAGTCCACTGACTATGTGTATGTCATGTGCTGCAGAGCTGACTGTTTTGTTTGCAGAATGTTGCCTTACCATGCCTCCTCTTCTCCCGTATTGTTCCTGCGATTAGTGCGCATAACATCAATTCGTTGGCGCCGTTGGTGGTTGTTGGTCTGGTTTATGGGATAACTGGCACATTGATTGCTTGGACCGTCAGGTCCCTTTTTTGGGTACCTCATCGATTTAGGTATGGGATACTCGCAGCTGGATGTTGGGGAAATTACGGTGACATGCGTATGTGCATCCTGCCTCTAGCAGATCTTCCTGTCTGAGTGATTTTCTTTTTGCACTTAGCGGCGGCCGTTGCGTTGGGAATTACTGCCTCGGCTCCGTTCAATGGTGTGGACGACCAAAATCTTGCTATTGCGTACATCTCGATGTTTATCCTTGTCTTTTTTGTACGTTCCCTCTGCTCCCCAGCTCTCCAGAGTACTGTATGATGCTGACTAACGTTCTTAAGATCACCCTTTTCCCTCTCGGAGGCTTTCTCATCGTGGCCAAAGACTTTGAGGGGCCAGACGTCCCATCGGAGGAGATTCGAGAAAGGGTGTACCTTCGACGTCGCAGAATGGTTACGAATGTGGCCCTTTTACTTCGGCGTATTTTGCGTCTCTCTCAACATCCTGATGCCAGAGAAATGGGCGATATCGAGGAAGTGGGCGACTTTGAAAAAAAGGATGGGGTCTCTTCCAATGGGTCCGCAGGCAAAGTCGAGGGTCTCGACCAGAATACACTCACAGGGATAACAGTCACTCCGGCACCCGCTACTGATGTCTCCTCCAATAAGACCGCAGGCCAAGACAAAGGCATCGACCAAAATACAATCACAGGAACAACAATCATCCCGACACCCACCGGCCTCATCAACAACGGCAGCTATTACTTCACGCCTGCGCCTGGATCTTTTTTAGAACTTCCCCAACAACCTACAGACCATCACTCTTGGCTTTGCCATCACCACGACCTCCTCTCCCGCTCATGGCATTTCCTGAGGCAGCTGCTCCAACCCTGCACGGTGGTGATCATTTTTTCGTTTGTGACCTCTCTGGTAGACCCCCTCAAAGCGCTCTTCATCCCGCCATCATCGAACTTCCAACCACACTTTCGGCCTACAACGCCAGACGGGCAGCCGCCGCTGGCCTTTATCTTCGACACAGCCACCTTCATCGGTGGGGCGTGCATCCCTTTCGGCCTGATATGCCTCGGTAGCGCCCTCGCTTGCCTAAGCTTGCGGTCGGGAGGGCCTTTTCCCAAGGGTGCGATTGCCTCGCTAGCACTGGCGAAGATGGTCGGCATCCCTATAATTGGCGTCGCGATCACACGAGGTTTCGCGCACGTGGGTTTCGTGAACCGTGATGATAAAGTTTTGCAGTTTGTGTGCATGTGCGTCGTTTCATCGTTCAGTTGCCACTGGCACTCCCTTTATTGACTGACACATCCTTCAGCCTATTATCGGGTCTTCCGGCCGCCTCGACTCAGGTGAGTTTGGTTTTTTTTTGCTTTTGACATCAGCTTGGAATGTGTCTGACCTATGCGGATTTTCGTAGGTATACCTCACGCAAATATACTCGCCTACTGGCAATGTGGAACATCTCTCTGCATTCTTGATTCCACAATACGTCCTTATGCCTTTCACAATGACCGGATTGGTGGCATATACCCTTAATTATCTCTTCTGAACAAACTTATCGACCACTCTGTCGCGAAGTTTTTTTTGATCCGAATACTGTAGCGGGAGAGTCAAGACCGGAACGGATCGCGTCGGAGCGCCCGCCTGCACGTGCCCGACTTCATTCGTCTCGTCAAAGTCTCGTCAAAGCAAAGCCACACTGACCAGCTAATCCGCTCCCCTCCCTCACCACCTCCGCCTCTTTTTCTCATGCTTTTCCTTTTTTTCTCATTCTCTCTTCTCTAATAATGCCACGCCTCTCGTCACATCACATTTTGTTTTTATTTCCTTTTTTTGTACTAGTAATTTCTCTCATTTATTTCTCGTGTAGCAGGTCTACAACTTGAAGTAAAAAAGGGACTCGTACTTTTGCATTCTTGCAGTGATAATCCCACCACCGCCACAGTATGTACAGCATGAGGACATTCCTCCGTCGCCGCGCCTTCGTCTCATTCGGGCTATGCTGTCTCTTGGTTTTCCCTCTTACAGTAGGACAAATCTCCCTCGCAGCATCAATATCAGCCACACTAGCAATAAATTTCATGGTGTAACAGTAGTTAGTGATAAATTGAAGTTTGGCTTTTGGGAGTTTTGTTGACTCCGACATGTAGTAATCCCCTTACATGATTACAGATCGTTGCCGTTGCTGAACGGTTCACCGAACGGATCTTCAACTCCAGGCGGATACGCTAGGGACTACTACTGGAGTTCAGTCGCCATTGACATATTCCCCAATACAGTAGGTACCTGGAAACTGTCAGCAAGTCAGCAACGGTATTTATGTGTATCGGCTGTCAGCGGCCGAATCTCAGGATCTCAGGGGCTCAGGGGGCTGCATGTACTGTACACTTCTCCATTTCGAAATTGTGTTCGCCGAGTCTTCTCACATATTCCACGGCGGCATTCCGGCCTGAGAAATGCCTTTCATTGTTTTTTAGCCATGCCATTTCGAAGGCTTGCAAAAAAAAATGGAAAGGAAGCGTGCATATCGCCAGACTCAGAAGAAACGATCAGAGCAACGTGCACGTACGTCTTTTTTTGTTATATACACCTGACTGCTGATCGATATTATATGACGCAGGCCTAGTGATACCAATCAACAAGCTCTCTGATGACGTCCTACTTCAGATATTCGATCTCTATTTGAATGCGGGTCAACGGATGAAGACATGGCAATTACTGGTGCACGTATGTCGGAGATGGCGAAACATCGTTTTCGCATCACCGCGCCACCTGAAGCTGCAACTTCATTGTACGCATAACACACCCGCGAGAGACATGCTGGATATCTGGCCACCCTTGCCTCTCCTCGTATATGATTATGGACGCTTTCGACTCAACGTGGGACCCAGACAATATCGTTGCCGCACTCCAGCACAGCGATCGTGTATGCCAAATCGACCTTAGGGCTACAAGTCGGCAATCGGGAAAAGTCTTGTCAGCGATGCGGATGCCATTTCCGGAACTAACGTCTCTGCATTTGGAGCTTACAGCAGATTCAGAAAACTTGACGTGCGCGATTTAAATAAATAAAAAAGGTTGAATTTCTGAGTGAACCGGCAAACTCCGTACCAGCGGACCGAACGGACCATGGACGGAGTTTGTGCCAGACTCACTCGGAAAATTTCCATTTGCCGGCCTTTTTTTTTTAAAAAAATCGCGCACGTCAAGGTTTTCTGAATCTGCTGTAAAGCATCCGAACATACGGTCATCCCGATTCGTTCGTGGGTGGATCTGCCCCACGTCTGCGAACACTTGGCCTCTATGGTGTTCCATTTCCGGGATTACCGAAACTACTTCTGTATACCACGCACCTAGTCAACCTTTCCCTTTTTGGTATCCCTCATTCCAGCTACATTTCTCCCGAGGTGATGGTCACTGCCCTCTCCACGTTAACCAGTCTCGAAGTATTCAAGCTTGGGTTCCGATCCCCTCGATCCTACCCCGACCAGGAAAGCCGACGACCACCTCATCCAACACGCTCCGTCCTCTCAGCTCTCAAGTTTCTTTCGTTTCGAGGTGTCAGCGAATATTTGGAAGGCCTCGTTGCCCTCATCGATACCCCTAAACTCGTCACCTTCCAAATATCCTTCTTCAACCAAATCGACTTCCACACGCCACATCTCGTCCAGTTCATCGATCGCACACACCATGGCTGAAGGATTTTGATAAAGCACGTGTGGTCTTTGATGAGCGCGACGCTTGGGTAGCACTTCCGTCTCCGACATCCGAAGGGCTTAGAATGGGTGTCCTGTGCGAAGAGTTGGATTGGCAACTTTCCTCTCTAGCACAGTTTTGTGCCTTTTACTCGACTCCACTTGTCACGGTGGAGGGCCTCTACATCAAGTCCCAACTAGATTTCCCAGACCGAGACGACATCGAGAACATGCTATGGCTGGAACTTTTACGCCCATTTGCCTCTGTGAAGAGTATATACCTATCCGAGCTATTTACTCCGTTTATCGCGCCCGCCCTCCAAAATCTTGATGCGGGGGAAATGACCCAAGTTTTGCCAAACTTGCAGAATATTTTCTTGGAGGCGAGCCAGCCTTTGACGGATCCACCAGTCTCGCTCACACCGGAACAGAGAAACGTTCTCCGCGCACAAATACATGTATTTAAGACCATGATGTCGCGAGGCGGTCAACCAATTTCTGCCGAGCTCCAGAATCGTATCCGCCCTCCAAATAACCCAGACCTCGAGAAGCTACTGCCCCCTGCCCGAGAAGTAATTAAGCACCTTATTGCTACTAGACGGCTCTCCAGTCACCCTATAACAGTTTTCGTCTTGGACAGAGGTTCACTGGCCCTATCGTCCATGGATGACGATTGGTAAGGGCTCCCCGCTTGCAATGTTCATTTTCAGTACTGTATTGTTTCGTTTACTTATCACACACACACACACTGTTTTCCTTGGGTCAATTGTTTGGTACCTATTTCATCGGGTAAGAGTTTTTGTTGGCAGTGGGATTAGTATTTCTTGTATAATTACGTGACTAGCTGTCTATCCAACCGTCATAAGGTCCGTCATTTATTTACGCGTTGTGACATGTTGGCGTCATTGTAGTGATTGTACCATCCATCTTTCCGGTTGCTGCTTCGGACTGTGATGCCCTTGCATAGTAAATATTGACCAAAACTCAGCCCGCGTGCTGTTTTCAAAAAAAAAGTAACCGTTCGAGAAACATCACAGTTATCTACTGTAGCTTGGCCGATGACATCAACACCATGGAATGTCTTTTTTGAGTGAAATTATATCTCAGAAAGCTAGCGCACTGTATCCAGGCGGAACCGGAGTGAGGACGAAAAATATGTTGAGCTTTGCTCCTGCCTCTCACAAAGGATGTTGCAATGGACCGCTGCAAAACGCAACGCCAGAATGATGAGCAAAAAAAAGACTTGCATTATTGAATCGAATGTAATGCAAGTTCTATTCGCTCGCGTTACCGGTGGCGGGAGTCAACGGCGGATGCCGAGTTCCGTAAAGTGACGCCCGCCACCCAGTCGCCCCCCTGCCACAGTCCCTGCCACTCACCTCTTTGTTATCACGACTCGCCATTATTCCTCTAGCCTCACCCGGCATTGCCGCATCATTCTTTCCTGGTGGCTGCCTAGATTATCGATTCTGATTTACAACCACCTCAGAGGCTCGATTATGGCAAAGAATACTCGCCGGAGACGGAAAAAACGAACCAAGCGAATCCGATGTATGCCCTTTGTTAGTAAGTAATATATGGCTACTGACTACAGTTCGGTGTTAGGCAAGACAGTATCAATCGAAATGCTCCCCGATGATGTACTGCTCGAAATATTTGACTTCTGTGTAGATCGAGGTCAAGATTCAAAAGAAGAGATGAAGTCGTGGCAATTGCTTATACACGTTTGCCGACGGTGGAGAATCATCGTTTTTGAATCTCCACGTCGTCTGAATCTGCGACTGTTTTGTACCCCCGAAACGCCTGCCAGTGACACGCTCGGTATCTGGCCAGACTTGCCTTTCCTCATTCGGGCCCTATCTCCTCAAAATCAGACGTAGATAACACCATCTCTATGCTCAATTACAGTGATCGCATACATATAATCGACTTCGAAATTTCGTATTTGGAACTCGACAGTATCTTGACAGCGATGCAAAAGCCATTTCCAGAGCTGACGCATCTGCTGCTTAATGCATCCTACAGCGGAACACAATCGATCCTTGCCGATTCGTTCTTGGGTGGATCTGCCTCACGTTTGCGAGTATTCTCGTTGTCTGGCATTACATTCACGGAATTACCAAGACTACTTTTGTCCGCGACCCACCTCATCTCTCTATACCTCAACCTTCGTTTCCTGAGCGTTTCACCGGAGGCGATAGCCGCTGCCCTCCCCGCATTGACTAGACTTGAAATACTTGAAATGGAATTTCCTCGATACTGGACCTTCACTGATGCAAACGGTCTCCGCCCGCCTCCCACGCGCTCTGTCCTCCCCGCTCTTACCCATTTTACATTCCGAGGGAAGGATGAAGACTTCAACATCCTCGTGGCCCAGTTAGATACCCCTCTACTCGATAGGTTGTCTGTAACCTTCTTCGATCCAGACCATAACCATATCTACACCACACTCGCCGGCTTCATTGATCACGCACCAAGGTTCAGGGCAAACGACGAAGCAAACATTGTCTTTTATAATAGCACAGTTACTATCAAATTCCTATCACAGGCTATTGGCCGCGAGGGTCCTGTTGTATCAATCCAATCCATGGCAATTCCAAATCTGGCCCACATCTGTACCCCATCCTTTTCTCCCCTTTCTACCTTGGAACGACTCTGCATATATGAAATTGAACATGTGGATGTAAGATGGCAACGTGCCCATTGGTTGGAAATTTTACGCCCATTCACTGCTGTGAAGAATCTCTACATATCCCAACTGCTTGCACCAGAAATTCTGTCCAACCTGCAAGAGCTCGTAGGCAGAGGGATGATTATGCCCGTCCTGCAGAATATTTTCATCGAGGGGCTCCGTCTATCAGGACCTATCCGAGAACTGTTGGTTGCCGCACGACAGCTCTCCGGTCGCTCTATAAATATTTCCCACTGGAAAATTCAAAGACCCGAAGCAGGACAACATCCAAGGGGTTAATGGTTTTGAATACAGTGAGTACCTTCCGCTGTCAAAGTTCCGTCTCATCAATATTTTATCGTCGTCTATTTGCAAGGATGGTATTTCTATGATTTTGCGCGCTACTATTCGGGACTCCATTGTGAGACATTCTCGGGCTCTTATGGAGGTCTTGGATGTATGTGGATGTGTGTTATGTGAACTGCAGGTTTCAGCGGCGGTTGCCAAGTTGCATTCGAGATGATCTACGTACTGTAATGAAGATTTTCTTTTGTATCGCTACACTACCATGACTGTGATTGTCGGCGATTTGTCGTTTTCTCCGTCGACGCAGTATCTAGCCTTGATAAGTATATCGAAAATTGCTTATTCTCGATACGAAGCCGAACAAAATTAAAAGGTAACGGGACACAGTTGGTCGCAAGGATTTGCCCGGGATGTGACGTGAGGTTATTTACGCTCATTTGCGCTTACGACACCCGAATCCTCAGATCTCAGCCCCTCGTTGCTTTATGCCAACAGTGTCATTGTCATAAATTTCGATGCATCCCCTCCATCAAGCATCTCCACCATCTTCCAGCCTCGGTCTCGCCCCTCAATCATTACCCAGCCATCCTGAACCATCAGTCCTAATAGACCGCCACCCGGAAGCTTTATTGACTGCAGAGAATCATGCACGTTTCCCGGATCAAACCAGCCAATGTCCGCGTACGTCCTTTTCGCAGCGTCCCGCATTCTCAGAGGCTGACTCCATGTGCTGTAGACCAGGCAATACGAATCGACATACTCCCTGATGATGTCCTACTACAAATATCTTGCTCTTTGCGGGTGCGTTGGCAAGAGCTGGTGCACGTCTGTCGGAGATGGCGGACCCTTGTTTTCGGATCAGCACGTCGCCTGGAACTGCGTCTTTATTGTACGTCAAAAACTAATGCGATAGACACGCTGGACATCTGGCCGCCCTTGCCTCTCGATATTGTCTATTCCTCCTACCCATCACGAACCACGGACAACATCATTGCTTTTCTCAAACATAGCGATCGCGTGGAATCAATGTCCTTTAACTACCTCACAAGTTCTGACCTAGAAGAATTCTTGGCGGTGATGCAGGTGCCATTCCCAGAATTGACTTGTATAATTCTTGGATCGTATGACAACAAGGGGCCAGTTTTTCCGGATTCGTTCTTGGGTGGATCCGCACCACGTCTGAGACATCTCTGGCTTAATGGCATTTCATTTCCGGGATTACACCCGATACGATGGTCACTGGCCTTTCTTCGTTGACCGGCCTGAACGAACTTATCCTCGAATTCGAATATCTTCAATCATTCCCTGACCGGGAAATCCGACACCCACTAACACGCCCTATACTCCCCGCTCTCACTCATATTTGTTTCGAAGGGGCCATCGAATACTTGGAGGACCTCGTGGCCAGGACCGATGCTCCTCTACTCAGTGACTTGACTATATTCTCCTTCAATCAGTATGTGTTTCATGCGCCACAATTCGTTCAGTTCCACAGTCGCACATCAAGGTTGAAGGCACACAATGAAGCACATGTGACCTTTAACTCTCAATTCGCTCGCATCGCACTTCCACCGCAGCCATTTTGCCGCGGAAATTTGTGTGTGAGGATCTCATATGCAGAGTCAGATCAGCAGCTTTCGTTCCTGAGGCACGTCAGTACCTTGTTCCTGTCTTCCGTTTCGACGTTGGAAAACCTATACATCTACGGGGATTCACGCGGACATTCGCTGCTGGATTGGAACGTGGAGAACACGCGTTGGTTTGAACTCTTACGTCTGTTTTCCAATGTGAAGAACCTCCACGTGTCCAAGGAATTTACGAAGCATTTTGCACACGCCCTGCAAAGGCTTGTGGTAGGCGGAGCGACACAAGGGTTGCCTAAACTGCAAGAGCTATTCTTAGAGTCGCCCCAACAATCGGGAGCTGTCTGGGAAGACATCGAGCAGTTTATTGCCGTGCGACAGCTCTCCGGCTGCCATGTAGTCCTTTCCCGCTGGGAACGAAACTATCGGAGTGATTGACCAACACCGCCACAAGTCCTCATCACATTCCATCGCATTAACGTCTACCTACTACCACGTCCCGCTCCTTTCGAGTTTGTTTAATCGATCCCAGGCTACATGTCGCGTCGAATGGAGGCAAAATTTCCCCATAGATTGAGACGTAGCTCTTCTTGATCATATGCTCAAATGTTGGTAGCTCGTTTGAATTTACACAATCGTCAAGTTCGTGGTTTACCTGTGCTTTCCTACATGGTGGCACCGTTTGATGCGTGTAGCGCACGGTTGATGCGCTTGCGTACTAACGGATCAACACGACTTCACTGTCCTGCCTGAAACTCGAGCTAAAACTTTGGGTTTCCTCAACACCGGATAACCCTACTCAAAAGAGTAGCGGTTAAGGGGCCACTACGAATTACACCACTAATCTCCTATAATATAAAGCTGGTAATTACAAAATGGACAGGCACCGCTGACACATAAATCTCCTATAGATCTCCGACATAAATCGTAAATCTCATCTATATGTGGTGTTTCATCGCAATGCATGCTAATCCTTCGCCGCTTTTCTCTCCCCATCCACCTGGCCTATTGTCTTGCGGATCTTAAAAGGGTGCGTATCACCTATCATTTATTGTCATCGATGCTAATCCTTCCCCGCCTCTCTCTCCCCATCCACCTGGCCTATTGTCTTGCGGATCTCAAAAGGGTGTGTACCACCCATCATCGTTTTTGTTGTCGATCACAATTCACGCTAATCCTTCTCTGCCTTTCTCTCCCCATCGACCCAGCCTATTGTCTTGCGGGTCTCAAAATGGTGCGTACTAGCCCAGGTTGTCGACCTCTCATCCATTACTGATCTAATTTTCTATTTCTTCACGCTTTTCCGACCACATTCAGCCGCACTCTCCTTCACCGCCCCACCACCCTGCCAATTGGGTGCATGTCAAAAGTCACGTATCCTGCCAGTGTACGTGACAGGTGGGCTCCAGGCTGATCCTTGGTGGCTGTGTCAGCACCAGCGCGTTCTTGCACCCCCATTCACCCACTGGTGAGGTAGAGAACTCTGTGGTAGCATTGGCCATTCTCTAATTGGGTACGCAACTGCTGTTCCGGTTTCGTTCACTATTACTACTGCACCTCCCACTTTTCCACTTCTTTTTTCAGGGTTTTTTTTCTTGCGAGTCTAATCCCTCCCACTAGGAAAGAATATCTATTCGTTCCGAAGGTGGATGCTACACTCCAGGGCAAGATGGACGTATTCAGAATTTATGACGATAACGACCTGCGCTCCCTGCTGAGCGGCGTTTGGGGCCCTCAAAGAACCAGCATTCCAATACGGCGACACACCCAGGATGAAAGGTGCGTAATTACCTTACGAGCACTTTTCATGTATTGATGAATTGATTGTGGGGCCGGGTTGGATTGGATGGGGAAAACAGGGAAGGATGAGGACTGCACTCCGCTTGATGTCATTTTGATTCCAGTATCTAACCAGGATCGTGATGTGTCTTTTGGAGGTTCCTCGCAGTTTTTGTTCCCATCGGGCATAGTATTTGATCGATCGCCGGTGCAACTAGGACACAGAAAGGGCTACTACGACCAATTTCTCTCCTCACTATAATATACAACAATATATGTATTTTACTGTAAAAGAAAAAACAATTTGCTGTCCCTGTACTCACATCACGCGCACGCGTGCCCGTGCGAAGCACGGGCCACCGCTAGTCCTCTATATAAAGACATATTCCCGTCATCCACTCCATAATCCGGCACCGTAGTAATGCGTCTTTCTCTTCTCCATAAATCGTTAAGGCTTGCCCTGAATGTACAGATTCCCTAAGGAAGGAAGAGATGCGTTATCCGGATATCGAATGAAAGCGCCATCATCGATATTTGAAAGACAGGCATAGATCAGCGCCATCTGGGTGTAAATCTTTGAGGTATCGAGTTGTCTACGAATTGAACGATTCTGGAGACTGACTTTCAGGACCTCTTCATATCAAATCGAATTGGGATGGAACCCGAGGTCGTGGAGATGAGTTATATGACAAGTTGAAGCACTTTCACCAGCGGGTCAGGGAAGCACGCAAAAAGTTCCAATTTACTCAGGGAAATTCCCAGCTATTTTGAGTCTGCGGGTGGTAGTGGGGCTTTATGAAGTGGGCGAGAGGGGCGACGCGAGTGAGCAAAGGTGATAAACATGAAAACATGTAGTTCGACGAGCAGATGTCCCCGTCATGCCCACGCGCAGATATATTTGAGTAGGGAGTACAAAGGTGTTGGTCAGGCGAAACGGCAAGTAGAGTGGGTGAGGCATAGAACGCCTTCTATATCGGAAGCACCCAGCGCGGTGCATGCATCGGCTTCAAGACCCACTTACGGAAATCGGAACTCCGGATCACGTACGATTCAAAAACTCCAACTCTGTAGATAACTGATATATATGCAGCATTGAAGTCGAGATATGTCTGAAGAGGCACGTGGGCGAGGATGGGGAGTAAATTGGATAGAAGTGGAAGCGTGTCTCCCGAGACGTGTCGCGCAGGAGTTTGAGGTGGAAACCGGCAGATAGGGAACTTGGGCGCTGCCGCGATGGCGGCACAGAAGTGGGTGTTCGTGCCTCAAACGAAGAAGGGTCAGTGAGAGTCTTCCGAGTGCAGATAGTTTCGCAGCACGGGACTATACACGGGAGCGGAAGGAGGGAAGAGGGAGAATGGGTGGCACGGGCACTAAGGCTTACCCGAATCGGCGTCGTCCAATCCATTATGGCTCCCGACGCGCCCCACCGCCAGCACGTGTGGTAGTGGCGATATTCGAGTCCTGCACGCTGACGATGGGAACGGAGGGTGGTGGGTTTGCGGGAGCTGGCAACACCAGTAGTGTGTGGAATCTCTACGCCGACAAAGCCAGGGCTGTCATGGTCATGGTCATGCATGGTGATTGTCGTCGTTGAAAGAGTCAAACGTTCAATACGTGAGGAAGTAGATAGGAGTCAGCTTCAATGGGCTGTCGATAAATCCAAAAAACGTGAAAGCAAATGAGCGAGTCAAACAACACGGCGGCAAAAGCCGAAGGGGTGGCGCTATGATATTCCTTTTGCAGCCAACCGAACGGCCCACTGCCAGTGTCAGGCAACTTCAACTACAACAAACGCTTTGATTTACAGTAGCACTATCCCCTCTGTTGGTCAAAAATGAGGGTGCAAAAGCAGAAACACCAAAAGGTCAACCGTACAGTCAAGACACCGTGGCGAAGCTGTGCGAAACCAAAAACTCACGGTGACGTCGTACTGTACAGAGTCAGGACTCAGGACTTCGACCAAGTCACTTCTCCTTCTCCTAAGGCTGGCCTGGGTCTGAGCTGAGTTCTGGTCACTTTACTGTGCAGAGTTTTCAAACAAACGCAACTGGTCGGTCTCAATCGGTCTGGTCCTTTGGTATCTTCCCAGTCACGTTAGACAGTTGTCATGTGTCTTGCGTGCCTATCTATGGCGCCCATCAGTTCGATTATAAACAAGTTACGTATACTGTACCTGCACGTTTGTGAGGCGTCGCTCTTCTCTTTCCCTTTCCCCATTACCCACGATTTTACTATCTTCCCCTCAATTCTCCACTTCTCCCTTATGTCTCATACTCACCATACCTCCACATCGTCCAGCTTCCAACCAATTTTCGATAATGCCTTGAAAGCGTACAAAAAACGCACAAAGAAGGACCTTCTCACACACCCACTCGCTGACCGGCTCCAGGCCTGCAATTCACCTAGCAGCATTCTCGCCGTGCTTCAAGGGCAAGTCCAAGAGCTCAATCAGTCTCAACGCAACAACACGAAATGGTTGGACCTAACTGTGAACGTCCTTCATGTCTTCTCAGACACACTTGGAGAAGGTGTCGGCTCGGTATGCTTCAGAACACGAACTTGTCCGAGATCTACCCTCACATATTTATTTGACAGATATTCTCACCTGCAAAGGTAATTTTTATCGGATTTGGTGTACTACTTTCAGTGTGTACCCTTCTTAATACCTTCGTGCGGTCCATTGTAATATGGACGATTCTCAGACAGCTAAGGACATTCGCGCGGATCAAGACACTCTGTTTGAGATGTTTGAACGCATTGAAGCATTTTTTAGGCGTCTGGAAATATACACTAAAGTGGTACCAAATCAAGGAATGGTAGAGATTACGACCACGGAAATAATGGTTGTCGTCCTCGACATCCTGGCCATCGCGACAGAAGAGACCAAAGATGGCCGAATGAGTAAGTCCTTGCTGTAACAATAAATTTCCGTTGATAGAACAATTTTCAGAAAAATATCTAAAGAAAGTAATCAAGAAACTGATTGGAAATAACGACATGGAGGATGCGCTAAAGAGACTGGACAGGCTGACGCAAGAGGAGGTTCTAATGGCATCGGCTGAACTCCTACAGCTCGCGAAAGCTATCGAACGTTCGTAGTTCCCGAACCGCATTCATGCTGGACATGCTGGCTCAATCATCCTAACAGGGAATCGACTACGAGAGAATCTTCGTAGATGGCTCTCGCCACCAGATCCATCTACAAA
Organism: Russula griseocarnosa; assembly: GCA_022884055.1. NCBI lineage: Eukaryota > Fungi > Basidiomycota > Agaricomycetes > Russulales > Russulaceae > Russula > Russula griseocarnosa. Next base: position 448,868 of record JAGKRU010000021.1, read on the forward strand.
TCACAACATCGCGTGTAACGCCCATCACAAAGGAACAGGGACCTGGTTTTTCGAGGGAAGAACGTATAAAGAATGGAAATCAACGGGTTCCGACTCGCTACTCTGGATCCATGGGAAACGTGCGTCATTTTGTCGCCTGATGCCCCCTAATAACATCCTTTATTTGTAGCCGGCTCGGGCAAGAGCATACTTTGGTTCGTAGAGCATTTACTTTTAAAAAAAAATACAACTGAGTCGCTTGTCGTTTTCCAGTTCCACAATCATCCAAGATATTGATGCCATTTGCGGTGCCGGCCAAGCCTCGATGGCTTATTTCTACTTTGATTTCCGAGACATCAACAAACAAAACTGGCTTGATCTCGTCCCCTCCCTTCTCATCCAACTCTCTACACAATCCGGTCCTCGTTTTGACATTCTATCACGTCTTCATTCAAATCACGACAGTGGCGCGCGACAGCCTAATGGAGACATTCTGACGCAGTGCCTGAAAGAGATGCTCACGCTCCCGGATCAACGTCCCATCTACCTGATATTTGACGCCCTTGATGAATGTTCCAACGTCTCTGGGATTCCAACACCACGCAAACGGGTTCTTCAGCTTGTGAAGGAGCTCGTCGACCTCCATATACCCGACCTTCGTATCTGTGTCACAAGTCGCCCAGAAGTTGACATACGAAGTGTCCTTGAGCCTCTGACCTCTCGCCGGGTGTCCCTCCATGATCAAAGCGGACAAAAGAAAGACATTGAGGACTATGTTAGGTCCGTCGTTTACTCGAATTCGGAACCAATCATGCGGAGATGGAAGAAGGAGGATAAGGAACTCGTCGTCAAGACGCTCTCTGAGCGAGCTGACGGAATGTAAGTTTATTGGTTCATGTTCGTAATTTTCCTATCTAAATCATTGTACAGGTTTCGGTGGATATTTTGTCAGTTGGAAGTCCTACGTGACTGCCTTCCATCAAGTGTCCGGCGAACGCTCAATGAATTGCCGGAATCTCTGGACGAGACGTATGAACGTATACTGAAGGAGATCAAGAAGCCGAATAGGGCGCATGCTCGACGGGTATTGCAATGCCTGGTTATTGCCGTCCGACCTCTTCGTGTCGAGAAGCTTGTGGAAGTCCTTGCGGTCGACTTCGATGACGCAGAAGGTATCCCGAGGTTGAAACTGGATTGGCAGTGGGAAGAACAAGAACTGGTTCTTCTGTCCACGTGCTCAAGTCTGATTGCAATTGTCCAAGCTGGTCGTTCGCGGATCGTGCAATTTTCCCATTTCTCTGTCAAGGAATTCTTGACCTCGCCTCGCCTCGCTACTACAAGCGGAGAAGTCTCGAATTATCATATCGATTTGGAGCCGGCTCATACGGTCCTGGCACAAGCTTGCCTGGGAGTTTTACTACAAATACAGGATGGCATTGATAGGCATATGCGCGAGGACCATCTGGCTCGATACGCTGCCAAGCACTGGACTACTCATGCGGAATTTGGGGGGGTGTCATCAAGTTTACACAAAGGGATGGAATACCTCTTCGACGCGAACAAACCATACTTCGAGGTGTGGCTCACACTATACGATATAGACACCAGGCCCAATCGTGATGCAACCTTCTACTTGTTCGCACTATACGACAAATCCCCCGCGGCTCCCCTATATTACGCAGCACTCTGTGGATTCCACGATCTCGTAGAGCACCTCATTACCAAGAATCCGCAGGATGTGAATGCTGATGGGGCTACTATGTGCGACCACTAGTGGCAGCATTGGCAGGAGAACACTTCAAGACGGCAGATTTACTCCGTCATAACGGCGCAGACCCGGATGTCCGGGGCGTATCTAGGAGAAATCCACTGCATGGCGCAGCCCGTTCCGGAAATTTCGATGTGATCCGGATATTAATCGAGTACCATCCCGCTTACATCAATGCTAGGGATCGGAACGGGTGGACGCCGTTACATGATACATCAACCGGTCAAAATTTCAAAAGCGGTTCTGTCGTTCGATTACTGCTGGAGCATGGTGCAGATGTAAACGCGCAGAGTCAGAGCGGCCGGACCCCGTTGCACTTGGCCTCGTACAATGGGGCGCTGGAGGTTGTGCGCCTGCTGCTCGAACACGGTGCTGATGTAGAGGCGAAGAGTAATAACGGTAAGACCGCATTGCAGCATGCGGCTGAGAAAGGATATGACGAAGTCGTGGAATTACTGCAAGAGCATGGAGCCAAGTACTAGAAACACCTTGTAGCTTTTAGTACTTCCGTATATGTATGCAATTTCTGGTCGATGATAGGAATATACCATCGTGGTCATTTCTTCTCGTTTCACTCAGACATTCTAACGCCACCGTATGTAACGATGTTGTAATACACGAATAGCTAGCCAGCTAGCTATCTACCCCTAACTAAGTTCCACAAGCTCACATCCCTTCGCCTTCTCGCGTGGCCCGTCACAAAATCTTGCAATTGCGCTTAGCCCGTAAATATCAAGGTACTTAATTTCCAAATAGACCTGTTTATCTGGACAGTGAGTCCCCGCAGGATTTGACTGCATTCATATATTTTGTGTCTACACCCGAGGTCTCGAGGAGCAGGAGCAGAAGCAGGAATGAATTTCAAAGGGGTCACGTAAGCACGGGCCGCGCGGCGCGGCGCACATGACCAGCTTTGACCATTTCGATAGTTGGCCAAATATATTACGTTTCACGTTTCCGTTTTATTCAGGTGGAGCCTTTCACGCTCACTAGGGCTGCATCCCTATCATTCCTAGCCCGATGTCGTTAGAAAGCTCCAATCCGTTGATTTCAGCCAAGACTCTATCCGACCAGTGTTAATGTGTGTCTTTCTTTTTGTCGTTGTGCAACGAATACTGACCTGACTCCATGCCACAAAGCACAGGTGGTACTGATCGACGTGGTCCCTGATGATGTCTTGCTAGAAATATTCGATTTCTACGTGGATGAAGATGAAGATCAACCTACGAAAGAAGGCACCGAGGCGTGGCAATCGCTGGTGCACGTGTGCCGACGATGGCGGAGCGTCGTTTTCGGATCACCACGTCGTCTAAATCTGCAACTTGTCTGCACACCCAAAGCACCTGTGGAGGAAACGCTGGACATCTGGCCACCTTTTCCCCTCCTTATTTCGGGCCGTGTCTCCGGAACAGCAGGCGTAGATAACACCATCGCGATACTCGAGCACAGGGATCGTACACGTAACATCAACCTTGAATTTTTAAAATCGAAATGGGCAGATATCTACTCAACGATGCAGGTGCAGTTTCCCGTGCTGACTTATCTGCGGCTCAAGGCGTATGATGCATCGTTCTTATTCTTAACTTATACGGTGCCAATCCTTCCCGACTCGTTCTTGGGTGGATCTGCGCCGCATCTGCGAACGCTCGACCTGTGTCACATTCCATTTCCAGGACTACCGAAACTCCTTCTATCTACCACTCATCTCGTTACCCTTCGCCTTCATGGTCCTAAAATTACCGATTGTGGGTTCATTTCGCCCGAGGGGATGGCTACTTGCCTCTCCGCCCTGACAAGCCTAGAAATACTCTGGCTCGAGTTTGCACTCCCTCCGAGGCGATCCTACCCTAACGGAGGATGCCGACTTCCACCTCCGTCGACAGGCCATGTCCTTCCTGCTCTCACTCGGTTCAACTGCGACGGTACCAATAACGAATACTTGGGAGCCGTCGTAGATCGGATCGATCCCTCTCGACTCGAATTCTTGCAAATCTTCCTGTATGAACAATATTTCGACGATCCACAACTCGAACTTGCCCAATTCACCAGTCACACACCTATATCAGTGGCACTTAAAAAAGTACATGCGGTAATCTACGACGCCTGCGTTGAGATTATCCTTTCGTCTCAAGGTTCTGACAATGGAAAACTCACAGTGGTCATCGTGTCCCATACTTTAGATTTCCAGCTTGCATCTCTCGCGCAGCTCTTTACCTCGTCCCTGCCTCCCTTCCCCACGTTGGAAGAACTTTATATTCCCGAGTATTTCCGCTTTAGAGTGGCACAGTACAGTGACATAGGAGACGACAACTGAGATACCCTATGGTTGAATTTTCTACGTCCATTTGCCAGCGTAAAGAATCTATACATATGCAAGCAACTTGCAATCGATGTTGCGCGCGCGCTACAAAAGCTCATCGGGGACAGAACGACGGAAGTGTTGCCCGCGCTCAAAAACATTTTCCTGGAGGAAGACCAACCACGAGGATCTGTTCAGAAAGGTATTCAGCAGTTTGTTGCTGCACGACAACAATCCGGTCATCCTGTAGACGTTTCCCATTGGGTAAGGACGGGGTGTAATAAGGAGCGCGACGATTGATAATTGCTTCAGTTATCCATTACCGTACCGAAACATTTCGTGTCATCTACTTTCCACCTTGGACACCCCATTATATTTTTCGTTGTTGCGTTTGTTTCGCTCTTGGGACAGAATTCACGCTATGTTTTCCTATCATCTTCACGATAAGATTTGTTTTTGACTACATGTCGCGTCGAGCTTGAACGGAGCATGTGCAGCAGTGGCCTCGGCAAGAATAGCAGGCTTCAACCGTTTGGAGTATGTTCTTACATCCAACTTTTGTTCAAGTTACTAGCCTGAGACCGAACGATAAGCAATTTTCATTCCCGCACAAGTCACAAGTGACTTTATGGATTTTCAGCGAATCTATATCACAGTAATAGTACAAAGTCCCATATACAGTATACAATCAGGCAGGCTCGACTTTTGTCGTATTGCCATACAGTACATCACATCCGTTAATTCCCGCGTGAGGTGCCGTCGCTAAAGACTGACAACATGGTAAGATGATAAGTCCCCGCATTCATATTCCCGGATAAACTCTGCAATTTTCTGATATCCCTTTCCCAGCGCGAGTTGGCATGCGGTTTGGCCCATGTCTGTCAACGCACAAACGTCCGCGCCGTGTTCAAGTAACAATTTGACAGTCGCGAAGTGTGCGTTGCGTGCTGACAGGTGAAGCGGGGTCCAATAGTCTTGCTTCCTTGCGTTCACGTCTGCGCCGTGGCTGATGAGCTCTCGCGATACTTCTAGGTGTCCGTATCGTGACGCTTTGTGTAGCGGGGTCCACCCAAATCCATCACGTGGATCCACCGTTGCGCCCTGCTCTATTAGCAAGCGCACGACATCGAGGTGACCCTTGGACGTTGCTAGGTCTAGAGCAGTCTGGCTATCCGGATTTGTGGAGTTGATATCTTCGCCCTGATTGAGAAGAGACCTCACGGTTTCAGCTTTCCCTTCCTCCGCCGCCTTGTGCAATATCGTCTTTTCCTTTTCCTTCTCCCTGCTCTCTTCTTTGGCTGCCATCGGGTCTGGATCCAAGATATCCAAGAGCGACATGTTTCGGAAAAATGCATCCGACCTGTACTCGGCTAGGACGCCTGCAACCTCGAAAAAGCCATTCTCCCATGCCACATCTTCCGCAGAGTTGCCGGCATTGTTGCGTTCCTCGACATCCGCATCGCGCCTAAGCAACAACTTCACAACGTCAAAGCAACCACCATGTGCCGCTGAGTGTAACGGCGTCCATCCCTTGTTGTCCGTGACGTTTACCTTCGCTCCGTGGTCGAGTAGGAGACGGGTGACGTTGAATTTCCCGCTACTTGCTGCTAGATCAAGTGGGGTTTTTTGCATGTCATTTAGGATGTCGATGGTTACGCCACGCTGGATCAGCAACTGGGCAACTTTAATGTGGCCATTGGCCGCTGCTAGATGCAATGAGCTCCAAAGGTCATCCTTCTGGATGTCCACATCAACGCCACGGTCCAGCAAAAGCTGCACGATATCATGGTGTCCGTGTCGCGACGCGAAATGTAATGATATCCAGCCCTGGTTGTCTTGCGCGTTTAAGTCGGCTCCTTGCTCAATAAGGAAGTGGACAACTTCGGGTCTTCCCTTGCTCGACGCCAAGACCAACGGGGTTCTTCCGACCTCGTTCCGAATATCAACAGCAACACCAGTGTCGATTAATAACCGCACGATGTCGAGATGCCCGTTTTTCGATGCGGTGTGTAGTGAATTCCAACCCTTGTTATCCTTGGAGTGGATATCAGCGCCATGCTCGATTAGGAAACGAACGACATCGATCCTGCCACTGCTAGACGCCAGGTCCAATGACGTCTCGTCATTTCTGTTCCGAATGTCGACCGCAACGCCACGCTCCAGCAAGAACTTCGCGATGTGGAGATGCCCAGCTTTCGATGCTGTGTGGAATGGAGTCCACTCTTTGTTATCCCGAGCAAATACGTCCGCGCCACTCTCGACCAAAAAGCGCGCAAGGTCGAGGAACCCATTTCCCGCAGCTCGGTCCAAGGGGTCTCCTCCTTCTCGTTCCGACTGTCAATATTCGCACCTCGCTCGACCAATAACTTTGCGGTATCGAGGTGCCCATTGGCTGACGCGAGATGCATCGGTGTCCAGAGATCGGCTTTGTGTATGTTCACATCAACGCCACTATCTAGCAATAACCGCGTGACATCAAGGTATCCAGATCGTGCCACAGAGTGTATTGGAGTCCATCCGTTCTTGTCCGCGGCATTTGGATTTGAGCCACGCTCTAAAAGGAAGCGTGCAACTTCGACTTTCCCACTACCACATGCCAAGGAGAATGGAGTCTGTTGCAATTCGGTCCTCGCGGAGATATCTGCGCCAGACTCGAGCAACAATTGCGCAATCTCACGGTATCCATTCCGTGATGCCGTGTGTAGCGGAGTCCAGGACTTCTTTTTGACGGCATTTACGTTTGCGCCAGACTTGAGGAGCAGTTGAGCGATATCGAGGCAGCCGTTGCCTGCTGCTTGGTCTAAGGGGGTCTCTTGATTCTCATTGTATATATCAATGATCGCTCCGCGTTGAATGAGCAAATGAGCGACTTCGAACTTCCCATTTGCTGCTGCAAGATGCAAAGGAGACCAGTCGTCCTTCTTCTTTGCATTCACGTCGGCGCCGTGGTCCATTAACACCTTCACAACCTTCAGGTGTCCATAGCGCGACCCAGAGTGCAACGGGGACCACCCTTGGCCGTCTCTGCAATCTATTTCGGCTCCGTGTTCGATTAGGAGACGACAAATCTCGGCCTCTCCATCAATAGCTGCACAATGCAGTGGTCGTTCCTTCTTTTTGTTTCTAGCTTTAACGTCCGCATTATGCTTCAGCAACACTCGTATGGCCTCCAGGTTACCAGCATGGCATGCTCTGTGTAAGGGTGTTGCGCCTTCATTGTCCCGACCATCGACGTTAGCGCCCTTTCTCAAAAGAAGCGATGTGATCTCTCTATTCCCACTCCTCAAGGAAGCATGCAAAGGGGTCATGTAGTAGCCACCTCTCGCCGCATTTATATCCGATGGATGAGTGTGAACGAGATGCTCCACAACGCTATCGAAACCGCATAATGCAGCATAATACAGGGAGGATGCCTGTGGTGGTGTTGGATGGGGTGTACGCATGATGTTTTCCCAATGTCGATCCATGTCGAACAACCAAATCCACGTTCGAAAGTAAGATTTATCTGGGTCGAAGAGGCGTAACATGATGTCTTGTATGTGCGATGATACATCCCCGAATTGAGCGTGTTCGAACCAGTATTGGGCTGCGTAGAGGACAAATGGGGAATCTCTGATGGTCTTTTTGTCCACGTCGTCACTTAGTTTGAGGAGGACGCCCAGGCATGCCTTCGCCATCACGGTATGGGCAGGGCCGAGGAGAACATGATAATGGGGAAGCTCGTTTCTCATTGTGGCGAGGCGGTCTGAGATCAAGAACTCCTTGACGGTGGGATGAGAAAATTGAGTGACCTGGGACCCATCGACATTGGTAACTGTAATCAAGCTGGAACACGCCGAAAGGACAGCTTTTACTGCGTCCCGGAAGGCCAACCAGAATTGCAGTTTTTGGGTACGGAATCGAAGCGAAATGCAAAAATTTCTGCGAGCTCGTCAACGCGAAGTGGGCGAATGGACACCGTGAGGCACTGGAAGAGATATTGGACATATTCTTGTTTCTCCGCTTCGATATTGAGCAACGCTTGTTCATAGGTTTCATCCAAACTCTTCGGAGGTGTGTTGTTTGTGCCTAGGATCCAGGAAAGCATCGAGGGAGGGGTTCTCGCCAAGTTTGAAGTCTCGCTTGCAAGTTCTTTGCATAGAAACCTCACAGTCAGCAAGAATCAAACCTAAATTCGCAGGAAAGAACATACATACAGTAGAGATTCTCCAATATCTTCTGTTCACACAGTATATTCTACTGGGGGAGAGTCCAGAGAGATGACACAGCAAGCCAGGCCGCGCGTACTTATACTGTACTTGGATGCTGTGCACCGCAGCGCCACACACGCCGCGCAGCCACAATTGTGGCAGTTTTTACTGTCACGTGACAGGGCGTGACTGGTTCGAAACAGTTTCCGGTTTCCGCATTCACAGCCTGTTACTATAGTTTCTAGTGATGATGATATTTGGCAGTAGAGCAAGGAGCATCGGAGAAAAGTACCTGAAAGGAACGGGGGGCACGAGCAAAGAGGAAAGATTAACATCATTTAAAGTTCGTGCGCAAGAGTCCGCTCCCTTGCACCTGCAGGGCGAAAGAAAGATACATCAATGCGGGATTAAACTTAAATGAGTCGTACACATTTCCAAGATGAGCTATTTCTATGTATAAAGGTCACTCGGCTCCATTTGACGCGATGTGTAAATCATATAGGAGGATCAGATCATGGTAATGTAACGAAAAAAAACGTGTGTAGTCGACATCCCAGGAACTAAACAACGACTCGGAGTCCGAAAGAAAATGGGCCATAATGAATATAATGAGATCAAATGGGGGCATCATTCGTTAGTTGTCCACTCTCCTATCGCCTGTCGGCCAACTGGAAACGGCTATAGGACGACCGGAGAGCTCTCGGACAGCAACGAACCGCATGATACCTTCCTGGATAGGACCTGATGGCGGGATCGCACTCGAGAACATGTTCTGCAACATAGGCAACACTTCTGTGAGTCTTCCCTCCGCGACTTCTTGAAGCACGAAGGCAATATGGTGCGCAGATGTCTCGCATAGGTAGATATCCTTCGTGGCGGTAAATGGACGTAAAAAATCCAACCATTCTTGATCAGCGTTCTCGGTGTCTTCTTGAGAATCTGAATCTTGTTGATGAGGCGTATACTTGTAGATGTAGAGGGTTTCCACCGAAGAAACGTGACACGAGAGTGAGGTACAGAATTGCACCATGATCGAAAGCTCTCCATAAGACCCTCTGCACACTGGCACGATTTCTACAGAGAGCTCTCCTGAGCCACCGGTCTGTGACGAAAACGTGAACCTAACGGTGTCATCGAAAAACCGGACACGTGCTTCATCAGGTGCTTTCAAGCTTGGTCTGCGATAGATAAATTGGACAATTTGTGAAGTGTCGAATATGGTTTCATCGAAGAAGGATATAAACAAGCGGCCAAGTTGAGGGCATCTATCCGGGCCACGAAATCCTCCAAGTATTCGTTGACCCCATGGAAGCTAAATACAAGGAGAGCGGGTTGGACAAAGCGTGTCGGCAGACTCGGACTCGAAGGTCGGCTTGCCCAATGATGCAATTGGAATTCAAGGTAAAGATCCTCGAGGCTGATCAACGCGGAAATGCAAGTGACCATCCTCTCGGGTGAAGCGTATCCGGACGAGGGGATATTCGAAAGGACAAGAGAGGTGAGGTGTTTGGCAGACGACGAAAGGAAGTTCGATAATGCCCGAGATCGAAATAGAACGCCATCCAACACGATTTCTCGCAGGAGTGGGGCAGATCCACCTGAGTATGGACCGGAGGAAGAATAAAATACATTTCAGGGACGATACGAGCTCCAGATATGTCAGCGCAGGGAATGACTTCTGCATCAAAGCTACGGAGAACTTTTCCAATAACAAATCGGGAGTTTCATAGAGGATAATTTCACGTATGAGATCGTTGTGCTTGAGCGAAGCGACAATGTTATCCACGTCCGGGATTGGGCCCTCGGCCCGTATGAGGATTGGCAAGGGTGGCCAGATATCCAGCATCTCCCTCCCAGGTGTTTTATCCGTGCAAAGGAGTTGGATGTCGAGGCGGCGTGGTGATAGAAAAACGACGGTTCGCCAATGTCGACACACATGTACCAGCGTCTTCCACGTCTCTATTCCCTTGAAAGGACAACTGTGTCGAGCTTCTTGTATATAAAAGTCAAAAATTTCCAGGAAGACATTGTCAGGGAGCACTTCAATTGTCACCTGATCTATGTCACACCAGTCAGTACTGATTACAGAATGTCGTACAAAGGACATACGTCGATCCCGCGGTTCTAATTTCTCTTCAGTCCTGGTATAATCCTCTGGCATCAACGGAATTTCTGAGAGAGAATGAGAGTCCACTGGTATTAGTCAATGTGATTAGGAATGATGACGATGCGAGTGGGGATCCCTTGATGTACAGCACGCGGCGACAGACCCCGGCTCACCCCGCTGAGGAGACAGTTCAAGTTGCTCTGACCACGTGCATAAACGTATGCCGCTAAGTTACTCGCACGTGCCACAGCAGTTTCTCTTGGGTCCTGGCATAATCCTCCACTAGCGAATCTTCAGATTAATGACTGGTAGTTAAAAAATTGATGGTGAGGCTGGACGTTCAAGTTATAGTACAGTTGCTTTGGCCACGTGCTATCCAATGACATAACTCCTGCTACCGCACATGCCGCATGCATGCCACATACCCACCAAACATCCTCGTCACTTCACTGTTGGAAAAACGGCGCGTGCGGGAAACGAGTGGGAAGGTGGGACGTGGGCAAACGCGCGAGGGTGCCCAGGTGTAAATACATGTACTTTATACCCTCCAAATGTATGTAAGATGTCAGTAAGGTGAATGGAAAGTAAACTAGGGTGACATTAAAATGCTGCTAACGGTAAGGAGACATGAGCCACGCGAGCTCGATTTCAACATTCACTTCATTGACGGACGACTGGGTGGGCGCTGCAATTTTGCTTTAACTAAATTATCCATTTTGGAGTGTTCGGATGCTACTAGTAGGTTCATGTGACCAGGCTTTTAAGGGGTCAGGTCAACACCAGGGCATAAGAACGGATCCACGCCGACCAGAGGATGGTCGATATTGTGCCTTGGAAATCAAAAATCAAATCTCAGGCGAGACAAAGTATGGAAGCGGGATCAATGGACATACGCTGTCTGCACATGGTTAAATGCATGTACTTGCATCTCGTGGTTCGAAGTTCGTACAAAGGATGGAGATGGATCGGCCGAGAGATACTCAGAACAGTGATTGCAAAGCCACACTTCGGATTGGTGGGGATAAGAAAAGTCGAAGGACGAGCCTCTCATGGCCACCTCGTCGGGCTCACCATCTCCCATTGAGGATATGGATGGTCTATTTCCAGACAGTCGACAAAATGAGAAACCTATATCCGAGATCGTTGACCATTTCGTTACGGAATCGGGAAATGCGTGAACTTACGCAAGACCTCCTGGAACAAGGAAATCGTTGGAGGTCCGTTGGGCAGCTTGCGCAGATAAATCGCCTCTTCAGCTGGTCTAGCGTCGAGGCCGTAGTCATTTCTGGGCGAGATGCAGTCCCTGGAGAAGGGCATGCACGGCCTCTGCGCCACGTTCTAGAAACTCCAGTTCATCCTTCATCGCTTCATCTTCCAAGCGTGGCAAACGTCGCCTCCGATGTGGATCGTCTTGGTATGCAAATGACGAAATACCGATGTTGCAAGCTCGAGCCTTCCCCACGCAAAACTATGCACCTCAAAACGACGCCAAACATCGATTGACGGGTCCGACGACAACTTGACCTCCATCACCATCACTTTATCTTGATTTCCGTTGGAGTCAAAGGAAGCAGGCTGATATATTTGTTCCTTTGCAAGGACATCCGTTCCGAAAGGCTCTCTAGAAGCTGCTTTACGGCATGCACCCATTCGGAGGATTGCACTACTCGATCTGAGTTCAGAAGCTCTCTAAAACATGAAAGTTCGCAGGCTTGAGAGAGCGAAGGAAGATATAGCCGTTGCACCGGAAGATATGCCCTATATTCTATATCTCGTTGGCGCCGCTGTGATAGCCGTCTCTCACGAGCACTGCTGAGCCTGCTCTCCACTTTAGTTCTGATACACCTCCAAGCTAAGGGAAAGGGTCAGCAAGTCCCTCCGTAGGAACGACACAAGACGCACCCTTCTCCGTGAGTTCCTTGTCGGCATTTGCACCAGGCCTATGAATCCTGATAAAGTTGATATTGGCACTCTCGTATCCCGCAGTCTAAAATACAATCTTTAAGACGACAAAAGTCGGGACGTCAGCACCTGAAAGAGCCCATGATCCCTAATATTATTCACGCTCCGCGTCTCTGGACCCTTGTTATGAGCACGAAGTGGAGAACGACCTGCGACTCACCTGAACGATGGGTTAGCCAAGAAAATTCTCTTTGCACCAAAAATTTTATTCGCTCATGCGCTCCTGCTTTGCCCATATCCGTCTTCTTCGAGTTCGGTAAACTTCTTGGCCATATCATATAAATCCGGCTTCCAGTAGTAACGACCATTAGAAGCGCGACCTTGATTCGTTCCTCCATCTATAAATATAAAGCAGGGACAACAGTCAACAGATACAAGTTCAAGGACTAGGAGAACAATCCATCGAACTTTTTGTATATGGGAGGAGATCCATAACAGATTCCTTCAAGTCAGGGCATCGAAACCGAATCTTAGTCGAGCGGAATAGACTGAAAAAAGGTCATGATCAGGGTCACCGGAATCTCTATGAAGGAAATTCACGTCACTTTTTCTTATTACAGGTGAGGCACACACGACGGCGAAGGGCAAAGTCGACCCGGTGAACGTTCTTCGTAGAGCATCGCTGTGACCAAAAATCGGTTTAAAATCGAAATAACGCGCGAGAATAGTCGACTGCATACGGAACATACGGCAGGCCCAAATAGTAGCAGGAACCATAACAGCCCCTGCATTCCTTCGCGCCACTATCCATACCCACAAGGACTTGCGCGACATTAATACCTGTAGTAGGGCCTTGCTCGTACGTGTGAGGTTCACGAGGTCCATGGGCCCCGATTCTGACAGTATTTAAGGAATCCATCGTTCAGCAACAGGTGGTGACAGAAATGTTGGCACGGACATACCAAGAATAGGACGTCAAAGGACAGCGATAGCATGCTCTGCAGTCGGCCCTGGAACCAGCAATTAACTCCAGTCCTCTTTGACGACGATGCTCTCCCAACTTTTCCCAGCTTGATACATTTTTCCATGGGGCGTGTTACTGTGTACGCAGTTTATATGATATGTGACTGTCGATGATGTGAGATTACCTTCATAGTTGTCACCGACATCGAGATGATCGATCCCCTCATGGTCCGACTCGTCTTCAGAAGCATCAGATTCGAACTCCTCCCACATTAGCGAAGGAAAGGCGATGATCCATCACGTCAGGTGGACCCGGATGAGGATCTGAATAATAACGGCCCGGACTTGTGATGGCAGTACCATCTGCCAGTCGTGATGCAGTTCCGGCTGTTTATCCTGTCGGCTCTGTTGATCAGACATGGTGTTTCACGCGTCAGCAGTCACATGGGAATCGTGATTAGGGTTAGGGTTCGAGGAATTGACCACTTCCTCGCCGGATCCACCTTCACCGGCGGCTCCACGCGAAAAAACTGACGCCGGATCACCAGTGCCACCAAGAAGGTACTCGCAACAGCCCGCAGAGACCTTGGCACCCAAATAACCACCACTCACGTAAAATTCTACGAGGGATTTCATGTGCACTCATAAGCCTGTGGCAGATGTTAACTTGGCGCCCGCCTTCACATACAACTCCCCTGAGGGCCGAGTCCTCTCTCTCTTCACCGTTGACTTATCGTTGACACCAAACTAGCCACCGCCCCTTCGACTACCAACGCAAAATGAAAGGTGAGCATATTCGGTTCCAATCCCATTGCATCCCACGTTTCCCATGTCTTTCCTCTTCTTTTTCCCGTTTCGCCCTCGGACAACATTGAACAACACTGCTGCCGCTGCGCGGTAGTTGTACGCCTCTCCTTTTAAGTGGTTGTAGTTTTAGTCTCTTTCTTCGTGCTTTGTGCTAACAAATCTCCTTCCAAATTCGTCCTTTGCGTCTGGTCCTATGCGGCGGCGACGCGTACAGCCGCTCACTATCCCGATACCAAACTCGGACCTCGACTGTAGGTACTCCATATGTATAGAAACTTGCTCTCCTGCTTCGGGGACAGTGTCTAATCAAGTGAGGTGTGCTCTTTCCTCCTTTCTTGGCTCTCTCATTTTCGACATTGTGAAAGTACTGTCCGTACCGCCCCCGCCGACGTCAGTCTCGCGTTCTGTCCCTCATTTGGTCTCCTCTCGCCTTACTCTCAGTTCAGCATCCCCCCCTTCCAACTCGACGATGTTGTAACTGGTCAGAAATGGAAGCGTAGAGACTTTCGCGATGCTTGATAACGTATGTGGTTAAGCATCTTTAGAACACAACACGTTGAGAAACGCTGATAACGATTCTGATAACGATTCACAGCTGAAATGTACAGTGGTTTGCTAAGGTTAGGGTCACGAGCTTGAGCTGAAAAAAGGGGCTTCGGGGTTATAGGGGCTATGAGCACTTCGTTTGTTCTACTCTCGTTGCATTGCTCAATTAACAAAGCCGTTATGAGTCCACCATCTCCAGCATCACCTGACCGTTTTTCCCACCGCTCTCGTCAGCTACCCATTCGAAAGGCTAAAACGATGGCAGAAAGTAAGATGCGTTGCCGGATTCAGAAGAAACCGATTCAGAAGGAAAAGGCCACGCAAGGTCAATTCCTTTTAAGCCACATCCCACAATGATTGCTGACTGGTGAGATTTATTTAGGCCAGGTGACATTCGACAAACTCCCCGACGATGTCCTCCTATCCGTCTTTGATTGCTATGTGGACGAAGATAGAGATGTGGAGGCGTGGAGTACGCTGATCCGTGTGTGCCGACGATGGCGAAATGTCGTCTTTGGATCTCCGCGTCGTCTACATCTGCGAATTGCCTGCACATCCTATGATGTGAGGGAGAAGCTGGATGCCTGGCCACGCTTGCCTATCGTCGTATCTGGCTATTGCGACTCGATGACATGCCTGGACAATGTCAAAGCCGCACTCGAGCACAGCGATCGTGTATGTCAAATCGAGCTTATGGTAAATGCACGTGAAGTACTGGTGGAGGATGTCTTCAAAGCATTGGAGAAGCCATTCCCGGCGTTGACAGATCTCGACCTGTCACTGTGGCCATCAGCCTATGTGTCAAGATATCTAGATCTGTTCAAGTTCTTGGGGAGCTCCAGCCATTTACGATCGCTTTCGTTGGGTGGTATTACGTTTCCCCTTAATTCGGTATTTTCATCGCTATTTTCTTCTATGGATCTCAACACTCTTCACCTTCATAATATTTCCCAATATTGGCACCTTAATCCCGAGGTGACGGCCACGGCCCTCTCCGCATTGACCAGCCTCGAAACGCTCTCCCTTCGATTCATGCCCTCCCAAATTCACTTTTACCTGGACGAAGAAGACCAACATCCATTTACGCGCTCTGTGATTCCCTCTCTTCTTCGTTTTGATTTCGAAGGGGAGAGTGAATATCTAGAGGCCCTCGTTGCGCGGATCGATACTCCTGTACTCGACCGCCTGGGTATAATCTTCCGTCAACCCAGACACGGATTCTGGTCGGTCGAATGACAAATTCTCGACACAACACAACTTCTTCGGTTACTCAGTCGCATACCAAAGATGCAGGAACTCGATGAAGCACATGTGAAATTGGACAACCACGAAGTATGGATCGATTTTTGGTCTAACGACTTGAGTGCGCTCAGGCTCGGATTTTCGTCCTTTGAGCCAGAGTCGGAACGTCGTTTTTCACATCTCGCTCGGTTCTTTGGCCTTCCCTTCAATCCCCTTCCCATGCTGGAATCCCTCTACATCGTCGCTTATCCTTTGGAACAATATCGGTGGAACCGCATCGTGAATGCCACATGGCTGGACCTTCTTCGGCCGTTCGTTGCAGTGAAGAATCTTCACCTTTCCAAAGAAATTATACCGCGTATCGCTCCCGTCCTGAAAGGCCTAGTCGGGGAAAGAGCAACGGAAATCTTTCCTGCCCTGCAGAACGTTTCCGTCGAAGATCACCTGCTAAATGGGCCCATTTATGACGCCATCATGCAATTCGCTACCGCACGACGGCTTTCCGGTCATCCCATAGACATTTTAGTCCCTGACCTCGACTCGATTCCACGTCCATATTTGACACGTAAAAAAAGATCGAATTACGGGTGATTGTTAACAAAACCATTGTAACTGTAACTGATTCATCGAGAGCACAAAACACTTATCAATCATCGTCCTTTAGGCCATTATGCCAGTGACCAGCCCAATCTTCCCCGACGTACCCTAAACATTTTGTAACATGTAGCGCTGCTTTATCTTGTACTCGGCTTGTTATCTTGTATTCCGGCGAGTGCCCAGGCAATTGTATGGCTTATCCAAATACTGTAGATCCTCCGTGTGCTAGCGTCATGTAGTACCACTCAAGACAGATCAACCATTCGGAGCGGAGAACGTCCGATATCAAGCACGCCTTCACCCCCTGGCTCTCCGGCGCCGCCGGTTCAGCCAAGTTTGACTCCGCTGCTGTACCGTACTGTACAGTATTTCGTATCTGTGGGCGAACTAGTATAAATGGCAGCCCACGGCTGTTGCACGTCAGCCCATAAGCGTTAGTCAATATTCAAGCTGCTACTGCAATAGGTAGCCGCTCCACACTGCTTTAGGTCTACTGACGAATCCCAACGATTGATTGATCAGTTGTTGTGGCCTTATTTTGGCTGCTTCTACAGAAGGATCATTTCGATATTTCTCTGCTCGTGCCAGTGTGGTGCCAGTTTGGTTGACCAACTCTCAACATCCGGTTCAGGGAACAGGAGGACACCCTCGTCCTTGATATGTTGATTATGTTCGTTGTTGCGAGGGAGCTACGAGGTTCGGGTAAAACCGGGGGAATGAATCCACTCTCCGAACTGAGTTTGGTCATCCAAAGTAACGTACTGTAGGACGTCGTTAGTTTACATAAGGGGGTGACAAGGCTGCTAAGTTACAGTAATCAGTGTACTGTACACTGTACAGTACGTCAGTATCACCGAGGGTTGTTGGTATGAATGGAGACAGCTCCAGGCACCTGCGCCTCAGGCTGGGGAAGAAAGGGATTAAGCCATGCCAGTATACTGTACTCCTAGAATTGTTATCCGGATGGTAAATGCTGCAGGAGCTCATTCCTCTGAGGTGCACGAGCTTCCAAGTCTATTAAGCCGCACACCGACAACCACCCAGGACCGTGGGAAATATGATTGTTCCCGTCCGAATCGGTCCCCGCGTACAGGGCCGTCATACCTTTATCAACCACACGGCCCACACATCATAACCAACATCATCAGTCTTTTCGTCTGACTAGGAAAATCACGCAAGACCTGATCTAGTTACTGGTTTCAACTTGAACTGAACTTTGTACTATGCAGTGAATTCGGCCGACCAACGAGCAAGTACCTGGGCGTTTTCTTATGATCAGCAGGACGTCGGGCGACTAATTATACTGATCTGGTGTTCCTAGGAACAGAAATGAATTACTTGTCGTGATGGATGCAGAGTCGTGATAGAGGCTGAGCGCTAGAGAAGCTCAGCCATCACTATGGTCATCTTATTTGTCATGACTTTCCAGTGAGGCCGAAACCTTGGGGCAAGCCAATGCCAATAAACAACCCAGATGTGGTTGTCACGACTACTTCCCATTCCCCCACAGGTCTGGCACTAGATACGCCGTCCTCATCTCGACATGGTCTCGACAGGTGTTCTCATATGGACTTCCATCCGGCCTTTGATACGAACGTATGTATTCACGTACTCAATGCAAATATGGTCCGGTGTCGTCTCTGATTGAACTTTTTCTAGTTTCTTGACGGTTGGTGCAGGGTTTGTATTGAACAAGGCGAAGCTCTTCTCTACAGAAGCCACACGCGGCGGTCTCAGGTCGTATTGGTACGACAGTCCACTGACTATGTGTATGTCATGTGTGCAGAACTGACTGTTTTTTTATTGCGAATGTCGCCTTGCCATGCTTCCTTCTCCCGTATCGTTCCTGCGATTAGTACGCATAACATCAATTCGTTGGCGCGTTGGTGGTTATTGCTGTGGTTTATGGGTAACGGCACGTTGATTGCTTGGACCGTCAGGTCCCTTTTTTGGGTACCTCATCGATTTGGTATGGATACTCGCAGCTGGATGTTGGGGAAATTACGGTGACATGCGTATGTGCATCCTCCTCTGGCAGATCGTTCCTGTCTGAGTGATTTCTTTTTGCACATAGCGGTGGCCGTTGCGTTGGGAATTACTGCCTCGGCTCCGTTCAAGGGTGTGGACGACCAAAATCTTGCGATTGCGTACATCTCATGTTTATCCTTGTCCTTTTTGTACGTCCCTTTACTCCCAAGCTCCCAGTTCCCCAGAGTACAGTACTATATGATGCTGACTAACGTTCTTAAGATCACCCTTTTCCCTCTCGGAGGCTTTCTCCTTGTGGCTAAAGACTTTGAGGGCCAGACGTTCCATCGGAGGGATTCAAGAAAGGATGTACCTTCGACGGCGCAGAATGGTTAGAATGTGGCCCTTTTACTTCGGCGTATTTTGCGTCTCTCTCAACATCCTGATGCTAGAGAAATGGACGATGTCGAGGAAGTGGCGACTTCGAGGAAGGATGGTGTCTCTTCTAGTTGGTCCGCAGGCAAAGACGAGGGTCTCGACAGAATTCAATCACAGGGATAACAGCCACCTCGGCACCCACTGTTGTCTCTTCCAATAGACCGCAGGCCAAGACAAGGCATCGACCAAAATACAATCATAGCAACAACAATCATTCCGACACCCACCGGCCTCATCAACAACGGCAGCTATGACTACACACCTTCGGCCACATTTAATAATAGAACCTCCCAACAACCTACAGACCATCGCTCTTGGCTTCGCCATCACCACGACCTCCTCTCTCGCTTATGGAATTTCCTGAGGCAGCTGCTCAAGCCCTGCACGGTGGTGATCATTTTTTCGTTGTGACCTCTCTGTAGACCCCTCAAAGCGCTCTTCATCCCGCCATCATCGAACTTCCAACCACACTTTCGGCCTACACGCCAGACGGCAGCCGCCGCTGGCCTTTATCTTCGACACAGCACCTTCATCGGTGGGGCGTGCATCCCTTTCGGCCTGATATGCCTCGGTAGCGCCCTCGTTGCCTAAGCTTGCGGTCGGAGGGCCTTTCCCAAGGCGCAATTGCCTCACTTGCACTCGGGAAGATGATTGGCATCCCTATAATTAGCGTCGCGATCACACGAGGTTTCGCGCACATGGGTTTCGTGGACCTGATGATAAGGTTTTGCAGTTTGTGTGCATGTGCGTTGTTTCATCATTCAGTTGCCACTGGCACTCCTTTATTGACTGACGCATCCTTCAGCCTATTATCGGTCTTCCGGCCCTCGACTCAAGTGAGTTTGGTTTTTGGTTTTGAGTCAGCTTGGAATGTGTCTGACCTATGCGGTTTTCGTAGGTATATCTCACGCAAATATATTCACCTCTTCGGCAATGTGGAACATCTTCTGCATTCTTGATTCCACAATACGCCCTTTTGCCTTTTACAATGACCGGATTGGTGCATATACGCTCAATTATCTCTCTGACAAAACTTATCGATTATCCGTCGCGAAGTTTTTTGATCCGAATACTGTAGCGGCGGGGAATCCCTTCGGAGCCAAGCTTGGACCGGATCGCGTCGGAGCGCCCGCCTGCACGTGCCGACTTCATCCGTCAAATTGCAAAGCTAAACTGACCAACTAACTTAATCCTTTCCCTTCCCTCACCGCCTCTTTTTCCCATGCTTTTCCTTTTTGTACTAGTAATTCTCTCTTTTATATCTCCTGTGTGTCTACAAGTGAAAAAGGACTCGTACTTTTTCACTCTTACAGCGATGATCCCGTGTGTGTGTGTACAACACGAGGACATTCCTCCGTCGCTGCGCCTTCGTCTCACTCGGCTAAACCGTCTGTTGTTTCCCTCTTAGGACAAATCTCCCTGCGGCATCAATCTGAGCCACACTAGCAGTAAATTTCATGGTGTAACAGTAGTTAGTGATAATTGAGTACATATTGTTTGGCTTTGTTGACTCCGACATGTAGTAATCCACGACATGCCCATTCTTGACGCAACACCCCTCTATTGCGACAACGACTCGCTCGCCAGCTCATGGAGGTCCACCGTTGGCATGGAAAGATCAAACACTTCCGCGCTCGGTACACTTACATGACTGGATTACAGATCGTTGCCGTTGCTGAACGGTTCACCTGCTTTCTGACCCTCGTAACAAGTCACGTGTAGTCCAGGGGTAAGTTAATCATCATCGCACCGTGCTGGCAATACGGCACTGGTAAATTAGCGACAGGTAATGTCGTCACAACGGCGTCCTTTGACTATTGCACGCGGCTCCCACAGCTGATTCGATCTCCTGCAAAGTGTCCCGCTGCACGGGCGTAACAACCAGGGTATGGTGAGAACCGCCCCTTCGATAGGTTCCTCCAAAATATCTCAGCGGATAGTAGAACGAGCACAGAACAAGTCCTCACATCCGTCGGAGTGAGTAGCGAGACTGGTTCTGGCCGCGGCATGGAGAATTGAACGCAGAAAGTGTGTCGTTCGTCCTGGGAGTCTGCCCTTCCAGTGAAGTAGCCGCGAAGAGTGTAGGGAGGCCCGGCTGCAAGAAATGTACTTTGTATGCGGGAGTGAATGTCTGAGTACAGGACGATCGGCGCCGAGAATGTCGAGGGATTTTTGGGAACCCGCAAAATCTGCATCCCCAGGCTTTCGGCCGGTTTCATGAGGACACGAGTAGAGCGACTAAGTAACGAGGAGCGCAAGCAACTTGAAGCCACGAAACACGGCGATGATTTGCCCAATATTCACGAATTGATAGACATGCCGTTTCTTTATATGAAAAGACCCGATAGGCAATCTGGCGCATCCATCGTCGTGATTGTCATTCCACTAGACCCTGCTTACAATAAGAAAAATTTGACCCATCGTTCAAATTAAAAAGAAACATGGGCGTACACCACCATAGAAGCGAAGGTACACTGTCCAAGGTCCGGGTCAGGACCGCCTGGATCAGGTCCGAACCGTGTGGCGGCGAACCGGGCCGGGAAAATTGTACGTTGGCGCCGACAAGTGCTCTCTCTTTCCAAACCTTCCATCAGCGCAATTGCAAACAAGTGTACAAATCAATCAAAATTTGGGTCATCTGACCCAGGTTTTGATTGATTTTCCCTACTTGTCTCTGTAATTAGCTGAACGAGTTGAGCGCGAGCTTTGGCTGATTCACCGCTGCAATTTTCTCGTCTCGAGAGACCTAGTTGTCCTCTCGTCCGTCCGTCTCAATCGATCCATAACTCTACTGCTCCTGCATTCCACTGTGAATATGTCGAAGCGTGGACTTTTTGAAATTCGAAAATCTACGAGGGATCGAGTCCACTCGGATATGTTGTAGCGGTTTAGAAGGTATGACCTACGCATCATATGTGAAGGACTGATTCTGCACTAGCTGAGTCATCGTCTCGATGGGCCAAACAGGGAAGAAATTTTGCATTTACAATATCTAGTTCGCCTCGCACTTCTGAGGGTCGTAGCCAACAATTCAGCCGACAGGGTAGAGGGTCAAACTGGAACGTGTATCCTCCCTATCCTTCTCCTCCATATCGCCGCGATTTGATACCGGGACGTTGACTCCTTGGTATCTGAAAACGGCGTGCTACGTGCAAACATCGGGTTTTCCGGCGCTACATGGGGCTATTCTGCTATGTTCGCCTTCTCGATGGCTCCCTTGTACCCCGAACGCCAGGACCCAATTATGCCATTCCCTTGTGTCACCCTTTGTTGTTAATGACCCGTCTATGGGAGGTTTTTATGTTGGAACCCGCCTACGTCTTTCTTTTGTTTGCTTCACAAATCTCAGTCATTTACCTTCTTTATACATCAACTTTACATCCGAACTACGTGTTACAATAAACCCTATTCGGAGATTACCAATGGTTGGTGGCCTCCCTCGGATTCCCCTTCACTGTCATAATAGTCGTCATAATCAGCCTCTGCCTCCTCCCACTCCCTCGTCTGTACACGGTGTGGCCCCTCATCAAAGATAAGCCTTCGGACGACACGGGTGTTTGGTTTGATGTCTCCGCATCCAGGTGCGAATGTCCCTCTCATTGTTTCTCCGTTATTTGACCAAGTTGCGTTGTATGCAAGCTGCTTACGGTTCTACAGATGAAACAGTCGAGTTGCTAAGATCCGGGCTATCAAAGTACATGGCTTATCTCTATGTTGTCGAGAAAGCCATCCCCGATTACTCTGACGAGGCGCCAACGTCCATTTACCCCCAGCGCCCATGCCTCATCGCCATCCTGTTGATAGGGTTAGAAGTCATTTCGGATTTTAGAAATGGGCTTGCCTGAAAGACATAATGCCACGGCTGGGTCGCCCAACTAGGCGTGTCACCTGGAGTAACTTGAAAGGTACATTGGCGAGAATCCCTATGTATGTTCTTTCCTGCGCATTTAGGTTTGATTCTTGCTGACTGTGAGGTTTCTATGCAAAGAACTAGCAAGCCAGAAACTTCAAACTTGGCGAGAACTTTCTCCCTCGATGCTTTCCTGGATCCTAGGCACTAACAACACACCTCCGAAGAGTTTGGATGAAACCTATGAACAAGCGTTGCTCAATATCGAAGCGGAGAAACAAGAATATGCATATAAACCTGCTCTCCTGCTCCGGGGGGGGGGGGGGGGGGGGGGTAGTGTCTAATCAAGTGTGGTGTGCTCTTTCCTCCTTCTCCTCGCGCACTCATGTTCGACCGTTTCTTGGCTCTCTCGTTTTCGATATTGTGAAAGCACTGTCCGCACCGCCCCTGCCGACGTCAGTCCTCGCGCTCTGTCCCTCATTTGGTCTCCTCTCGCCTCACTTAGGGTTCAGGACAACATCCCCACCCTTCCAACTACGTCTAACTCGTCAGAAATGGAAGCGTAGAGGCTTTCGCAATGCTTGATAACGTGTGTGATTAAGCATCTTTAGAACACAACACGTCGAGAAACGCTGATGACGGCCGCACTGAAATGAATTTTACATTACAGTGGTTTGCTAAGGTTAGGGTCACGAGCTTGAGTTTGAATAAAGGGGCTTCGGGGTTATAGGGGCTACGAGCACTTCGTTTGTTCCCTCATCAGATCCACTCTCGTTGCATTTCTCAATTAACAAAGCCGTTATGAGTCCACCTCCAGCATCACCCCTTCATTTTCCCCATCGCTCTCGTCGGCTACCCATTCGAAAGGCTAAAACGATGGCAAAAAGTAAGATGAGTCGCCCGATTCAGAAGAAAAAGGCCACGCAAGGTCAATTCCTTTCAAGCCACATCCCACAATGATTGCTGACTGGTGAGACTTATTTAGGCCAGGTGACATTCGACAAACTCCCCGACGATGTCCTCCTATCCGTCTTTGATTGCTATGTGGACGAAGATAGATATGTAGAGGCGTGGAGTACATTGATCCGTGTGTGCCGACGATGGCGCAATGTCGTCTTTGGATCTCCGCGTCGTCTACATCTGCGAATTGCCTGCACAAGCACATCCTATGTTATGAGGGAGAAGCTGGATGCCTGGCCACGCTTGCCTATCGTTGTATCGGGCTATTGCGACTCGATGGCATGCCTGGATAATGTCAAAGCCGCACTCGAGCACAGCGATCGTGTATGTCAAATCGAGCTTATGGTGAATCCACGTGAAATACCGGTGAAGGATTTCTTCAATGCATTGGAGAAGCCATTCTCGGCGTTGACAGATCTCGACCTGTCACTGTGGCCATTAACCTTTCTATCAAGTTGTCTAGATCTGTTCAAGTTCTTGATGAACTCCAGCCATTTACGATCGCTTTCGTTGGGTGGTATTACGCTTCCGCTTACTCCGCTATTTTCATCGCTACTTGCTTCTATGAATCTCAACACTCTTCACCTTCATAATATTCCCCAATATCTGAACCTGAATCCCGAGGTGACGGCCACTACCCTCTCCGCATTGACCAGCCTCGAAACGCTCTCCCTTCGATTCATGCCCTCCCAAATCCCCTTTTACCTGGGTAACAAAGAAGACCGACATCCATTTACGCGCTCTGTGATTCCTTCTCTTCTTTGTTTTGATTTCGAAGGCGACAGTAGGTATCTAGAGGCCCTCGTTGCGCGGATCGATACTCCTGTACTCGACCGCCTGGGTATAATCTTCCGTCAACCCACACCCACATTCTGGGGGGCACAAACACAAATTCTCGACGCAACACAGCTTCTTTGGTTACTCAGTCGCATACCAAAGATGCAGGAACTCGATGAAGCACATGTGAAATTAGACAACCATGAAGTATGGATCGATTTTTGGTCCAACGACTTGAGTGCGCTCAGGCTCGGATTTTCGTCCATTGAGCCAGAACGTGGTTTTCTACATCTCGCTCGGTTCTTTGGCCTTCCCTTCAATCCCCTTCCCATAGTGGAATCCCTCTACATCGTCGCGTATCCTTTGGAACAACATCGGTGGGACCGCATCATGAACGCCACATGGCTGGAGTTTCTTCGGCCGTTCGTTGCAGTGAAGAATCTTCACCTTTCCAAGGAAATTACACCGCGCATCGCTCTCGCCCTGAAAGACCTAGTCGGGGAAAGAGCAACGGAAATCTTTCCTGCCCTGCAGAACGTTTCCGTAGAGGAGCACCTGCCAAATGGGTCCGTTTATGACGGCATCGTGCAATTTGCTACCGCACGACGGCTTTCCGGTCATCCCATAGACATTTTAGTCCCTGACCTCTACCCGATTCCACGTCCAACTCGATATTCGACACGTAAAAAAAGATCGAGATACGGGTAATTGTCAACCAAACCATTTGTAACTGTAACTGATTCATCGAGAACCAAACACTTATCAATCATCGTCTCTTTACTGAGGTCATGCCAATGACCAGGCCCAATCTTCCCAACTCGTACCCTAAAACATTTTGTAACATAGTTGCGCTGCTTTATCTTGTACTAGCGCTTGTTATCTTGTATTCCGGCGGTGCCCAGGCAATTATATGGCTTACACCCCCAACCCGGACAGATGTATGGAGGTTGAACTGACGAATTGGTAATCGGTGCCATTTCAAATGCATACTGAGTACTAGTTTTTGTAATAAATTTTAATAAATTTAGCAGTAACTCCGTGTGACATAAGGCTGAGCAACCGGACGAACCACATGGCGTCCCGAAGTATGGGTCGATCTCTGCCGGCAACTACAGTAGTGCTTGGCGGTTGTCAGTTTTGCCCTGAGGTTGCTGTCAGTCCCATCCTGAGTTGCACTTGGTTGTGTCCTCAGGATGTCCTCGGTTGCGTCCTCAGGATGCCCTGTCCCAATCGAGATCTTCCGGATTTTGCCTGGATATATTAGTAATCCAGGCCCACCTTACTAATCAGAAAAGTATTGCCTTGCCAAATCGAAGTAAAAATTCACGCGACCACGTGATAAGATGTTGAACTTCAAACTTCGACTTCTCAATTTCCTCCCATGTCCCAAGCCCCCACTAAGCCGACCACTGAGCCAGCGACTAAGCTGCCCAACAAGCTGGCCCCTGCAACAACATCTGCGATGGCCTCTGCGCCACCTCTGCCTTTGCGATGGCCTTTGCACCACCTGCCTCTGCAACGGCCTCTGTGCCACCCTCTGCCTCTGCCTCTGCCTCTGCGATGGCCTTTGCGACACCCTCTGCCTCTGCCTCTGCGACGGCCTTTGCGCCACCTGCCTCTGCCTCTGCAACGGCCTCTGTGCCACCCCCTGCCTCTGCCTCTGCAACAGCCTCTGTGCCACCCCCTGCCTCTGCCTCTGCGACGGCCTTTGTGCCACCCTCTGCCTCTGTCTCTGCGATGGCCTTTGCGCCACCCTCTGCCTGTGTAATGGCCTTTGCACCATTCTCTGCCTCTGCCTCTGCAACGGACTCTGTGTCGACCACCGCAATGGATTGTCACATTCGGTGTCATGACGGATACTTATGGACTATGTATACAGTAAAATATTTGTATAGTGGTACTACTACAGTGTAATGCTTCAATATTTTCACAATGGAATGTTTTGTTATATTATAGTTCTATGGTGTGAATATAAATGAGAAAATGGAGTGAAATGTGGCCTAGGAAGGATTGGATCCTAGGGACTAAAGCATGATTTAGTGATTGAGCAAAGACTCTACGCTGTCCTCCGGACGGATGCGCGTTCAACCGTAGGAAACTTTAGCCGAGGATATCCTCAGGACAGATGCCAGTTCAACCGCAGGACACTTTGGCCGTTATTACAGGACACTCGGCAACGCTGCCGAGAATATATTTGATCATCCCGCTCCGTCTCATGCTTAGTGGCTCCTGAGTAACTGCTAGCACGACACTCAGGCAGGAAACCACCCATAAAGGGAATAGACTTGGCTTTCAACTAAACTTATTATCACGGAATATCCTAAGTGTGACCGACGAAAAGGGACTCATTTCACGTTTCAGTGCAGCCTCAGCCGAGTCATCGATCGGTGTCCTCAGGATGCCTCAAAGGGTTGGGGGTGTATCCAAATAGATGCCTCCATGTACGGTAGGCGGATTGTCCGTGGTTCGTTTTCCTGTCACGTTGTCCGTGGTTCGTGGTTCGATTACCTGTCAGCGCATGTCAGCTTGTGACTCATCATTTCAACGACGATACTGGCGCCGACACCACCACTATATGCTGTATTATGGGTGCTGAAACTCCCTATAAATCCCGAATAAATACTGCTATTTCACTGTGCACACGACTCGGACTTGAATGCAGGCGTATATTTATTGATATTGCACGATAAGTGCTTTAAGGTATGTCACAGAGTTAAAAACGAGTCTCAAGTACATCAGACAATGCACCGAAGGTTGACCACGCAGTATCAAGAGTATACACCGGCTCACCAATGGTTAGGTATGCTGCCTGTGCCGTCTCGGCAAATGTATCAGTGTACCATGACAGATGAGACTCACGAGAGCCAACTACTTCCGTCAAGTAGGCACGAAGTTCGTTGATAGCCTCCTTGGGGATCGGAACGTGGCATCTAAGACCACCAAACATCTCCGGGTGCTGCAGAGCGTCATCTGGCACGTAGCCAGATGGCAGATTCTTGTCTGTTTGAGGTCGAATACGGTGTTGGTTCCACCAAGTGCGGAAGTTATCAAGTTCCGCCTGGATGAGGGGGACAAATATCCAGTAAAATAGATTGCTGGGACAATGTAAATGTCACTTCAGTGATTAAAGAGAATGAATAAACACGCACCGATGGAAATTCACATTTGATTGGAAAGTACCATCTTCTCTACCACGAAGAATATAATCCTTCAAGTTGATGCCA
Source organism: Russula griseocarnosa (assembly GCA_022884055.1). NCBI lineage: Eukaryota > Fungi > Basidiomycota > Agaricomycetes > Russulales > Russulaceae > Russula > Russula griseocarnosa. The sequence goes on from JAGKRU010000021.1 coordinate 476,485, forward strand.
GTCTTTTGACGAAGCCAGTGCCAGAATGATTCAATAACTATATTATGGACACTTTTGAGGACGACGAAGGGTGGATATTGTGTTGCATCAACGTCAGGTGCGAAGGTTTCTCTATGACGATAATTAGTAAGCAATCAACTTGAACGACGTGTTTCCAAATTCTCTCACCGCAGTGCCGTCTGAAACGCAAACTGCCACCCTATCTCTGGACCTTTGTCAGTCGTCAGCTGCAATGGTATACCTATTGGCGAATATTAAACAATTGTACGGGCTACCTTTGATTCTGAACAATTACCTCCAAGCTCATCTGCGAAGTCAAGGTACAGGTGACCCAAACTCCCTGCCGTGCGACAGTCTGGTACCAGTGATAACTTGAGGATGTCATCGGCCCATTTGTCCTTGTATCCATAGATTGGTAAGCCAATGTCTCCCATCCGTAGTGCTTGCGACGATAGCTTTTCATGCCCATCAGCTGAAATCTCATGGAATGGCCCTATGGCAGATAGCGCGTTGCGAACAAGTCTTGCTTTCTTCCTTCCGGGAAAACGCTGCTCGAAACCTATGCCTTGCGGGTCAAGATCGTGCATTATTTTACGGATGGTATCACTATTTAAGGCACTCAGAGAGTTGTATAACGAGTATTGTTAGCATATACCGTGGAATCATAATGCCCTTATCTTTCAGCTTTGACTTGACGTAGAGAGGCCCATTTCCTTGATTAGGGTCTTTGTTGACTTCGTCAATTATGGCTTGTCTTGCTTCATCAGATCCCGGCGGTTTTCTGACGGATGGAATTGAAAATTTTTGTTCAAGTTCGTTCAGCTTTGTTTTCCTGGTACGTAGTCTGATCAATAATATCCATTGTGACCTTGTTGATAGCCAGTCGTACTTTATAAAGAGCTCAAGGTCACTTCCCAATCGAGTCAACTTCTCTGTTACATTGTATCCACGTTTTGCGTAAAGGAGTAATGCGTCCTTCAGTACATCGTCTGGTGGATCTGATGCTGTTGTTAGTACATTATTCCTTTCGAGATGTACAGTATAACACTTACATGCTTTCACGCCAGAGCCATTTTTTCCCATTGGGTTTGGCATTTGCTGATGTGGCCTGACGTTGGTATTTTTGTTGTGTAAGGTGGATGACTCGGCTTGGCTACACTCACACAGACTTCTGTCACCGCTTCAGTCCAGCATGCCTAACCACATGGGTCTGAGCCGTTTAGGGCATCCTAGTCTTGATCTCACTTCCGACGCATCAACTTTCCCTTACTCTGGATCGCCTGACTTGGTTTAGTTGGTTAGGGCAACATATTCACTCCGTACTTAGGTCATGATTGCCCTCATATTTTCGCTAAGTTTCAGTCTAATACCCTTTCATTCTCAATTGTTGTCACTCACATTCTCGATATCATGATTCTCAGACACAATCTCTTATCCCATTTCGTTCAAAGTATCTATTGCAGCACGGCTTAACCTTGACCAGCCACACATGCACACGACTTCGCACAACATTCTTGATGTCACATGCCATGTGACGCTTTTGTGACCACATGGTCCACGCGTCGCCTTGCTCTACACTTTCCTCCTCCTTTTGCTCCCGTCCTTTGAAGGCTTTGGTTCTAGAACCCAAAAGGGCTATTGGTTTAGTTGAGCCCTCATGTATTAAATAGACCCTCAATGACTCCAATAGACGGTTCCCATTTTTGCTCTACTTTTGTGTGTGCCAGCCATTCAAGGACGATTCTCCTTTCTCTCTTTCACCGGACTTTCGTAACTGATGCCAACTATGCAACAGCCAGATTGTGATGACTGTGGAGGCAATTTCCCGCTTGCAGTACACAATGGTCTATGCTGCAAATGCACAAGGCTTGCACCTCTGGCACACACCTCTGAGAAGTACAAGGAAATTATTGTCTGTACCATTACAATAACACTTTTTCCATTACGGTAACACAACTCACACTTCAAATGACAGCAATGGCTCCAATGCCACATGTGTGGAGAGTCTCGACGGAATATGGTTCCCTGTGGACCTGATGAGATTCAGACATGCGGAAGTGAAGCGTGCCTTGCCACAGCTGCCAATGACAATGTTGATGGTCATGGTTTCAGTCAATCTAGACCGTCAGCTGCCAGTATGTGGATTATTCTTTATCACTATTTCACATAATTACTATTTATACATATAGGTAATCCTCTTGGCCCCTCTACAAACCAGAATCCCTCAGCTAGTGTTCAGGCAAGTATTGCTGAAACCCATCTTGCCCGTGCTACTGCTGTTCGTGACCGCCTCAAGCTTTTGGCACCATCACGAAGCTTCATTCCTACAACTCAACTAACCACCAATATCTTGCTTCATCATGAGCATGGTGGGGGCATGCCTGGTGAACAAAAGATCAATGTTGCATGGCAGGTACGCAAAATTGACAGTTTCGGAATACTACAAGTCCATTTGTTAATATGGCTGTGACATGAATTAAGGTTCGGCAAAGTAACCATGCATCCAAGATTGATCCTCGCCTTGGATCGGCCATTAAAAAGTGGGCAATGTCCGTCTACTTGCCAGGTATTTGTTATATTGCTATGTCATTAAATCCTTATTAATAACATGTCTAAACTCTGAAGATGTAAAGTCTGATATTGTAAAGATGTTAAACATTGAGTGGGTGAAAAACCACACTGTACCACTTGCTCCGTTCGTATTATAATTTTTGCTTCATGTGCTTACTAATAACTGCTTACAGCAATGAGGTTTCCTTTCGTTTTGCCGGAAACAAGATCCTTGAGGATGGAACTTCTTCAATGACTTTGGGTGACTTCTACGCATACTACTCAACCCCTAGTAATGCACCACTTTATCTTCAAACGGTACCAATGGTCTGGAAGCCTCACGTAAAGGGAAAGGTCCCACTTTTGTGCTTGGAATTGTATATAAATGTTGAAATGGTATGAATCACACGTAACCACCATGCTAATATGGTATATTTGCTAACCTTAATATCTAGTGGGAACTGCGTACAGGAACCGGTGGAAATGATGGCTCAATCTCTCAAATGGCATTTCCAAGCACCATAAACCGCAAGCGCATGCGATCAGACTCAATCTCTGGGCCGATGCAAAGTGCTGTGCCTCGGACAACTGGTAATACTTTTCTTGAGCGGCTTTCATATACTGTACTGACACAAAATTCAAAGCTCCTATTGGATCTAGCTTCTGTCTCTCAAATCGAGAAGCCTCCGTCGTCCACTCAAGCACAAAAGTTCACCTTCAGAAGATTCTCTGTGTCATGGACAACATCACGGGGTCCTATTCATTTGAAGAGGCAGGTGAGGTTCTGCACGGTCAGATTCGTAATGTGCCGTTCAGCAAAGGAAGCATGAAAAGTGCCTACAATGTATGTATATCTAATTTATACCTGGTCTATAATGTCGCTAATGAATCACTTTTTTTGGCAGTTTCTCACAAGTGACGGACAACAATTTGTTGTTAAGCGCTTCTTTAAGCTGCACAAAGACGACGCAAATACCATCATAACAGCTTCTGCTCACAATGTACAGATACAGGCTGAAGTTGGGCGATTGGCTCTTGGAAAATGGTTCTTTGACGCATTTATCAAACACTGTTCAAATGCAAGTGTTGTAATCGATGACAGTGCGTAAAGGACCATTGACTTACATGTACCGTGATCATTTTTTTTTTTCAGGCATTGTCATTGCAGACGCATTTCTTGCACAGGAAATAGGAAGTCCGAGTCAGCCATCAGGTATTGAGGATACTGTTGATGCCGATGATGGTATCATGTGGCTCGTAGAAAAGTGCAGGCCGACAGCTGTGTACCGCTATAGTGGAACCTTATCTCATCGCTCACAAGGGAAGGACCAACGCAGTTCAACTATATACGCATTTAGCCACTTCGTTTATGGGCACAGTAATAAGACTCTGGTTATCGCAGATTTACAAGGTATGGTTCTTCCCATTCGTGATGTGATAGATGGTGATACCTATGTCATCTTCAGGAACCCCTTCCTTGGTGAAGGGAAAGGATGGACTTGTATTGTTCGATCCGATGACACACACCACTGACGGGTAAGTAGAACAACCCGATCCCATTATCCCATGTTATATCCTGTTCATGTGATTCGTACAACAGTAACTCGGGAATTGGTGACTTTGGGATAGATGGTATTAAGACCTTCATCCGGGACCACCAATGTGGCGACATCTGTCTTCGTCTTGGTTGGATAAGTCTATCACCCTCAGTGATCAACATGTCGCTGGTCCATCTGATAGTGATGTTGGCGACGGCGATGGCGATGGCGATGGCGATGGCGATGGCGATGGCGATGGCGATGGCGATGGCGATGGTGACGGTGACTGCAATGATGATTGACCCGTTTTAGACGTAGCCATATACATACTCATGCCTCGCGCTCTATCTTACGTTTTGATACCCCAATTCACATTATTGGTTGTCTTTCTCTGTTTGATCTCTCACTATATCTCTTTCTGGCCGATCAATTTGGAGGCAGGATGGCCTCGTCAACACTAGACACAGCTATGATGCTCATTCATGACCTACACCATGTAAACGTGACTACGACACTTGGATCAACACGCTGCAGTGCTGCACGCAATGTGTGACAGATACGTACCTGATGGAATATCAGGGGTAAGGTCTGTGTGAATGCACTTGGGAGGGGGACATCCCGGTATTGTTATTGTGATGACGCACTCGAGCAGCGATCAAGGATGGCTGAGAAAAGTCGGAAATTTCTATGAAGCGGCAACAGGAACACGCGATGCTGACCGTGCCGGGAACAGTGCCAGTGGGGTTGATATGCTGGGAGGGGATTGAAAGACGGCTTGGTAGAAGGATCACGGAGCAGTTGGGAGAAATAGGTGCGAGTATCAGAGAGGTGGACCTCGGAGGCCCGGAGGTCGAGTGTGACGGGACGCATGTGGAGGTTTGAAGAGAGTGAGCGTTTGCTCGGCACAATCACAGAGAGCTCTGGCAATGGCCAAGACTTTGAATAAGGACTCATTATTTGCTTTATACGCCAACGCTCTTCCAATCTGCCTGGCATGCTGCACGTACCGGACCTCATAACTCTGCCACACCTGCCGGAAGTAGTTGGCTCTCATGAGTCTCATCTGTCATGGTACACCGATACATTTGCCGAGACGGTACAGGCAGCATACCTAACCATTGGTGAGCCGGTGTATACTCTTGATACTGTGTGGTCAACCGTCGGTGCATTGTCTGATGTACTTGAGACTCGTTTTTAACTCTGTGACATACCTTAAAGCACTTATCGTGCAATATCAATAAATATACGCCTGCATTCAAGTCCGAGTCGTGTGCACAGTGAAATAGCAGTATTTATTCGGGATTTATAGGGAGTTTCAGCACCCATAATACAGCATATAGTGGTGGTGTCGGCGCCAGTATCGTCGTTGAAATGATGAGTCACAAGCTGACATGCGCTGACAGGTAATCGAACCATGAACCACGGACAACGTGACAGGAAAACGAACCACGGACAATCCGCCTACCGTACTCCGTGTGCTAGCAATTATTGTAGTAAGTCACTCAAGTACAGATCAACCATTCGGAGCGGAGAACGTCCGATATCAAGCACGCCTTCACCCCCTGGCTCTCCGGCGCCCGCCGGTTCAGCCAAGTTTGACTCCGCTGCTGTACCGTACTGTACAGTATTTCGTATCTGTGGGCGAACTAGGTATAAATGGCAGCCCACGGCTGTTGCACGTCAGCCCATAAGCCGTTAGTCAATATTCAAGCTGCTACTGCAATAGGTAAGCCGCTCCACACTGCTTTAGGTCTACTGACGAATCCCAACGATTGATTGATCAGTTGTTGTGGCCTTATTTTGGCTGCTTCTACAGAAGGATCATTTCGATATTTCTCTGCTCGTGGCCAGTGTGGTGCCAGTTTGGATTGACCAACTCTCAACATCCAGTTCAGGGACAGGAGGACGCCCCGTCGTTTGTGGTGATATGTTCGTTGTTGAGAGGAGCTACGAGGTTCGGGTAAAACCGGGGGAATGAATCCACTCTCCGAACTGAGGTACTGTAGGACGTTTACATAAGGGGGTGACAATGCTGCTAAGTTACAGTAATCAGTGGTACTGTACACTGTACAGTACGTCAGTATCACCGAGGCCGGGGTTGTTGGTATGAACGGAGCCAGCCTCCAGGCACCTGCACATCAGGCTGGGGAAGGAATGGGATTAAGCTATGCCAGTATACTCTTAGAATTGTTATCCGGATGGTATATGCTGCAGGAGCTTATTCCTCTGATGGTACTTGAGCTCCAAGTCTATTGAGCCGCACACCGACAAGGCGACAACCGCCCAAGACCGTGTGAAATATGATTGTTCCCGTCCGCAATCGGTCCCCGCGTACAGGGCCGTCGTACCTTTATCAACCACACGGCCCACACATCATAACCAACATCATCATCAGTCTTTTCGTCTGACTACTTTGCGAAGTTAACCAGGCAAATCACGCAAGACCTGATCTAGTCTACTGGTATCAACTTGAACTGAACTTTCCAGCAAGTACCTGTGCGTTTTCTTAATGATCAGCAGGATTTCGGGCGACTAAATTGTAACTGATCTAGTGTTCCCAGGCACAGAAATGAATTACTTGTCGCGCTAGAGAAGTTCAGCCATCACTATGGTCATCCTATTTGTCATACTTTCCAATGAGGCCCGAAACCTTGGGGCAAGCCAATGCCAATAAAACAACCCAGATGTGGTTGTCACGACTACTTCTCATTGCCCCCACGGGCCTGGCGCTGGACACGCCATCCTCATCTCGATATGGTCTCGACAGGTGTTCTCATATGGACTTCCATCCGGCCTTTGATACGAACGTATGTATTCACCTACTCAATACAAATATGGTCCCGGTGTCGTCTCCGATTGAACCTTTTTTCTAGTTTCTTGACAGTTGGTGCAGGGTTTGTATTGAACAAGGCGAAGCTCTTCTCTACAGAAGCCACACGCGGCGGTTCTCAGGTCGTATTGGTACGACAGTCCACTAACTATGTATATGTCATGTGTTACAGAACTGATTATTTTTTATTTGTAGAATGTCGCCTTGCCATGCTTCCTCTTCTCCCGTATCGTTCCTGCGATTAGTACGCATAACATCAATTCGTTGGCGCCGTTGGTGGTTATTGCTGTGGTTTATGGGGTAACCGGCACGTTGATTGCTTGGACCGTCAGGTCCCTTTTTTGGGTACCTCATCGATTTCGGTATGGGATACTCGCAGCTGGATGTTGGGGAAATTACGGTAACATGCGTATGTGCATCCTACCTCTGGCAGATCGTCCTGTCTGAGTGGATTTTCTTTTTGCACTTAGCGGCGGCCGTTGCATTGGGAATTACTGCCTCGGCTCCGTTCAAGGGTGTGGACGACCAAAATCTTGCGATTGCATACATCTCTATGTTTCTCCTTGTCCTTTTTGTACGTCCCCTTTACTCCCAAGTTCCCCAGAGTACAGTACTACAGTATATGATGCTGACTAACGTTCTTAAGATCACCCTTTTCCCTCTCGGAGGCTTTCTCCTTGTGGCTAAAGACTTCGAGGGGCCAGACGTCCCATCGGAGGAGATTCGAGAAAGGATGTACCTTCGACGGCGCAGAATGGTTACGAATGTGGCCCTTTTACTTCGGCGTATTTTGCGTCTCTCTCAACATCCTGATGCCAGAGAAATGGACGATGTCGAGGAAGTGGGCGACTTTGAGGAAAAGGATGCTGTCTCTTCCAATTGGTCCGCAAGCAAAGACGAGGGTCTCGACCAGAATTCAATCACAGGGATAACAGCCACCTCGGCACCCGCTACTGTTGTCTCTTACAATAAGACCGCAGGCCAAGACAAGGGCATCGACCAAAATACAATCATAGCAACAACAATCATTCCGACACTCACTGGCCTCAACTACAACGGCAGCTATGACTACACGCCTACGGCTACAACTTTAATAATAGAACCTCCCCAACAACCTACAGACCATCGCTCTTGGCTTCGCCATCACCACGACCTCCTCTCTCGCTTATGGAATTTCCTGAGGCAGCTGCTCAAGCCCTGCACGGTGGTGATCATTTTTTCGTTTGTGACCTCTCTGGTAGACCCCCTCAAAGCGCTCTTCATCCCGCCATCATCGAACTTCCAACCACAATTTCGGCCTACAGCGCCAGACGGGCAGCCGCCGCTGGCCTTTATCTTCGACACAGCCACCTTCATCGGTGAGGCGAGCATCCCTCTCGGCCTGATATGCCTCGGTAGCGCCCTCGGTTGCCTAAGCTTGCGGTCGGGAGGGCCTTTCCCCAAAGGCGCAATTGCCTCACTTGCACTCGGGGAAGATGATTGGCATCCCTATAATTAGCGTCGCGATCACACGAGGTTTCGCGCACATGGGTTTCGTGGACCATGATGATAAGGTTTTGCAGTTTGTGTGCATGTGCGTTGTTTCATCATTCAGTTGCCACTGGCACTCCCTTTATTGACTGACGCATCCTTCAGCCTATTATCGGGTCTTCCGGCCTCCTCGACTCAAGTGAGTTTGGTTTTTGGTTTTGAGTCAGCTTGGAATGTGTCTGACCTATGCGGTTTTCGTAGGTATATCTCACGCAAATATACTCACCTTCTGGCAATGTGGAACATCTTTCTGCATTCTTGATTCCACAATACGCCCTTTTGCCTTTTACAATGACCGGATTGGTTGCATATACACTCAATTATCTCTTCTGAACAGACTGTTGAAATCGAGATTGCGTGGCTCATGTCTCTTTACCGTTAGCAGTATTTTAGTCACCAGTTCATTTTCCATTTCACCTGCCATGGCAGTGTGCTGACACACTCTTTTCTCGGGTATAAAGTACATGTAAATACTTTCTGGCGCCCTCGCGCGTTTGCCCCACATCCCACCAAATTCCACTCGTTTTCCCGCACGCGCCCGAGGTTTATTCCAACACAAACCTATCGACCACTCCGTCGCGAAGTTTTTTGATCCGAATACTGTAGCGGGCGGGGAATCCCTTCGAGGCCAAGCTTGGACCGGATCGCGTCGGAGCGCCCGCCTGCACGTGGCAGACTTCATCCGTCAAAGCTAAACTGACCAACTAACTTAATCCTTTCCCCTTCCCTCACCGCCTCTTTTTCCCATGCTTTTCCTTTTTGTACCAGTAATTTCTCTCTTTTATATCTCCCGTGTGTCTACAAGTGAAAAATGACTACTTTTTCATTCTTACAGCGATGATCCCACCACCGCCACAGTATTTACAACACGAGGACATTCCTCCGTCGCCGCGCCTTCGTCTCACTCGGGCTATACCGTCTCTCGGTTTTCCATCTTAAGACAAATCTCCCTCGCAGCATCAATCTGAGCCACACTAGCAATTAATTTCATGGTGTAACAGCAGTTAGTGATAATTGAAGTACATATTGTTTGGCTTTTTTTGAGAGTTTTATTGACTCCGACATGTAGTAATCCACGACATGCCCATTCTTGACGCACCCCTCTATGGCGACAACGACTCCGCTCGCCAGCTCACGGAGGACCACCGTTGGCATGGAAAGATCAAATACTTCCGCGTTCGGTACCACTTACATGACTGGATTACAGATCGTTGCCGTTGCTGAACGGTTCACCTGCTTTCTGACCCTCGATAACAAGTCACGTGTAGTCCAGGGGTAAGTTAATCGTAAGTTAATCGTCATCGCAGCCGTGCTGGCAATACGGCACTGGTAAGTTAGCGGCAGGCAATGTCGTTACAACGGCGTCCTCTGACTATTGCACGCCGACTCCCACAGCTGATTGGATCTCCTGCAAAGTGTCCCGCTGCACGGGCGTGAACCAACCGGGTACAGTATGGTGAGAACCGCCCCTTCGATAAGGTTCCTCCAAAATATCTCAGCGGATAGCAGAATCGAGCATAGAACAAGTCCTCACATCCGTCGGAGTGAGTAGCGAGACTGATTCTGGATGCAGTATGGAGAATTGAGACGCAGAAAGTGTGTCGTTCGTCCTGGGAGTCTGCCCTTCCAGTGAAGGGGCCGCGGAAGAGTGTACTAATCAGTGTAGGGAGGTACAGGCTGCAAAGAATTGTACTTTGTATGCGGGAGTGAATGTCTGAGTACAGGACGATCGGCGGCGAGGATGTCGAGGGATCTTTTGGCAACCCGCAAAATCTGCATCCCCAGGCTTTCGGCCGGTTCCATGAGGACACGAGTAGAAGCGACTAAGTAACGAGGAGCGCAAGCAACTTGAAGCCACGAAACACGGCAATGATTTGCACCAATTTTCACGAATTGATAGACATGCCGTTTCTTTATTATGAAAAGACCCGAGTAGGCAATCTGGCGCATCCATCGTCCTGATTGACATTCCACTAGACCCTGCTTACAATAAAAGGGAAATTTGAACCATCGTTCCAATTTATTGAAAAAAAAAAAGAAACATGGGCGTACTGTCCAAGGTCCAGGTCAGGACCGCCTGGACCAGGTCAGAACCGGGTCCAGGCCTCTCAGGTCGGGTCCAGGTTCAATGAAATGTGACGGCGAACCGGGCCGCGAAAATTGCACGTTGGCGCTGACAAGGCAGGTGCTCCTCTCTCTTTCCAAACCTTCCATCAGTGCAATTACAAACAAGTGTACAAATCAATCAAAATTTGGGTCATCTGACCCAGGTTTTGATTGATTTTACCTACTTGTCTCTGTAACTAGCTGAACGAGTTGAGCGCGAGCTTTGGCTGATTCACCGCTGCAATTTTCTCGTCTCGAGAGACGTAGTTGTCCTCTCGTCCATCCGTCCGTCCGTCTCAATCGATCCTTAACTCTACTGCTCCTCCATTCCACTGTGAATATGTCGAAGCGCGAACTTTTTGAAATTCGAAAATCTACGAGGGATCGAGTCACTCGGATATTTTATGGCGGTTTAGAAGGTGTGACCTACGCATCAAATATGTGAACGACTGATTCTGCACTAGCTGAGTCTGTCGCCTCGATGGGCCAAAACAGGGAAGAAATTTTGCGTTTACGAATTTATTTCACCTCGCACTTCTGAGGGTCGTAGCCAACATTCCAGCCGACAGGGTAGAGGGTCAAACTGGAGCGTGTATCCTCCCTATCCTTCTCTTCCATATCACCGCGATTCGATACCTGGACGTTGATTCTTAGGTATCTGAAGACGGCGCTAATGTGCAAACATCGGGTTTTCCGGCGTTACATGTGGCTATCCTGCTATGTTCGCCTTCTCGATGGCTCCCTTGTACCCGAACGCCAGGACCCGATTATGCTATTCCCTTGTGTCACCCTTTGTTGTTAATGACTCGTCTATGGGAGGTATTTAGGTTGGTGGACCCGCCTACGTCTTTATTTTGCTTGCTCCACAAACCTCGGTCATTTACCCTCTTTTAGATTAGCAATTATACATCAACTTCACATACGAACTACGTGTTACAGTAAAACCCTATTCGGATAATACCAATGGTTGGTGGCCTCCCTCGGATTCCCTTTCACTGTCATAATAGTCGTCATAATCAGCCTCTACCTCCTCCCACTCCCTCGCCTCTACGCGGTGTGGCCCTCATCAAAGATAAGCCTTCGGACGACACGGGTGTTTGGTTTGATGTCTCCGCATCCAGGTGCGAATGTCCCTCTCATTGTTTCTCCGTTATTCGACCAAGTTGCGTTGTATGCAAGCTGCTTACGGTTCTACAGATGAAATAGTCGAGTTGCCAAGATCCGGGCTGTCAAAGCACATGGCTTACCTCTATGTTATCGAGAAAGCCATCCCCGATTACTCTGACGAGGCGCCAACGTCCGTTTACCCCCAGCGCCCATGCCTCATCGCCATCCTGTTGATAGGGTTAGTATTCATTTCGGATTTTAGAAATGCTCTTGCCTGAAAGACATAATGCCACGGCTGGGTCGCCCAACTAGGCGTGGCACCTGGAGTAACTTGAAAGGTACATTGGCGGGTTGAGGGGTCGAGCGGTTCACCGGAGCGGTCGATCGAGGAATTGCTTGGCAGCTTGTGGTTGCGCCTCTTTCTAAAGATTGCTGGGAAATTGGGCATAGCACGGAAGTCCTGGATGGTTTCAGGCAGAGAATGTGTAAATGACTATGGTGAGGGGGCTCTCGAGTGCCTACAGCTGATGTGTCCCAGTATTTTATCTTTTTTCCGTTCGATGATGTGGAAAGACTACAAGTAGTCCACAGAGAGTTGTGGGAACTGTGTCAAAGTGATGAAAGGATGCCACTTTCATGTTCGCCGCATTTCACGAGCTTTTAGCGCTGTAGCACTCCCTTGGCGTCGCCCACATGGGTGTCACGGGATTCTGAGTCGATCGAGACAAAGGCGAACATAACAATATCTACCATCGCACAATTATAATGCATGTACAGTACATGCAATGGCTGATGACTATCGCTGATAAGATCGACTAGCACATGCCACCTACTTCCATTCGCCCCGGATCTAGTCGTAGTCATCTCACGGACGGAAGGGGCGGCCAGATGGTCAATTCACTTTTGTACGCGTACTACTACGTGGCTGTGCAAAATACCAAAGTGTCGGACTGGGAAATTACGCCAACATAATAGATTTGAAAAGTTGCGGAGAACGGACGTACGCATTGGCCTTCGCTTCGGCGTAGCATATACATACACATTCTCGTGCCCATCATTGGCAATTTCTTTACTCCTACCTCGTGTTTCCATCGCTTGGGGCGCCCTTTAGATGTTTTTGTTTCTGATTTTTTGACTTTTTTTTTTCACTTTCCACTGAGGGAAATGAAGTCCCGGACTTAAGGATTCTTACTAAGATCTTGGCACAGTCTCATTGATGGTAAACTGATAAACTGTTTGTCTTGTCACGGAAGTGATTGGCTTTTGACAATAATAAAAGAGGCAAGGGTGGGAGCTGTGTAGCTAAGGTAGCAGCTGCAAGATGGGAGAGTTGTCCAAGAGAACAGATGGGGTGAGATAAGAGAACGGCGGTTCTGCAAGCGCGAGAGAAAAGTATGAGAAATCAAAGACACAAGAGGGAGAGAGGAAGAGGGAAAACACTGAAATTAACACAAGCGACTCAACCGATTCAAGCCGGTCAAATTACCGTAAAATTGGAGTAACTCACGCAAGTTGGCGATTTTGGCACCCTGGTCACGGACTTGTGGTAGGTCTGTCATTGACCTGGAGCGCGCTGCCTCTAGATTACCATTACATCTCTTTGGTTTCAAGCGTCGTCGTAATCTCTACTCAGGAGAAACAGCACGTACTGTAATCTTAATTACATGACGCCCAGTCCCGCCTTGAGCTCTCTCTCCAGGTCGTCCATATCCGATTGCACTTTTGTCTGATCACCTTCACCTTCACGGCTCTTTCCTTCCCTCTCCTCCTTGACGCACCTCTCACAGTCGCATTGCCCAAATCCCCATGCAACTAGCTGCGAACGCCGCTCACGTACACCCAGAGACGGATCGACATACGTCACGACGAGCTCCTCGCCAACTGCGATGTCGCATTTCGCGACGACCGTGATGCGTGAAAGTGCGGTGCGCTGGTCGAGGTGCCGGACGGAGACATTAGGACTACAGCTATGGTTCATGTGAGAGTGTAACGTGTACAATCCCCCGTGTGCTTCGAGATCTATATGATTTCCATTTTCTCTTTTTAGCGTTCTCTTTTTGCACGCGATGATAAAGGGTCACGCACTGAGACTCATGCGCCCGAGGCCGTGAAGGAACCCTTCGTACGTGAACATCGCGTCCGCGACCTCCTCCGGGAGTGGTCGCTTCAATAACTTGGCGAGTTTTTTCTGCTGGACCGTATCTGGCGGCGCAACAAACGCCTGCGTGAATGCTCTGTGCGCAGCCTGCCATGTAGCACGGTCAGGCTCCACACCGTGCAACCTTGAGAGAGCAAGAGTGACGCGAATGCATGAGAGCATAGAACAAATGAGTCGATACCTGAGAGCGCGCAGGGAAACAGACGCAGACGCAGACGCACCAGCCTCCCTTTACCCGCTCTTCCATTCCGAGGTCCGCAAGCGCGCAATACACGTTCCAATCCACGCGCATACCCTCATCTTCCTCACTATCGCGACTGCCGATGCCAGCCCGGCGCTGAGGCCCCTGCTTCTGTTGTTGGTGTGCGAGAAGCAGCCGCGCCGTGCACTGTGCGAGTGCGTGAAGCGCCATCCACGTGTGTTTCCTCGCAAATGTTAGGAGCGGCACGCTGGCAGGGTTCTGCGCGGGCAGAGCAACGGATGAGTGTTTTTTGAGCGTTTGAGGCATAAGCGGTTGCAGAAGCGCGCGGGCACGCGCTTGACGTTGTGCTCGATGTTGTTGTTGTGGGACAGTGTAGGATAAGTAATGGGAGATGATGGTTTGTGAGGGTGTGGTGCATTGTGCGCATGCTCGGGACGCGAGCTGCAGATCATAAATCTCCCTTTTAACCAAAAAAAAAAGGTCTGGATATTAGGACTTAGGCTTAAGAGGAGAAATGGGGGCGAGGGGTGTGTATTTTATAGATTGTGCCGTGATGTAGACTCACCACTCCGGTGCTATGATGAAAGGATCCTCCTTCCACACAACTTGGCCCTCGGAAATCGGGTCCTTCGCAACGAGTCCTTTCCCCTTTCTCCTATCGAAATACTTGTCTTCGATAACTGTCGTCCATCTGGAGATGTCAAGACCTTCGACGAGCGTAGACGATGGGTAAACGTGCGCCGCCGCCTTGGACCCAATAGTCGAAGGACTTGAAGAAGGCCCACTGGCAGGCCCGCGAGGGGTGTCAGTGGTGGCGTATTCGAGTCCCTGATGATGTTGTGCAAGGGGGGCATTGGGGTTCGAGTTTTTCAACATTCGTCGCAGACGCTTTTCGCTCACGGCCCACGACGGGTTCTCGGACAGTAGAAGGGCATGGAGCTTTGCTATGCCGAGAGCGGGATGTTCTTTCTTGAGGGATGTGACGACTGCCTTGAGGTCCTCCTCTTCTGGAGGTGAGTTGGTCGACTCGGAGGTTGTAGACATGCAGACTGGAGGGAATAGAGTTGCTCTTTATCAGATGGCTCGATCAGCTCTTTTTGGCTGGTGAATAGCTCGCCAGCGAGGTGCGCTGTGCCGCACACGGAACCGGCCCACAGACTTGAGCATTTGGTATGTCAATGTTATGTTGCAAATGTTCAAGTCTGTGGTAGTTCACGAACATTATAATATTTACAAAGTACAGTACCCGTCATGACGCCCGGAAAAGCCAAACTGCCACTCCAACTCTCCGAAGAGGAGATGATTCCCACATCATCGGCCCATCGGGCTCTCTGTGGGCCAGATGTCTGTGATGCAGACTCGGAGGTTGACTCTAGCAGCACCATCCTCAAAGACAACGCGTGCTATATCGAGTGCTTTCAGCATTGGTGCAACCGATGAATTGAGCTATTTGTGGGGTATCGAATACTGTACGGTTTGATTGAAAGTCAAACAGGCATAGATGCAGGACAGGTACATATGATTTACAGTATGTTGGTGACATCGATGTGAGGAAATAGCTTGCTTCAATCCACGAACAGGACAACGGTGCGCCGCCCTACACGGGAGCGTAGGCGGCGGCGTGCGCCGATCTTGACGAGCCACTGGCAGGGCTGAAGTTGGAGGTCAGGAACAGGAGCACCTGGCTTGTGGATTACATCGTCGATGCGACTTCAATACTACAAAGACTGCCTTGAAAGCATTCCCAAACCCGGTGTTGGCGACTCGGACTTGGCGTGCCAGTGTAATCCGATGGATTGCGGTATTCACTAAATGGCACGTCGAGTATGAGGACCAGTGTGCGTCGTGTTGGATTGAGATTGCGCCACACGGCACTCGAATATGGGGACTACTGTACTATTATAGTGTGTTGTGTGGGAAAGCAAAACACAGGTTATCATGTAGTACTGTAGACGCGGGAATCAAGTACTCGGGAGTCGGATACATAAATCACATCCATTAGTGTAGGTGCTCGGACTGCGGCGATGTACAGATATTGGTCGCCGAAGTCGTCGGCTGGCCATGGCCATGGTAGAATGTTCTCGAGTTGACGGGACAAGTCGGGAACGTGGCCGTCTCGGTCCCGGCGGTCCGCGACTGTTCTCGAGCCATCGGGGTCGTTCTATCATCCGTGTCATCGCTATTGCGATACAGTGCCAGTGCTCCGAGCTAGCGCCCAGCTTACTGTTCCTTATTCCGCCTGTCCTTCGGACGTTCCGTAAACCATATACACTCACCTTGCCTACTCAGCAAACGTGGCACTTCATTGGTGCTACGTTATATAAACCCATGATTCCCCTCCCTACTACGCCACTAAGTCCAGTACCGTCAGACAGTCTCCCCCCGTAACACTCACTCCTCATGGCCGCCGTCCTAGCTCCCTCTTCTGTACACTCGTCCAGTCACCTTCTAGGACCTCACCGTGATACGTTTGCTGCCTTCCACCAGCATCGCGGTTCGGCCCCAGCGTCGCACTCGGCGCGCAATCCTTTTAACGCGTTCGGTCCACATCAGCATGGTAGTCCGAACTCTCGTTCAGCGGCTGCATCCTGGCGCCACTCCGAGCCACAGGTTGTAGTGCGTCAGCCAGCGCCCGCCCGTACAGCTTCAACGAAATACCGTCGGCCTGCACCGACCCATTCTCGCACACCCTCTACTTCTTCAGAGGCCTCGAGTACAAGCTGGCGTTCACACGATCGTTCCGCAGCCGTAGTAACGAAGGCTGATGTGACAGAGGGACCAAACGGTGAGCAATCAACGTTTGTATAATTGAGATTACTCCCTTTAACTAAGCATTGACTTGTCAGGTCCCCACAACTTGAAGGCTTCATCGCCGTTCGTTTATTCTGCTGCAGAGCTGCTTCGGCTTTCAGCATCGCCTCTCGTCGGCATCAGCAAGGAGTCCCAGGATATAGTCGATGACCTAGTTGCTCATCATGTGTGGCGCCGCGGCGCGCATTCGAGCTCGCCAAGGACGCGGCGTGGTCGCAACAACCGTGGTACACCCAGGCCACAATCGTTGCACACATCCACTGACGATTCGGAACACTCGGATTAGAAGAGTCCGGGAAAGGGCCACCCGGAGATGATGACGACATTACTGCTGAGAGTTGCGCTAACCAAACGTGCATAATCACTGGGTTACCTCTATACCAGATTATGCTGATCGATGATGACATGATGATTTGATTGTACTGTACTAGTCAGCGATTTATAATACCCACGATGAAACGATAATCCGGTTGATTACGTTACAGTAATGAGCCGGATTGTTTAAACTTGTTTACGACGACAGGTTATCGAGGCTTTCAAGTTCCCCTCGACATCGGCGTATTGTCTCGCATGCCATCTGTTCTTGCGCCACCTTTCGGCACGTCGTGCCGGCAGCCTGGAGACCGTGGTCGTGAAAGTTATGCTTTGATGGCAGCCGTCGCGTTGCAGTATCGGGGTTCCTCAGACCGCAAATTACACGTCTTGTATTGTGAGGGGACTCGTCTTGGGGAGCTATTTTTTTTTTCCAGCTCTTGACTAGCTTGACTTACCTTCGCTGTACCAGGTCAGTCTCCTAGCCAAACCCCTTTGTCGCTGCTGCTCTAACTTTCGCTCGCCAGTCGCGCACACACCGCTTTTTCGCCAACCCTCCCCCTTGCGTGTTTGCAGTTCTTCTTTTGACCTTCTTTCAAGTTCTCTGCTCGCACTGTGTCACTCGTGTGCCCATTCTGTTACTGCAAGTTTCTATAGCACTACCGCTTGTCACACATGTCCCTCTGCCCTTAGGGGATGACCAAACCATTAAGCGACGTGCTGACCAACGCGGAACAACACCTCATCACACATACGTACTTGGTCTGCTGTTGCTTTGCAATGCTTTTCATATCTGACGTATTCATAAAGCGACTAACAGAGTTTTGAACAGCCCTGCCAATGATGAAAATCAGTCATCGCCCCTCCCCTCTACCACCGGCGCAAGACCACTGCGTTGTTACTACGAACAAATTGAAGACTTTCCCGTTCTCATACCTTGTTCCTCTTGCCGACTCCTTCCCCCCCCCCCTTTTGGACCTTTGAACCGCGACAATCAACACTCTTCCCTTGGTAGGACTGCCCTGCCATCATTTTCTAGCTGTTCTGACTTATTAATTGATCAAAAAGAGGTTGGATCAACTAAAGAAGAAAGTTAGACTTACGGACACCATTTCCCCTCGGGCATTCGAGGTCTGAAGCGCTGGAGGTCCAACCCAGCAGGGAAGTAGGCAAGGTGGAACATATATGCCAACTGTATTGGCCCCAGTGGTGTCATAATACTGGATTATGTTCTGAAGACTACCCTTTCCCGATGGCTTACCAAGTAACCAAACGGCAAGATCCGGCTAACAGCCCGCGTATGTGTATCCCTGTGCCCGATGTGAACGTCTATTCTCAATGTCCTGTTTCCGATCTACTCCCTCTGAGGTCACAGTCAGCGATGTATATAAACATTGAAGGAAAACTCACCCTAATCAATCAATCTTAATTTGGACACTAATACTCTCATTGCTCGGCGGTCACTCTCGGATTCGTCGCACCCCTCGAATTCCACCTCATTGTCATCGAACCACCTCCTACTCTCTTGTTTCCCCACGGCGTGGTCCTTCATCGAAGAGAAGCCTTCGGACAGCGCGGTATTCGGCTTGATGTTACCACATCAGGTGCGAACGTCCCTCTCATTGTTTACTCATTATTCGTTCAAGTTGTGTTATATGTAGCTGCTTTCGGCTCTGCTAACGGCCGAATAGAGTTGCCAAATCTCCGGCTATCGAACATATTGCCTATTTCTATGTTGTCGACGATTAGTCATTCCGGATTCTCGAAATACGCTTATCTGGAAGATGTATTGCCAGGGCTGGGTCGCCCAACTAGGTGTCCCACATGGAGTGACTTGGAGGGTATATTGGCTGGCGGAAGCATCGACAGGATTCGGATTTGGAATTAGTTGACAGCTTGTGTGCGCGGTTCCTTCTGAAGGCTTGATGCATTGATGGGGCATGACGGAAGTCCTGGATGATTTCAACCAGTGAAGATGGTCCGGCTGTATAAGGTTTAAGCGCTAAAGCGCTAATTTAAGCCTTTAAGTAGGCCGATTTTTATCTTACAAGGGAAGGAACCACAAGGGCGAGCGCTTTGTTCGTCCACGGATATTTGAAGCGTAAGTTGGGTGCAACAATCTCTACCTCTACCTCCGTGTTCGGCGTTCGCGGCGCAGGCGCTCTGATCGTTAGACCATTCACGTGCATGAAGGTCACGGGATTCGAACAAGCGAATCACATGATTGTATAGTACAACGACAATCGATGATTGATTGCGCAGGGTAGGATAAACGTCCACGACCACTCTACGACATTCAAGTTCCCCTTTGAATCTTATCAGAGCCTCACTGGCGAAACTGAAGTACTGCACGTAAACTTTGCCGCGTAAACGCCAAGCGAGCCCGATTGAGGAAGCACTTGACGTAACCGTGACCCCGTTCATCGACGGAGTTTGACGCGATTTGACGTGTCGTCGATAATTTAACCCCACCATCGCAGGAGTATAAATGGAACACAAGAGTCTGTATCGATAACCATCGTGATTGTCCACGACTATTCATCTAGCCCCCCAAACAGCTATGACTTCTGCCATCGACATTAAAAGTGCTGCCCTGCCAACTTTAGAAAGATTGGGAGTCTCTGTGCTCCCTGAAGTGGATCCAGCCGCCGTGGCACAAGCGTGGTTTGGAACTTTCGCCAACTTTGTCCAGAAAACCGACGTGGATGGCATACTTGGCCAACTGGTAGACGACGCCTTCTGGCGTGACATCCTCTCACTCACTTGGGACTTCCGTACCTTCTTTGGCCGCGATCGCGTTCAACGATTCCTCATCGATCGCCTAGCCACAACCAAGCTATCCAACCTCCAACTCGATGCAAACTCCGCGACATTGGGGAAGGCCCTATCCTGATATCGCGTGGGTGCAGGGATCTTTCACATTCTCGACTGCAGTGGGGACTGGGAGTGGCATCTTTCCGCCTGGTTTTGACGCCAAATAGAGATTGGAAGGCCCACAATATCTTCACCAACCTTGAAGGTCTACATGGCTTCCCGGAGCTTAGCGGTCCGCTACGTGAGAAAGAATCGAAGTTTGGAACGTGGCCCGAACAGCGGCGTCGGGAGCGCGAGTGCGAGGACCCCGACCAACAACCAGTCGTGATCATCGCCGGCGGTGGCCAGTCAGGTCTCGAACTTGCTGCACGACTCAAATATCTTGGAATAAAGACGCTTGTCGTCGAGCGCGAAGCGCGCATCGGCGACCTGTGGCGAAAGCGGTACGAAGCGCTATGTTTGCATGACACCGTTTGTACGTCCTTCCGTCGAGTTCTTTCATAGTTCTTCCTTGATAAAGCTCCCGTCAGGGTATGATCACATGCCGTACATACCGTGAGCACTATCTGTAATAAGCAGCGGCATAATCCAACCACCCACACGTCTTACGCTTGCAGCTTCCCGCCAACCTGGCCAGTACATGCGTCTGCACCGAAAGTGACAAAAATATCTTACTGACCCTATTGCATGCACGCTGACAAAATGTGGCAAGGTCGCAGACTGGCTCGAGAGTTATGCACACACTCTCGAATTGGACGTGTGGACGTCTTCCACTGTCACCCAGGCATCGCAGGACCCTGAAACGAAGAAGTGGACGGTGGTGATAGAGCGCGCAAATGCAAAGCCACGCACATTCGTCGTAAATCACCTCGTGTTTGCCATTGGCTTTGCTGGTGGCACCTACAAAACGCCGCAGATACCCGGGGCGGTTAGTGGTGGTGACCTTATGCCAGACCCCATAAAACCCCATCTAACATTCAGAGTTAGGAAGAGTTCAAGGGCAAAATTCTGCATTCTTTCCATTATACGAAGGCCAAAGAGTACGAGGGAAAAAAGGTAGTTGTGGTGGGTGCCTGCACGTCTGGTGAGCCCCTATCAATCTGCGCTGGATACACCTTCTTTAGCTTTACCAAACGATAGGTCACGACATTTCTAAGGACCTCGCTGACCATGGCGTCGGTTCGTTCCTGGTCACCGTTTGTTATCCGCCCTGGATACTAAACGATCTCTAGATGTGACGATGTATCAACGTAGCTCCACCTATGTTATGTCCGTAAGTGACGGTGTTCGACTCGTCTTCGGAGGTTCGTTTAGGAACTTCTATGAGATATGCACGGTGACTGAGAATCTACTGGATTAGGTCTTTATTACGAAGGTGGTCCATCGCCAGACGTTGCCGATCGTCTCAATGCGTCCCTCCCAATCTATCTTCAAAAACCTCTTCATCAAAGGATTGTTAAAGACATTGCAGACAAAGACAGGTCCGTGTAGACCAGCAGTACCTCGCATTCCCTTTTTAAGGATCGATCTAGGGAGACGCTAGATGGACTTCGTCGCGTTGGTTTCCGCCTCAACACAGGTATCGATGGCACGGGATTCCTCTTACTCGTTTGGTCCAAGGCCAGCGGATATTACTTTGGTGCGAATTCCACGCACTGCTTTTCATCATGTCCCTTGAAACGCGAAGCACAGACGTTGGCGCGAGTAAGATGATAATAGACGGGAAGATTAAACTCAAGAATGACGCCCAGATATCACGTTTTACCGAGAAAGGCCTAGAGTTCGACGATGGGAGCACGCTCGACGCAGATACTGTGGTATTTGCCACTGGGTGGGTAAAACTTGTACACGTTCATTTCATTTCTTATTATTTTCAATGGTGACCGTCACGGGATCATGGTTTACGACACACATACGCAGCCTTGGAGAAGCGCGAGATCCGATGCGCAAAATACTCGGACCAGAGGCTGGCGCCCGTCTCAAGCCAATCTGGGGTTTGGACGCTGAGGGCGAGATACAGGGTGCATGGCGTGATATAGGGCTTCCACGTCTTTGGTGCATGATAGGTAAGCCCTTTTCTTTTTTGGAGGGGGAAATTATTATAACGATACTCAACCCGACGTAGGGAATTTTGCCTTGTGCCGATTCCACTCGACGCACATTGCGCTGCGTACGTTTTCTCTCCGATAAATTGATCCGCACGCACCTGTTTCGTGTCCTGGCTAATAACGTGGCATTTTTTTTCTTCTCTACAGAAATTAAAGCGATCGAGGAAGGTTTGTTTGATGAGAAGAGATATAGCTTGGAGACGCCTTCGGAATGAATGAAAAGGGGCTGAGATATGCCCCAGGGTGTGAATTCTTGTCATGTGGTACAGTAGTTCATTTATGGTTGTGCCTGTCTCAACATTGCGGACATACGGTGGATGAACGAGCATGTCGTGATCAACTGCGGCTGCCTTTTACTCTCCGTATTCGGGTATCAAATATAGACCGTCTTTCATCATGCAATAATGACATATCTGGCCATTGCATTCTTCGAATTGAGGGCATTCTGCTTTTACCTCGAGTCGCCATATGGGTTGGGATTGATCTATATTGATCGTGGTACGCGACTCGTAAGGGAAATGAACTAATAAGTGACTTGCAGTTGCAGATCCGCAACACGTCCTTCTGTGATGTGAGAGCCCAATCGCACGTGCCAACCCTAACCCTTCTTCCCCTGTATTTGCGCCTCACGTCACATCGCTGACAGGGACGCCTATGCCGTTATGTCCCTCCAGACCTCCCGATTGGTGATCCCTCAAAGGCTTCAACGCCTCAATTCGCGAGAGGCAGCGACATTTTTGCCGGAAGGGTTCGAATTTTCCTTTCCGTTCAGAGACCAATCTTAATTGCATGGGTTATGGGGGTCGGCAAAAAGTCGGTGGAAGCTGCCATTGAGTTGATTGTAAGAACCCTTGATTGTCGGACGTTTGTTCCTCTCTTGGCATTGGCAGGACATTCTACATGCTTGCTTGCTTGCGCTAACTGTATTATGATAGATGACACAGCCATAGATTGAGTTTTTTTTAACGGCCGAAATTCAGTGGGAAAAAGGGTCCGAAACTGCATAAGTCAAGAACAAGGCGCGCGGGGACTCGGACGCAATTGCGAACCCTTTGATAGTACCCCAGCGGTACCAGTAACCTGGGATCGAGCAGCTTCTGTGATATGTAGAAAACTCGGCTCGTTCCCTTTGCACGTATATGGCCTCGGCTCCACCGGTCCACCCATCACGGACGTTGTTTTCTACAAGCGTACTACTGTATGTCACGGTATGTATTTCTATCAAACAATCATACGGTGCATGATACTAGAACAGTTTGGAACAGCTCGGCGTCTCATTCGCCAGTCAATCATTGAATAAGATTTTTTACAGTTTGGTGGTGTTCAAAACTCAGGCCTGTCGGCGACATCGCGCACGCAAATTTGCAGATATGATAAAGCGGCCCCCTAAGCATCTGACCCCTGGTTGCCAGTCAAGGTACCGGTTTAGAGGCGCCGCCGGCCTGCCGATATTGAAGAATCCATCCCACCGGATGAATGTTGACCCCCTTATTCGTCTCAGTCACCCACCACCCACGTTCATAGTAGCTGAAACTGGAACTCTCTCACACTGGCCCTGGCTGCTTTCATAGCCTCATCGTTTTTGAGAAGTCTTCTCGTGTCGACACCATCACCCCGTCCCTCTTTTCCGCGAAAGACCTTGGGCCCTGATCAATGTGCCTAAAGATCTCCACACAACTATACGCGGGCCCGGAAGGGGAAGCAGAGCAGCAGATCCCTGACATCCCCTATCACAGGGTTCTGTCTTCATAATCTGGACCAAGGGACCGTGGTTGTCAAACTGTGCATCATACGAGTAATGAAAAGACGACCTGTGACCTGTCTGGTAGCCCGGCACGATACTCCATTTCTGCGAAGCGTGGGGTCTCTCTTGCTCCTTTGGCATCGTTGAAACATCATCAGCCCTCAGGCAACTCCGAATTGCTATCTTTCGGTTGTCACAGCGGAACAGGCGGAAGCGTAGAAGCCATGCCGTCAGCGCCAGTGAGTGAGTGAGTGGTCACGAGTTCGCCATTGCGCCATTGTACGGAAGTTTTCCCCAAAGTCGGGGGGTTACATGCATATGCCAGTGACCATTCGTGTGTGTACCGCCACAACAGCCGCCGCTGCTAATGTACAGCAACAATCCTACCCGTCACCGAGACATCTCCGAGCGGCGCATTGATATAGCACGCATATTTAGAGCTTCAAGTTGGTACCGGTTTAACCCGTCGAGCCCGACTCATCGGATGTGGCGCGATACTCAGAGCTGAGGTACCATTACGAGTCTTCGCAGGTCTCGGCTTTGGCCTACATTTGGAATTGAGTTCTCATGCTTGAGCACATAATTTCTCCTTGGGTTCTACGAACTTGGTTTTATGCAAATGTTATATTGCATGGTAGTAGATAACAGATACCCTACTATACGCGTTATATCCTGGATTTCTGGTTCAGAAAACCCAAACGCAATGTTCGCATCACAGATCCCAATTTGGGGCTGTATTCACTTGAGAGTAATACTAGTACGGCGATATTCCCGATGAGTTTGCAATTGTTGAACTCGCTATGCATGCCTCTGAGTCGGCTCATGTCAGGAGCCACAATGATGGCAGCATCCAGTGCATCCGTACATGACAGCCCTGCGCCTATTCTGTATCATCCGACCCTTAAACTGTTCAATGGACAGAACTTACTTGGTGATTCCATCAAAACAGGGACGAGCTAGGCCATCAAAGGCAGGATGGCTACGGCTAAGCCACGTTTTCCGCATGTACAGTACTTGGGTCGCCTAGACCCGGGGAGCAGACTGTCAGCATTCTGGAAGGGATGAAGCCAAAAATTTTCTGTATTCGCGTACGTAAAGAGGTTAGGTGATTCCCCCGGGCCAATGGCTGCACTGTTGAGAAGGGGTAATGTGGAAACAGAAGGAGCGATTGAAGTTGCTTGGGAAAAAAATCAAGTTTTTTTGGCTTCTGCAGCAGGCCACGTTGCGAAGAAAGGAGCCCAAGAATGTCGCCGACTTGCCCCTTTTGCGATGTCCGTCAACCGGAGCCAGTCACATCTTCTCGGGAAACCCTTGGACACCGACCAGAAAGGGAGGGGTTCTCGTCACTCCTCAATATACGGCTCACTCATGTATCGTTCATTCGTGGCCCCGTGGATGAACGAACAAGTGAGAAGTAATTTGGAGATTTCATCCCGCATCCGGAAGGGGAATGGTAGAGAACAAAGGACTTCCATTTATGGGAATGAGACGGTTCTCCGGAAATGAAGCCACGACGGCTAGTGGGGAGCGAGCAACGCAGCAGTAGACGCTATCATAGAGCTGGGCCTGGGAGGCGACCGCATGCCCTTAACATTACTGTAACATTGAGTGGGGAACTGCTGGTTACCAGACCTGAGGGTCACCTCACCTCAATTTGAATTTGATACGCGATGGGCGCCAAAAAACCATCATCGAACGGAACGAATTGGTTGGTGCCTTTTTACCAGAACTTTTGCCACAACAAGTTATTGACTTTTTTTTTCACATTCACGTTTTCTCCCGACCCCAGGGTTACGATTGACTATAAGTAACCCCTCGATAGAAGCAATGTTCTCTCGGTTATCTGTCCCCATCCCGGCCAACGACAACAGCTCCATCAGCAGTTGCAGTTGTAACGATAGCGGGTCGACGTCGAAGCAGCAGCGTGAATCCTTAAGAACCTTTCCAACGTCTCCACCAAAAGTAGCTGTTCTCGGAAAAAGATGGCCATTGACTTCTCCCTCTCTGAGCTCGTCGCGCTCCCAGTAGAGTCGTTCTGTTATGGTACGCTTTCCACTATCACTTCCACCGCATACACGCGCTAAAACCGTGGTCGTTTATTCAGGGATCTACTTTGTGCTCTTCTGTTCGTCTATCAAGGTGCTCCTCGATAAGCGCAAGACGATCTCGGGTACTACGCCACTGCTCGCTGTTGCCGGTGTCTTTGGTATCCTCATCACATGGGTTAGTATTTCTCGTGGTTAATACACTCCTCTTGGAAGATGATTCTCACTGGGCTATTTCTTCCCCACCCTTACCCCGACAGCATGTCACCACAGACGGGGTCCGAACAGTCTACGCTTTCAAGAGAGACCAGGACCCCCTGGGTCCTGACCTCTACTATGCCAACGTCGCTTCGGCGATGAGCTTGATCAAGACTGCCCTGTACCTAATTACCACGATCATCTTCGATGCGTTCATCGTAAGCTTCGTATCTCACGCGCTCTTCGGTGCCAACCTAACTCCCCCGTTAGCTTCACCGATGCTTCGTGGTGTGGGACCGCAATTACCTCGTGGTTCTGCTGCCATTTCTAGTTTGGCTTGCTGATGTCGGTTCGTATACTTAGGTTTCCATGAATGAATGTCCCCTGGTTAAAAGCGACTTTTGCAGGTACTGGTATCGCAGCTCTTCAGGGCCTGTCTGGCCTCACCAAGGGCGACAGCGTCTTCATCCAGAAGCAAGAGAAGATCACCAAGTCATTCCTCAGTTCAACTGTTGCTGTGAATGGACTCTGCACACGTTCGTATCCTTTTCTTTCCAGCGCTTCTCCTGTTCACCTCGGATAACCCTCCTGCCCCTCGCCATCTTTCTCGCACGTACTGTAGTGTTCATCGCTTATCGCCTGTGGACGCGCCAAGCCACTATGCGCGACTCGCGCAAGGCCTTCGGTCTTACGAGGGAAGCCGCGATCATGGCCGAGTCAGGCGCGATCTACTCGATCACTCTTATTCTCGTCATCGCGACTTACGCGTCCAAGTCGAACAGCTTCAATGTTTTCCTCGACATGGTGAGAAGCGAGCTATACCTCCCCCACAGTTAACATAATCGCTGATTCACAACACTAATCATCTAGGCATCCCCCATCATTGGTATTGCGGTAAGTTTCTCTCCCTCGGAAATACATCGACCAGAAAACTCAATATATATATTTTCAGTTCTCGCTGATTATCATTCGCCTCGGTGTAAATAGTGCCGATGCAACACACATCTCCATGCAGGGCATGGGCCAACCCATTCCCGAGGAGAACCGTTCTGTTGCTGGGTCCATGGTGAAGGAACCCCTCCCACAAAGCGAAGCACACACTGCGGTTTAAATAATGAAAGGGAATCGAAGAAATCCCGCGGAAACGACGCTGCCACCAACTCGGCTTCGATAGATCGAGCAAGTAAGGAGGGCCACGGCGCATATATGAGTGATTTTTTGGTTTTTTTTTTATCTTTTATCATCCACTTCATGCCGCGACGACATTGCAATGTTTTAAAGCGATGACGACGTCCTATATATGTGACATATTTTCTTCCATAATTACTTTCCTCCATTCCATCTCCCATTATGATCTTCTTGATGTACAAATAGCCTTCTGTTCTGGAATAGAAACGGCGTTTGGAAGGCAAGGACACCGTTCGGAACCTACAGGCAACGTAGCGATGAAGACTTGGTCACCAATTGATGGCCAGTGGCGAAGCGGTATGGATGGAAGAAAGAAGACGGTGATGGGGACTGACATGGCACCGAAAGAAGGTAGGGGTGGTTACCATAATAGAAGAATGATATCGATGAACGAAGGAGAGAACATGAGATATCCCATCGTCCTCGTCGTCCTCGGGAATGAGTTAATGAGTCGGAACAAGGAACAACAGAAAACGATGACATAATTTTCAACACGCTTCTTCATATCATCCTACACCGAGGCCTCAAATATTCAATTCTTACTCATCCATCGGCACATCATATATGTTAAAAAAAAAAATATAGAGTGTTAGCCCTACCTCAGGCTGCAACCAACGTATCATTCTAAAACTTACCACGCCGCGCTTGAGCTTATCACAGGTAAGAACCCGGATGGAGAATAAGGGAGGGTAAAATTGCTTGTGACAGTGCATGTGCCAGTGTGTGCCTTGATCCTACTATGCATGCATGCATGTATGGAATGCAAGACGACATCATACTCTCGATCTTATCAGACCCTTGGACGTGCTGAGATTTGCACTTTGGGTCTAGTACGTGTGCCTTGTCGCATGTCGGTGGCTGCTGCACGGTGGCACGGTGGCACCACTGGCACGCGCCATCCCTGCGCCGGCAATGCAATGCCAATGGGGAAATTGAGCAGGGAAGCTGACATGCTCGTTTGACACTCCCTTGCGCCCACATACTGTTGGAGTACAGTGAGTACTGCTCCAGACGCCGACTAGCTTGACCTAGATCGCAGATTGCTGACTGATGACATGATGACTGATATGACATAGTATTATATTACACGTATATATATGTATGCAGGACAGAATATTATTACAGTCTCGCGATATTCTTACTCCTGACGTCATCATCTGAGCATATCGCTAGACATACATACAGTATACTCATTCACAGACCGACCGACCAAAGGAAGGTACCCTTGTTGAAGGTATTTGATAATTGATATACTGTATATCCTGAACAACTTTTTTTTTTTTGGCTCGATGCGGGGATTTTTCAAGCTATACAACTACAAGAACGGTGCGATCCGAATCATGCATGCATGCATGGGGTTGCTTTTGCCTTGATCGGACGTTTGATTTGATTGCTTCCCCACACGAGAAATTGATAAAAAAAATTAAAAAAAAAAAATTAAAGATGCAAAATAGCCCCCTCTAGCTCTCAGGCCCCAATTTGGCATTACTGTATTGTGTGCACTTCGTTTTAACAGTAGTTCTGCGATGCGATTCTCATGATGATTAAGAATCTGTCAAAGTCCGTGGGGTTTGTTGCAACTACAGTAGGCGGCGTATCGCGAGGAGTCGAGCCCCGTGGGTTTACTGCAAAGTATCGTGGGTACAGTCACGATACAACACAGTTTCGTAGGGGGCAAAACTCGGGCCGACGGCAACTGTTCAGTTCAGTTGAAAAACGTTTGAATTTCAAAATTCAACCCTCCCGTCGAAGTTCGAATTCGAAATAAACTACAGTAGGATGAAGAAGTTCATCATGATCACAAAGTTAACGTACAGTATTGGCAATTGGTTGGTGCCAGTGGGGGGGGGGGGGGGGGGGCTTACTCAATGACACCCCTCCCCCTTTTCGAAGCTTTTTTTGGTGCTGCAAGTCTCCGCGTCCGATGCGAGGAGTAGATCACATCACTATACAGTAGTATGGAGAGAGGGCAAAAAAGAAGCAACAGTCCTCGTTGGGCAAAATCGCTAGCCGCTAACCCCACACAAGGATAGCACCTAGATTCCAGCCCCGCCGTATTTTATTGAATTTTTATCGTCATGTCATATCATATCAGAAGAACTGAAGCGGTGCGGCGAGCAACGAACAAGAACGAGAAAAAGAAAAAGAAAATAAACGAGCGTTTTCCTCACTTGTGTGCATGTGCTACTACTATAGTATAGTACTAGAATGAGTGGAGCCCTCGAGTCCGCCCTCCGAGTCGGAGAGCGAGAGGCCAGGCGACGAAGCGGCGAACCCCTTCCTCCTTGCTACTAAAGAAGGAAGGAGAAAAAGGGAAGTTATGCGCCGAGGGGCCGAGAATCAGAGGCCAGCCGTGCCCCAAAGCGAGTAACTCGAGAACCCGAGAATGCCGCCTCCTTCCTAGCCTAGTGCAAGCCGCAAAGTGCAGTAAGAGGGCCTAGAACAAAGTAAACTGAAAAATGGAGAGGGAATTGCCAATTTGTCTATTTGTCCAATTGTCATCATGTCATCAATTGACACGCGACCAAACTCGACCCTTGTATTATTCCAGGTATGGTACGAGTTAAACAGTCAGAGTTCACGGGCACGTCGAACACTATATATTACACTAGCTGTGCCTAATTACAATACTGACCAACTTACTTGGAAGAGAAAACAACGAGGACCAATATTGGACAAGATTGGCAAACTGTCGACTTAGAGTACAGTAGTATGCGCTAACCCGTTCCGTTTTGACCGACGTCGGCTGTATGTAAAATGTGAAATGTGATTTTTAAAAAAATGACGCCTGATGATCGCCGCGAGGACGTCTGCCATCTGCCAGAGCAACATTGTAGACATGGTGCGCACTTTACTACTCGGAAACATCCAAATCCGCACAACAGGACGTAATTGGAAATAGGTCAGGTGGTGCCAAGGCACTCCTGATTTACTGTAAAAAAAAAAAATTAAGAAATTATTTGAATGCACCCCGTGATGCGTGATGATTTAGGATATGGTGGAGACAACTTAGAAGCGACAAGATATAGTGAGAGCCAGTGAGATCTAGCGAGAGCCAGAGTACTTAATCAGTTGAGCAACTAACGCATCTGCACGTGCAATACATTTCGGCAAACTGTTGCAATTCCCACCTGATTCAACTAGATGATACAGTAAACGATAATTGAAACGAACACGATCTTCCAAGTACTCTCTGCGGCAATCTCTGCGGATGCAATATACGAGTAACTTATACATACCTCATACTGGATACAGTCACGTACTGTACTGTAACATTCACTAGGCTAATTTAAATGACGGTGACGCGGAACAAATAAGATCAAGATCTATTATTGCCAGGAACTCTATTCAATTGCGGCGCTCAATAATTTGTTGCCCTCGTCACAATTTATATGAGAGGAAGGAACGGGAACAAAAAAAGAACCTATATTGGCATTTGGAAAACTCGACATGATGACCGCCGATGAGTGTAAATCAAATACTAGTAGCCATCCGTTATCGTGCTGTTCAAGTTTGTTCGGTCAGACTGCTGCTGCTACTATGTGGCGGCGGCGGCCAGTCCCTTAGTATATCGTACAGCCGACGGAAGAAGCTCTTATAACCCAGCCAGTATACTACAGTCACTGTACCCCTTTCGGAGCATGCCATTTCAAAGAAGCGTGCGTCTGTCCGGTTTGGGAAAAATTTCTACAAATAACAATTTTCTAGTAGTTCCAGATTCTGGGTTAGGTTCAGTTCAAGTTCGTTATGTGCTTCGGAACGAGGGTACAGTAGTACAGATAAGAGCTTCCTTCGACTGTAGTAAAGTGTAGTAAGATAGGCGATATTAGGCTTTTCGCTTGAGAGGAAATTCGAAAATAATGAGATACAGTACTACTATGCGATTCAGAGTGTGGATAACTACTGTACTAGATCATACAGTATGTGCTGCCTGTTGCCATGCTGCGAAAAAGAAAATCTTGTGAAATCACCGGCAGCCGGAGAACACGTCAGAGATGCCCCAGGTGAAAATTATCGATTATTATTATTACAGTACTGTAGCTACTGTCGTGCTGGCAGAAAAATTACAGTAACATTGAGGGCGGTTGTGTAGGGCACGTACTGTACTACATGACTCGGACACATCATGATCGTGCCCTTTTATTAGCAATTTGGGTTCGCTGATTCTGCTTCCGAATGTCACCGTTAACTTGAACGGGAAACTTGTAATTGGAACCGCATATGTATATGTAAACTTGACCCTTTCCGCGCTGTATTATGGTACATTACTGTATGTGCATGGCATTGCGAAATATCACCGTAGAAGCGTAGAAGCTGGAGGGGCGCCATGTGCCAGTGGGGGGGAACCACATGATCATATCACTGGATGATAGATCATATATGTCATAATCATTTTTTGTAGACATGAAGGGTAAATGCTTTGCAGCGATTATCAAGCGCCCTCCGATGCATAGACAGGGAAGGAGAAGAAGTTCGGACACATACACCCGTATACCCCGAAAAGTTCGAGAAAAGGAACCTGTCGCTGCCCGCTGCCCGCTGTCAGAACAACCCCTTGACCGTCATGTGCGCAATAAAAATTGTAAATTATTTTTTTAAGTCATGAATAAAACCCCTCTACTAACTACTAGTATCGACAAGATATAATGAGGCCATGAGTGTCCGCCGAGTGTTACCCAAAAAAACTTTTTAATGAAACCTTTTAAGTGGAATGGTCACGGCGAGGGGTAGAAAGTTACCAATATATGTCGTGCGGAAGAGAGGGGAGTGCTGTTGCGATTGCGAGGATATGCAGCGACACGGGAGGAAGGGTAGTGTGCGACCCAATGAGTACCAAGAGTTACAGATCCAATATAGCTAGCCTTTGCATTCTAGTTGGAAATCGGTCATAAACGTACAGAGACCACCCCCACTTCTTTGTGCCCAACAGACCTTGGTTATCCCCTGAGCCCTATGGGGGAAAGGGGAAGGGGAGGAGTATCGCAAAAAAGCCCGAATGGAGCATGACGGAGACAAACGGATGAATGTGGGGAAGAGAGACAGAGAAGGTTGGTCATGATCGTGATGCAAGATCAAACACTAATGGTGCTGTCGCCGTCTCCTTGAAATTCCATCTTGAACATCTCCCCACTTGTCTCGCTTGGCTTGATCGTGGTCTGGGTCTCTTGAGTATCCGTGAACTGTGTTGTCGTCGTCGTCCGGAAGACGATCGGCCCGTTTGAACGCGTCCCGTTCCCGGATGTTTTCGAAGGCATCGAGTACGATATCGAATGGGCACTCGGTCGTGTCTCTTCCGAGCTGATGCCGCGGCCAATACGTACGATGATAAGCGAGAACTGATCCCGAGGCGAATAAAAAAGGGAAACGAAATAATAATGGTAAGTTAATATGATACGCGGTAAGTGTGGTCCGAGATTACGTACGACGATTCCCTGAGAGGTGGCGTCGAAAGATATATTGTGTGAGCATGCGGATGCAACTTTGAGTTCTAGAACGCAATAGGGTTTGGAGACTCGTGACTTACGATAATGGGCGACGTCTGGACGAGACCATACTGTTAGCGGAGATTAAGGATAGAAGGGGGACGAAAGGGCCTCACAATGTCCAAAAAGATATTGAAGCTAAGCGACTTGGTAGCGTAGGTTGCTACCACACATGCTAATGCGCTTAGATAGATCGCACCTGTTCGCGATCGTTCACGTGTAAGATTGCCGTGTGTGGTAGCGAGAGGAGAGAGATGTGAAACACACCGGATTCAATAACAATAACGGAGACTTTTACAAGGTTGGAGCCCATCTTGGCGTCGCGCGTCTGCTTCTGTGTCCGCCAGATGCGGAATGCGATAAGCCCTGACGAGGCGAGAGCAGGCCGAAGGGAATATGTCAAAACATTGTCCTCCTCATCGGCAAATGCAATATAGGACGCACCTGTGCAGACGGCATTCAAGGCGAGAGTGCAGCCGAAGA
Organism: Russula griseocarnosa; assembly: GCA_022884055.1. Lineage (NCBI taxonomy): Eukaryota > Fungi > Basidiomycota > Agaricomycetes > Russulales > Russulaceae > Russula > Russula griseocarnosa. Next base: position 509,692 of record JAGKRU010000021.1, read on the forward strand.
ATGAGTTTGTGATTCGCTCTTGCTTCTGGTTGAAGATGATATCCTGCCCTACACGCGACAGGGTATAGGTTGCCCAGATCCCGGTCGCTGAAGGAGGCGGCATTCAGTGTGTCTCCGCGTTGGAGATGATGGGGAGGCATACTAATGTCGGCGATATATAGAAGGACTGGAAGAATGACGATGGTGATGCTCGCGTTCCATACAATATAGCACCGATATAGCTGGCGGCGCGTCCCGATCGGTACAAAGCGCATCGAGAGAATAGACTTGGGAGTATAGACGTACGATGAATAGATCGGAGACGATGGTCTCTGAAAGATAGACCCCGGTCTTGATGAGACTCATCGGCGACGTCACGCGGATGTAGTAATTATCTGCTCCTTGATCTGTCTCACTCTCATTGAAGGCGATGTACAGACGAATGACATCGAGGACCAGATGCTGTGAGGGGAATGAATGGAAAAGAGTGATCTACGCAAGGAGGGACGAACCCATGTTATGAGGGTGAAAAGAGTCGCCGAGACCATGATGAGGCGATAGTTCCCCCCACCCCTTCGCCGTCGCTTGTTGTAGAGGACGCCGACGCATCCGGCAAAGAGGGAAACGTAGAACCCTGGGGAGATTTGTAAGCAAGAAAATGAGGAGAGGATCGAGGGGGGAGTATACCGTAGAGGACGGCCTCGAGACTGAGGGCGACGAGCTCTGCAGTTGCGAAAGTGAGGGGCATGGTCGGTCGGAGGGATGTAGAGGAGAGGGCAGGGAAGGACACCAGACCAAAGAGAGGTTCGAGTCTGCCTCATATGTACCCAGGATGGGAGCGCTGTCATCGCCCAGGTAGGAATCTCTTCTTTCCATGAACGAGGCGCAACTAGATGGGCCCTAAAAAATATCCTTCTTTCCATATTAGTACATTCTCACCTCAAAGGGAAAATAATATTGTGAGATGGGAACAGCAAATGTCCGATCAAGGCAATCTTCTTGGATAGAAGCAAATCGCACTTTACGGAAGCCCGGCACCTCGCACGACTCCCCTCGGGTTAAGGTTGAGGTCGGACCTCAAACGACCGGACAATTTTGACCTAGCCAACTTGTCAATTAACACAGCGCAGGGTGGGACCGTTCCTTGCTCTCCATGGGGAGCCAAAAAAAAAGCTTACTTGTCACATTGCTAAATTTCCCACGCGTGACTTGCCCCCACGCTGCGCAACTCGCGCGTAAGTAGAGCGGAGATCGTTCCATTGTGTTCCGAGCATCCGCACATACACACGCTCCACGGCCACGCCCCCTTCGCACTCGACGATACGGTAAAGATGATTCCATGATTCGAACACGAACACAACACACTCCACTAACTCCCGGAAAATCCCCGCCAGCGCGGCTAACACTGAACTGAAATTCCGCCATGTGGTCGTTGTTCTCTTTCCGTCATCGTCTCTGACGCGTCGTCCAGCCACCTCCTCGACTGGACCCTGCATGCTAGAACCACAAATGGGTTAGTCGAGCCTGGCGCTGGCCTAGGCTAGGCAGGACTCGGTCTGCCTTTTTGCTACATGCATGATAGTGGTGGTGCGTCGTTCGTCTGCTGACTGACTGCTGACTCCACTTGCGCCACCATCTGACCGTACTAGGCAATCCCTTTGACGCTGCCCTAATCAGCTCCTTCCCCTCCCCACTTCTGCTGCCATTATAGTCGCATCTTCAAGTCTGTCAGGAAGCTCCTGGTGCGCCTCAGAGTTGCCCGTTTTGCGCCCTCTCCTTGCACGGATGAACATATCCCTTTGATGGCATATCACCCGACACTTTAGGCCAGGGTTGGCATCCGTACAAAGGCCGACCTATCAAGGAAATGAACTGCGCAGGTACGGTACTATATCTATATCTACACCATGACGAGAGCTTCATCATTCCCAAGTCAAGAAAGATGCAGCTAGTTTTACCGTCACACTAACCTAGATATTCATACACCCTTTGTCTTTTCACCCGGTTTTCCCATCCCTCACTCTCACCATAGCACCCTATTCAAATTCACAACTTACTTTTGCGATTTAATCATTAGAGGGTTCGTGCCTAACAATACAGGAGAGTGAATGTTGTGAGAGAATGCATAATTGTATGACGACACGGGAGTCTATCGCCGCCCTGTCGATCGATAAACGAGCAGCATGCCTGAATTTATTTAATAGTGTCTATCTATCTACGGTTTATCTACGAGGCCTTGCGAACTACTTCAACATGTATGTACAGTACTGTGGAGCCTCTCACTTCCAAGCCAGTTGTCAAGAGAGAAATGAGAAATTGCATTACCACCTTTTTTCCGAACCCCAAGCCCAATGACAACATGCCAAGAACACAAACCTGTACCGGGCCCCCCCTTTTTTTTTCCTTCCTTGCCAGTAGGGGGGCTCGAAACTCCGGCCGGGAAATCATATATGCTTCAATATTAATGTGATAACCGTGCCATGCGTGCTGCCAGCGCCAGCCGAGGAAAAGAAGATGAAGAATCAGGAGACAGAACGAAAAAGAATAAAGCGAGAAGAACGGAGCTGGGAGCTCGCTGCGATGCTGCGATGCGATGCGCGAGTTACTCTGAGGCCGAAGCTGGATGACGCGACTTACAGGCCGCCGATTGGGGAAAAAAAAGCAAAAAGCGCCGCCGCCGAGTCGCCGACGCGCCGCTATGATCTGACCCTGGATAGCAAAAATTTTCACTCTCTCACCATTTCTCACAATTGACAGGCATGGGGTCCTGGCTGACTTGCAATGCATGCTGGCATGGCAGCTACTCATCCACAGAACTAGAAGCGAAAAAAGCTAAGCCATCAACGCATCAAACATCACCCGTAGATCCCTCTCTACTCCATGTGTCAAAATGTCAAGGTATCCAGCCCCCCATATCCCACCACCTGTCTACCCAAACGTGAGAGATTTTCGCTTGACCTGGCCTGAGCAACGTAGTACGGCGGTAATCACTGTATTATAGAGTACATGTATACATGGACAGCATGTAACTTTTACAGGACTTCGCTGTTGTAAATACTGTATAGTATACTGTGCCTTTTTTTTAACCCTCTTTCTCCTTTTTGTTTTTACCACCGAATTATACATAAGAATGTGAGAGAAAGTTTAAAGAAGGGTCGTCGATACGACATGCCGATGGTACTATACGATGCTGGTAACATTCACATCTCGTAGCCTCAGGGGGGGCCCGGGGACTTTTCAACATCCCCGTGAGAAACCCAATCTGAGCCCGAGCCAAACCAGAAAGAAAACCAGAATCGCGCAGAACCGAACTCCCAAAAACGGAGATATTTATCGTAGTACGGTAGTATGATAGTAAGTTGGCTTAGAATTGAATGTATATTAAACACCAACTGGCACATCCGACATTAGCAACACAACAATATACTGTAGAAGCAAAAGCGAAAAAAAAAGCATTGACTGGAATAGTAATTTTGACATGGCTGCCATGCCCACCGGATCCAGAAACTTGAGGACCTTCTATCATAATCATATGCTGTAAGGCTTTTTTTTCCCCTCCTTTCCATCATGATATTCCATATTTCCTTTTTGGACACCGCTCCCGCCCCCCCTGATACGTATCTAGTACAGTAACGAGTTACGAGTTCAGTAAGTCAATCCTTCTTTTTCCCCGCGCCCTTCCCCGCGCGGCGCTCTCGGCGAGATCCGTTCATGTTATGATCACTGCCACTGCCACTGACTGTCATGTCCATCACACATTTTTCACTGCACTTCCTCCTTTCTTCACGCTTTTCACTCCTTGCCCTTGCCGCTTGCTTGCACGCGACCCCCTGGATCGAGCTTTCAATACGCTTATTATTATTATTATTATTATTACTTTGTGAAAAGGGGTATGTGCACGGGCACCTTGGTCCGAGTTGTAGAGACCAAAAAAAAACAGGTTACGCGTTCTCTGTCATCTGTGATAATCTTCAGAAGAAAAAAAAAACTTGTGACTGTGGCGTCGATACTACAGCCGACTCGGAAAAGAAGCTCTCATAACCCATCATGGTGCCTCTTTCGGAGCATGCCAAAGATATACCGTTCAACGGAGTGTTATCTGATTGGGCGGATACAGTATTCTACAAGTAGACGAAAGTAATCTAATCCACAAAATAATCTGTAACAAGCCTTCTAGTTCTGGATTCTGCGTTAAGTGGTAACTTACATGCATACGTCCCCGGAACGCGGTACAGTATACACGTTATAACTTAAGAGCTTCGACTCAGTAGTAGTATTGTAGTACTGGTACGCAGTGAGATTGTGCTGTAAAAATTGGGGGTCGCGCCGGAACGAACTGTAACCCGGGCCGTTTTTGGGTGATTGTCAGGTTTCTATACTGAGATAATTATAAAGTAGCATGAAGGCACACACAAATGGAGACGCGGGGACCTCCGAGGTTCTAGACACGCTTCGGATTCTCGAAAAGAAAAACACGGAAAAGGAATGTGGAATGTGATAACCGTAGGACTGTGCTGCCAAAGGGTGCGATGGATATGAACACCAGATCAGAGACCGAGACACCGGGCGGGAGTATTAAACCTGTAACTGTTTATCACTATCATGAGGCAGGCACCCAACTCAGGACGAAACTCACACGTCTTTCCTTCTTTCAAGTTCTAGGGTGACAAAAATGATTGACTGGACGTCCAAACATGATGTCTTGGATGGCATTTGTTGCATTGCATTATTTTTTTCACCATCAAATACCGTAGATGACATGGGATAAACCCTTCTCCCTACGCATAATGCCACTGGCAGCCGTGCCTTCACATACACGGCCAAAAACTCCCACCCCCACGCAAACAATAAAGGGGAAGCTAATAATATTTAATGAGAGAAGGGTCGAATATGAGCGACATTATTGCGAACTATTGAACTATAGTCCCTATACACCATAACGGCCAATCAAAGACTGCAAGAGTAGTACGCACAATTGCAAGTAAAGTTTACGACGAAACGAAGGCGACTCGAAAGAGAACCAATAAAAGCAAGCGAACAAAAAATTACGAACAATCACATATGCACACCTTCGCAACAACCTCTTTACAGCATGGATGTCCCTGCTTTAATAAGCTCAGCAGATTCCTGAGAGCGTAGGGTGATCCGGCAGGGGAAAGGTTTCGGATGGCTATTGATATTAGTTCATACGTGAAAGGCACGCACAAAAGAGAGCGACAATCAGCGATAATAATGAGACAAAGCGCCACAAGACAACCATACCTTACGAACCCTGTCAACCAGGACGCAGAAGAACGAAAACGAAGGGGAAAACGTCAGCACACCGATGAAGCGGGTAATGATCCCAAAAGAATTGTTTTTTAAAAGCCGGGCGTCAAAAAATGCGCAAGCAGCGCGGGATACAAAGACGGAGCCATAGCGGTACAAGAGTGACGACATACCTCCGGTGAAAGCGGGATCGATCTGCACGTCCTTTCCATCTTTATCCTGTGCCCTCAGGTCAAACACGGACAGAATCGACGAGACGGTGATGAAAATCGCCGCGGTAGAATAATGAACTCCCAGGCACGCGCGTCGGCCGAATCCGAACACGGGAGATTCGAGTGCCGGGGAAGGGCCCAGATACCGTTCGGGGTTGAATCGTTCGGGATGGTCGTACTGTTTCTCGTTCATGCTCATCGCCCAAATGTTCGGAAGAATTATGGATCCCTTCGGGATACGATAGCCTACATACACACAACAAGATTTTCAGTTATACGTTTTATCTTTTCTTGGAAAGCCGGGATGGAACTGGGCTGTTTGGTAGTAGATTGGTTTTTACCTTGGACGACGTCATCTTCGCTGAGGCGGTGCGCAATTCCGAGTGGCGTTGGCGGGTGGAAGCGTAATGATTCTTTGATGGTCGCTTCAAGGTATGGCAACGAAGCACGATCCTCAAAATTCGGCAGTCGCTTGCGACCTACGACCGCATCAAGCTCAGCTTGAATGCGTTTTTGCACGTGGGGAAAGAGGACCATAGTCAGTAAGAACGTAGTGATACTAGACGTCGTCTGGTGAACCGCATGAAAAATTTTAAATGCTTCTCGCTTCTAACACTTTGTGGCGTGTCTTTCTACTTACCGACTCGGTTCCAGCTGGCAACAACAATAGAAGCACTCGTGAGCCCACGTGCATTCGGAGTGATTAAATACCCGGAAGGAGGCTCGCATACGTACCGCCATAAAGCGATCCAGCGGCCCACTTTATAGTGTATTCGTATTCCTCGCGTGTCATCTCCTTGGGCCCCTCGCTCGAGAGAAGCGTCCCGATAAGCGAGGCCATGGAGTCCTCGCTGTTCATCGCCTTCTTGGCTGCATCAAATGCACCATCTACCATGTGCTCTCCGCGGGCTTTTGCGACACGAGCAAGACGTTTGAAACCTGCACCGGGGAACCACTCTGGGATAAAACGTACTGCCAGGTCACGTGAGCATGCGCAGCACGTCAACATCAGCGTCGTTACGTACACGCAGGGAATGCGTCGACTAAGAAACTGCCGGGGATGACGGCATTCTGAATAACTTCGTGTGTCTCACGGGAGAGCTTCACATACTGTAGGGTATGACCGGTGTGTGTCAGATCAACGGGCAAAATCCAGAAGCAACGGGGTATTGAGGCCATTGACACTTACCTCTGAATCGGGTGAGGTGATCCTGATACCGTAAGTGTTTTCAATGATGTTCTTGCCAAGCGCGCTGTGATCACGGGATCAGAATATACGGTCGAAGAAGCGGTGGGAGGTATGGAAGACGCGTCACGTACTAGCGAATTGCACCGATATGATTATTCGGACGCACTAGGAGCTCCTGGAGGAGAAGACGTGCGTCCATAAGTTGACTGGGGCGAAAGGCTTCTGAGGATATGCGGTTGAGACTCTGTTGTGTGACGCGACGCATCGCCTTCCAATGCTCTCCGTACGGCGCAAGCACGATGCTTGGCGTAAAGTTCATGCTACGAGCAAGAGATCGTCATCAGGAAGCTCCACTATGGGCGCGGGAAGATCGGGAAGCGATCAAGGGGGAAAAAACACCCACAGTTTTCCTACCATGGTGAGAATCGGGCGATCCGAATAAGATGCTTGGCTCATTAGATTGGAAGCAGTGTCATAGTTGCAGATGATGACGATGTGCAGTCCGAAGATCTTGATGTGCATGAGATCACCTGCGCATTACAAATTAGAGAGGTCGCACGATCGCGGTGGTGATATTAGTAGTGATGGGTGACGACCAATGATGGTTGTAATGATGATCCTCGTAATTCCGAGCATACGTGAACACACACGCACACCCCAATCACAAAGACACGCGCAGTCGGTGCGTTTTGAATCACATAACATACCGAACACTTTGCTCCACTCTGCAAAAGGAATCCAAGCGGATTCGAAAGGCCAGTCAAAGAGGTTGTCGATGAGCGGCCAACCGCGTGGACCCGGTGGGAGCGGCAGGGCTGACGCTCGACGACGGTGGATCAGGAATATTACAGAGAGTATTGCCACTAGGACGTAAATGGCCTCGAGGGCGAACATGGTGAATGAACGAAGAGTGATGTGAGCTTGCGGGCGAGGGGGGCGAGAGTGGGATAGAGGACAAGAAGAAAAAGGAACGCGAGAGCGGCCTGAGCCAAGGTTAAAAAAGACGAGGGTCAAACAGAGTTCAGGTGGGCATAACAATTAAGAGCGGGACGAATAGAGCACGTAGTCTTGTATGTATGTATGAGCCTAAACCAGATTTGACCCCGGCCGCCCTTGTGTATACTGTATGGGGCAGGCAATGAATGTTTCACCCCCGTCAATTGGCAATTAGGTCTTTTTTGTGGTCCGTGTATGCGCTGTGCTGGAGTAAAACGTGGGGATTGGAGGGATATGGCGTGTCTGGAACGTGTGGATTGATGAAGCAGAGTGGTATTGGTGCCGCCTGTGTGTGTTCACAGGCTTGTCTGCCTGGCGATGCATTCGTGTCGCGACCGACATTTGATGAGATTTAGCCATCTCGGTCTCATAGACCGTGACACATCAATTCCCACGATCATCCTCGTCTCGTCCACACAATAGACTGAGTGCCGAGGGCGGTGTCAAATCATCTGCATTGAGGTGCATCCGGTCTCGACATAACAATGTGCCCAGGAACAGTATCTGCAGCAAGTACCGGACACAGCAATATGGCCATTGTGGGAGGGAAGCCTAGACCACGTAGAATCAGTACATTACAGTACGATGTTCCTAGTGGGGTGGCATGCTACCAGAGAGTGACCAGGGTGCAGCCCCACCAACTGGCTTACTCGGACGTGTTCGTTGTACTGCTAGTGCTAGTCACAAAGGATTGCTGACGAGATGAGTCAATCAGAAGTGGGCCGCGTGTACGGGCCGTTGCAATGGTGGCGGCCAGTGGCCGGTGGCAAGGGCAAGAGTGCTAAACCCGGAATACTACAACCTGGCCTTGAGCGGTCGTAGTCATCTCCCACAATGTCTTCTCCACCCCTCTTTACGCTCTCCAATGAACTCCTCATCGAAATATTCTCCAACCTTTCCCCCTCTGACATCCACGCATGTCGGGGTACATGTCGCCAACTAAACGAACTCATCGTCAACTCGCAGCAGCTCCAATACGTATCACGAACCGCCCTTACCGGCGTCTTCGATCCACTCGGTCCAGGCCTATCCCTTCCCGACCGTCTCATTGCACTGGAACGATGGGAGACCGCGTGGATGGAGTTGGATCTCCGTGAGCCGAACGCCAGCATCGATGCGCCCGTCCCGACCAAAAGTGGGCCACCCGTCGAGTTCTCCTTTGGACGATATTTCGTCGTGATCCGTGAAGGATACGGTATATCGGCAGGATACTCGTTCCTCGATATGCACGCTAGGTCATCCACACACACCAATGCCTCACAATGGACGACCATCGATATCAATACCCCGAACGTCCTCGTGTTCGCCTTTGCATCAGAGCTCAACCTTGCCGTTGCCATCTCGTGCGTAATATAGCTAGTCCCCGCTCTCTTAATCCGCCGTCTTGCTAAAGCTGCGTCGCATAGGGCACCAACCTTTATAGATCGCCGAAGAATAACCCTGACGATCAGCCCCATGTGGTTCAGCACGGGAAAGCCACACCCATTGGCATCTGAGCCAAAGTTGGAAATCACTGTCACAGGTGCAGCTGCGCATAATCTATCGGATACGGAGGTTATCGGCGACTACATCTTGTATTGGGTTGGAGCGCCGATGTATTCCCGAACGAACGAAGGTACGCTGTGCAGCATCTACCTGGTTGCATGGAAGGAAGGATGGGTAACTGAGGTGCGTCTGTGCCCTACACCCTTGACCCCACCCCGATACTAGCCAAAAGCAAAACAACCTTCGTTTCTTTTCCCCGTAGCTTCGCTCCTCCCGCCCAGGGAAGTACGGCTCAGTGTTATCAGTACTATCAGAGGATATCATCCTACTGATTCGACTGCGTGAACCGGCGCTCGAGCTGTGCCGACTAACCAATATCGGAGATCGTGAAAAGGCCTCTCTTGAAACGGTCCGCGTTCTAGACCTCCCGGAACTGACAGTAAGCGCGTCCTTACGTTGGGCGACCTGCTTCGGCGAGCACCCGGGTCACGCACTCTTCTCGAAATACCGTCAACAACGTCCACCACCAAACCTGTACCCTCTCCTGTCCACAAACTCCGGCTCCGGTAGCTCAACCTCTACCGGTGGACAGCCAGATGGCAGGATCGGTGCACGGCGCCGTTTACGCTCGGTGCCTAGGGATGGGATCATCAGCGTAGTGATGCAAGTGAACGGATTATCGGGATACTTTCGCACGATCGATCTCACAGTGCGATGTCGCACATTACTCGAATTCGCTGACCTCAACACGGTAGCGGGTGGTACAGCAGAAAGCGGGACCGAGAGCGTGCTAGGATGGGAGAAATGGGGACCTATGAACACGCGTATCCTAGAGCATGACTCGCTCACTTGGGGCTCGCTCGTCGGGGAGCGGCGGGCGACGGTTGGACAGGTAGCGCCAACGCGGATCACGATGCGGGATTACAATCCGTTCCGTGTGCGTCGTGCGCTTGAGATGTTGGCTTCGCGTGGGGCTGGTCCCGGGAAGGAGGTCACGCTTGAGTGCGGGAGTGTCGTAAAAGTGGTCAAGGAGATGTCGTCGTATCGTGGTGGGGAGTGGTTCTGTGACGATATCGAGACGGGCTTGCCTTACGTTGAGACTATCACGCCGTACCCTAGATGCGAGGGTATTTTCATGGATGAGGATAATTTGCTGGCGGAGGTGCGCACGGAGGTGAGCACCAAGTTCGACGTTTCTCTACAGATGAGTTTAACTGATTGATGGATTGACTTTGTTTACAGGCTGGTGAAAGAAAGTTCTATTTGCATTCTTTGTGACAACACGACCCAATACCGATAACACACATAGAGAATGGTACTGACATGAATATACAGTATGTGTAAAAGTAAACAATGTACTCAACGGGATTGCGGGCGCTCTAGGTGTTGTATCAAGCGGTTCGCAGAGCACATTTTGAGTACTATACAGTATGAGGCAAGATACCACCGGCTGTTCACTGACATCTTGCCTGAGGTTAACTATTTACTGAATCCACCAAATCGATCCAAGTACAGTGGACAAACAATACATATGTACATGCATTGCGATATGCCTGAGACGCACTTGTCGGGGAGAGGCCTACAGGCATTATTTCATTCGGGTTAGGGTTAGGGGGCCGGTGCTATCTCGCTCACACCCTCTCTGTATTGTGATCAATCTTACATTTCCTCATCCTCGTGCTTTTGACGATTGCCACTGGTTCTCACATCACCATGAGCTCTGTCATTGATCTCGAGGCTCAACAAGTTGCCCAGGCCGTGCCACGTGCCGGTGCGTTCAAGCTTTTCCCATCTTTCTCCTCGCCGTCGAAGTGGTAACAGCTCACAAAGAAGATGTAGAAGCCGAGACGCACGAAATGGATATCCTCTGGAGTCATGCTAGCCGTGTCGCAAGTTCACTGCCGTCGGTGTCTACTGGCCAAGATATCAACGACGAGGCACAGTCCGTTGTCCCGCAGGCTGAAGGTGTTACAGGATCCGGCGGAAGTGATGCCCCTGAGATGAACGTTGACCAGTCCCGCAATAGCCATGATATCAGCGGTTCTACCAGCGATAGGCCAAGTCAGGCAGAGTTACCGATTCCGGCGATTCGTGCGTATTTCCTCACGATTGTAGAGATCTCGATGGCCTGACGAATGTAAATATAGCCGTGGCTTATAATTCATTCGCTGACTTTGGGCTTCCCAATATCACCTCTGACTCCGAATCCGATTAACAACCTGAAAAACTACTTGAAGAACCACGCATGATAGGAGACTTCGACGGCGGTGCTAGCGAATTCTGGAAACTCTTAGAGATGAAGCCAAGAGCATTGATGATGCCCGGATAAATACCCTCAAAGACGGCATGGACAGTGCCCTTATATTCGTCCGTTCATATTCTATCCGTGCCCCATTATTGACTTAGTTATGCTAATGCGTGCCCCACAGGCTGGTTTATTCTCTGCTGTTCTCACAGGATTCCTGGTCGATAGCAAACAAAACTTGAAACCGAGCCCGCAGATGAAACGTCTATTACCTCCGACAACACTCTGCCATCCTCTCTCAGATTTCCGTGCAACTATCCTCGATTACCCCACAGATTACCATTCCTTCCAGTCCACCACCTCCTTTCCCTCGATTCAGTCCATTGGCATCTGACGTCCGTGTCAATGCTTTCTGGTTCATGGCCCTCGCCTTTAGCCTTCTGGCAGCACTCCTGGCAATCCTCGTTCAGCAATGGGTTCGCAATTATATGCACGTCTTCCAACGATACGAGGATCCTTTGAAGAGTTCTCGACTTCGGCAGTACTTGTATGAAGGATGCGAAAAATGGAACATGCCAAAGGTGGCGGAGGTTGTCCCTGGATTTCTGCACGTCTCCCTATTCCTATTCTTTGCAGGACTTGGCGACTCGCTACTAAATATCAACACAAAAATTGGTCTAAGCACGGTTATTCCCATCGGCGTCGGTGGCCTGCTGTATATCTTCACGATATTTGCTCCTATCATATATCCGCAATCTCCCTACCAGGCTTTATTCTCTGGGATTCTGTGGTATTTGACGCAGAAGTTGCGTGGCTGGAAATTCAGGGATCGCGGATCCGATGGAGAAATGAAATCTGTGAGCGCAAACATGGCACAAGGACAGATGCAGCTTGCAATGGAAGAGTCGGAAGCACGCAAGGGCCGAGATGAACGGGCAATTCGATGGCTGATTGACAATCTAACGGAAGATACGGAAATGGAAAAGTTTTTGTCAGCTATTCCTGGCTCGTTCAACACGGACTGGGGCACAGAAGTCTGGAAGAGGGTGGGCAAACACCAGGAGAGTGAGGACGAAAGCCAGGATGAACCTGTTGCAAGGCCACACGGGGATACAACAGCTCACCAACCTTCACTCTCTTGGAGCATCCGCAGCGTCCTTAGACCAATCATTTACCTGGTTAGGAAACCCGCTTTCCATAATCTTACCCATGCAACGACACACTCACCTGTACCACATCCACCTAATGTTCATCCGCACTCTACCACTGCGCATATCCGGGGAGAGAATGTTGTGCACGATCTCAGCACACGTGTCGCCCGCTTTGTAGAGATATGCAAGAACCGGAAACTTATTTCAAACAACGATGGCCTGTGGCAGAAGCGTACGCGTGCCTGTATCGAGGCCACTGCATCACTTGTATGCTGTACCAATGCCAAACTTTCCTGGTTTGGAGGCATTTCGGAGCTGCTTGGAGATGTCGGTAGTTCTGAAAAGATAAGGGAGCTGTCGTTGGCAGGAAGGGACGAGTTGTTTGTGATGCGCTGGACCTGCCTTTCACTCGTGGCTATTCGACCGATTCTGGCAGACAATGGGGGAGTGCAGGTTCATACGACAGAAGTGATGCAGGGGTTTGAAAATGCAGATGACACTGGCAACGACGACGCCGTGGCAGGTGCTCAGAAGATTGACAAGACCCTTAAGAAAGCAAGTGATTGTCTATTACGGTTATATGACGGGCTGCCCTATCCAGGTACAGAAAACCTGACAGAAGAAGTAAAAGAAATCCTCCGTGGCCACGAATCTGAGATCTCAGAGCTGGAGCAAATCAATATCGAATCTGACCGCCTTGAATGGGTAGATTCTTGTATAATCAACGTGCAAAGTTCCATCAAGTACCATTCTCATCAGATCATTTCCCAATTTCCTGGTGTTCTCGATGACTTCGACCTTCATATTCATTATAATGGAGCACATATCGAACCTATCCCCTTCAGCCGCCTTGTCAAACGGTCCCGCGATCTTCGTAAACTGCAATTTATACTACCAGCGCAGACTCTCAAGAGCATGTGCTCCCCTTCCCTGACACTCCGCAAGATTCTCGAAGGACAATGGGATGCCGGTGCGTATACAGAGTTGCTGAACAGCCTGGGAAACTTCAACTTTACGTGCGGTTGGGAGGGAGATAAGATGCAGCGACAGTTATGGTGTATGCAGGATTTGCAGGATGGAGGCGGGCTTGGCTTTACAGTCGAGATTTTCTTCCTTGCCTTCTCGCGGCTGCTATCCACATCTTCATCAAGGGAATCCCACTCTGCACTATACACCGGCACGTTCCGGACCATTACATCTGACTGGCGCAAGCACAAAGACTGCCCTGGAACACAAAAACTCCTTCTCCATATCGCCACATCACGTCACTTTAAGTTTGGATGTTACCCTGCTTACATCATCGAGGAGTTCTTGTTATTACTAGGCAACATTTTCGAAGGACAGACAGGCCCACATATCGATGAAGCAAGACAACGGTTAAAACACGTCAGAATCTTTGGCCCTATCGAGAGAAGGTTTAGGGAACGGGTGTTAAGGGTCCTCACCCCCGGGCAGGCACAGTCATTGGCATCGTAACATTTCTATTCGGTATTCAGGATTCTGTGCAGCCTAGATATCTGATGATACATTTTACTACATGCCGAATACACCTTAAAGATTGTTCTCTTCAGTTACGTTAAAAAGAAGCTGCCAACCTTTTTTTACCACTAGAACTTGCCAGGGCACAGCCACAAGCGGATTCAACCGTGTGCAGCAGCAGGAACGGAAACGAGAATGGGAGTGGGAACAATGCTCAGTCTCACGGTACCGTAGGAGCAATAGGGCCCTGCTAACTCGCGTGTCCTGGAACTATAATCCATACAGTACCGGATGCAGCGCGTGCTTGCGTTGTTAGGAGGTCACGCTCGAATGCGGAAGTGTGGTCAAGGTTGTTAAAGAGCCGTCATCGTATCGTTGTGGCGAGTGATGGACCTCATCGATTGTAGGATAATGATTACAGTAATCAAGTGGTTAATTCTTCTTATATTATCGGTGGCAGAATTGAACGCGGATACCACAAAGATAGCTAGAAGACTGACGAGGGTGTCAGCTAGTACACATAGTAGATTGGTGAGCATCTATTGGTGAGCATCTCGGCTGCTGCCGGGCCAGGCTTGTGGACAGTCACAATCACCATCCCCGCGCATCCACTCCATCTACCCAAAGAGCTCCTCGAAAATCCTAGTCCTCATATGTCGAGATAACGCACAGTCCATACAAGCCTGCCGCCAAACCTGCCGCACGCTCAAAACGATCATCGCAAATACAGCTCAGTGTCATCAGTACTATCAGAGATCATCCTGCTGATTCGACTGCGTGAACTGACGCTCGAGCTTTGCCAACTAACCAATATCGGAGACCGTGAAAAGGCTTCTCTCGAAACGGGCCGCGTTATTGACTGACAATAAGCGCGTCCTTACGTTGGGCGACCTGTTTCGGCGAGCACCTGGGTCACGCACTCTTCTCGAAATACCGTCAACATCCACCGCCAAACCTGTACCCTCTCTTTCCCACAAACTACGGCTACGGTAGCTCTACCGGCTCGTCTACCGGTGGACAGCCGGAACGCAGGATCGGTGCGCGCCGCCGTTTATGCTCGGTGCCTAAGGACGGCATCATCAGTGGAGTGATGCAAGTGAACGGGTTATCAGGATACTTTCTCACGACCGATCTCACAGTGCGATGTCCGACATTACTCGAATTCCCTGACCTCAACGCGGCAGCCGGTGGTACAGCGGAAAGCGGGGCCGAGAGCGTGCTAGGATGGGAGAAATGAACGGTGGCCGATTAACACCCTATCCTAGAGCACGTCTCACTCACTTGGGGCTCGCTCATCGGGGAGCCGGCGGCGGGCGACGGTTGGACAGGTAGTGCCAACGCGGATCACGATGCGAGATTATAATCCGTTCCGTGTGCATCGTGCGTTTGATATGTTGGCTTCGCGTGGGGCTGGACCTGAGAAGGAGGTCACGCTTGAGTGCGGGAGTGTCGTAAAAATGGTCAAGGATATGTCGTCGTATCGTGGTGGGCAGTCATCAGCAAGATGACACGCACCTAGATCACTAGAACTCTCTAGAATCTCTAGAGTGACAAGGAATAGGCACTCTAGTCACGCTAGTCAGTGCCCTAGTCACACCATGCATTCTACTTATAAGTTAGTTACGACAGAGATACGAACTATATCTAGAACTACGCCAGTAGCAGGGAACACGTATCTAGTCACTCTAGGTCTTCTAGACGGCATAGTTTTGCATAGGATCATGAATGCTATTAATTTTTTTACAAAGGCTATTCTATGATCATCAGCAAGTGCGCGCTCCACTGGCAACTGCAGCACCGTGACAGCCAACTCTCTCCCTCACCCCTCAGGCTCCGAGTCAGGCTCCGGCCCTCCTGCACAAGCCAAATGGCCACCGAAGTATCCCCCTCTCCATATGCGCCGCCTCATGCCTTATCACGGGAAACTCGCTCATTAGCAGATGAAGAGTTGCGGGTCAATATGATACTTGAGTGGGATGCAGCACACGTGACGCTTAGAATGTCGATATCGTTGCTGTTGCTGTTGCTGTTGTTGATGCTGGGTGACAAGCGAGCGGTAGATGGAGGATGGTTGAGTGAAAACACAGAGGATGGCGGCCAAGTGCGACAGCACCGAGGTATTTGCGGGATGGATTGGATTTGAGGATCAAGGACTCGGATGGTGTCCTTTCAAGTAAGTCGACCAGTACTGAGCAAAGCGTTGAATTCGAGGAGGGGAAACACAAGGAGTTTCGCGCTATGTGGCGGCGAGGAAGCGCTGGGGAGATGGTGATGGGCGCATTTTCCCCCTTTCTGGACATGGAGGCACTCACGAACGATGCTCTTACCTTGAATTGGTCCCCGTCATCGCAGACGTCGATTGAGGCCTCTAGATCACTCGCATAACGATCCTGGAATGAGCGTCGTTGGCTAATTTTAGTCGAGATGGGCAGTAAATCCACTGTGAGGCAGCTCAAGACGGGATATACAGGCTGGCTGAGGGGGTGGGAGATCACAGCCTGCAAGGTCGCGTTGGTGTTCTAGTGCGAGGTTTTGGATGATGGGAACTCAGGAAGGCCAGAGTCTTAGGAAGGGGGTGAAGACCGCGAGACAGAATGTCCATTCAATTGTCATTGCCTAAGGTGCGGATGAAAAAAGAAATAAAGGAGGGGGGCGCATGGTTGACGGGCGCTCCGATGCGGACGGTCTTTCCGACACCTCACAGATTTTGGTCGGGTTCAAGATGGCATTACGTCCTCAGAACTTGAACATAAGACAAAGATCGAGATTTCAATGTGACTAAACATGAGTAGTAGAAGATGATGATTGTGAACTGTCGCCTCGCGAAAACAAACCTGAAGTATGTGATATTGACTCGGAAGATGATAGCAATGAACCGGCCACGCGTGGGTCGTCCACCGAGAATGTATCAACCGGTAACCGTATCGTAGTGCATGTGGTACGTGCATGAGCACATGCGTTGAATCGACGCACTTTCATGCTCCAACTGATGGCCCATGCAGTTGCAAATACGATACTGATAATGTTGATAAAGTTGGTGACAAAAATTATGTACGCCCCACTGAACCATTGCAGAAGGAGTGCGGCAAGCACAATCAACGTGACGTTAATGGTAAGTCTGATGATGCAAATGTCAGCTAAAGGCCCGCAACAGCGATGGGCCTGGGCATGCATGGGATCATGTAATTTCCGAGCGCGATGGTGAAGATAGTAGGGGCGATGTCCTCTAGAACAAGATCTCAGTCAGTATGTGATTGTTGATATAAAATGCTTACTACCATGTGCTTTGCGTTTGTGATAGCCATGTTGATAGAGCTTGTACAGAAATATTGTCGACATAAACCTACAGAAATTCTACTATTGAGTACATATGTGCAGTTAGATGAGAAACGTACGAATTATCGGCCACCTGCAGCCCCAAGAGTGCAACGATCCAAGGCCCATGACCCCACACCAGTCCTGGAAGAGTCGCATAGCTGGGACTGTTGAAGCAGGTGGTGGGGTAGGTAATGAGAAACGCGATGAGGCAGCCTAGACGCGCGGCCTTCCAGAGAAACATTGGGGTAAGAATCGCGAATAGGGTTGAGTGTGGAGTTGATTGAATCGGATAGAACAAAAGAATGCGGACAAATGAAATTCCATTGATAAAGATGGGTGGGCCAAGGAGTATGGCAATGACAGCGAGGGCAAACGCATGTGAGACGGGTTTATCGGGGTGGAGAATGGCGTAAGAGTTCAGACAGACGAAGTAGACGGCTTGACATGCGCCAAGGAGACATGCAAGTATGTTTAAGATAAACACAGGGCGTCTTCTTGACTCTGTGGGGGTGAAGAAAAAGAAGATCGTGACTATGAGTATAAGGATTGCACCGAGAGGAGTGACCATCAGAATAACAGCCAAGAAATGATGAAGGGAAATGACACCATTGGTGTCGACTTGAAGGGAGGACATGCCAGTGATGATGATCGCTATGGATAGACGAGCGATGAGTTGTACAGGAAAAAGAGGGAGAAAGGACGTATAGAGCGGGCATAGCGGGAAAGCCCAGATTAAGGCTCGAACTCAAAAATTTGTGGGAGCCGCCTATGGGGCCATTTTACCACGAGGACACTGGAGAATGAGCGGTAGAAGAGGCTAGGGTGAAATAACTTGACAGAAGTGGAAGCACCGCGGCGACTTCATTCTGGAATTGGAAGCTCTGTGGAATAAAAGAGGGATGAACCGATGTCCACGCACGAAGCTAAGCAGCATGGGGAAGAAAAAAATGGAAGCAGTGGTGCGGATCAACAACCTCGACATGTAACTCAGGTATCACACGCTGACAGTGACTCCGAGCTGAAGAGGGGGGCACTACTGTACTAGGGAACCCTTAGTCTGAGTTGGTGCAAGAGCAAGGACCAGATTGGAGAAGGTTTTCATTCATGGGGAGTACTACATCGGTAGAAGCAACAGGGAAACTATTTACTATAGTAGCTATGCGCATACTAGGTGACCCGCAGGCACCATCAAGTCCGTAACCGCTACCCACGGGTTATTACCAGTTGAAGTCCTTTAGTGCATCATCGTCGAGGTCGCCAGCGTTCATGTGTATCGGGGTTACCACCCCTCGCACCTACGCTTTGAGGGTCCTGGATTTATAGATTTTGATACCATGGAAGGACCTGTGTCTTCAGTTTCTGATTGAGTTGGAGAGATTTCGATGTAACGTTTGGTAGAAGGAAGCCTGTCAGCAGAGTGAAGTGATTATGGTTAGCAAAGCGACTCGTTAACAAACCTATGAATAACGTACAAAGGGGAACATCGATCACGGCCACGGTTGCACCAATCCTCATAGCCTTCCTCGAAGGGTGTAGAGGGCCGTATATCACAAGCACAGGCGTCCACTGACACTGGCAGAACACAGTCTGAATTCGGCCCACATAAAATTACGATCGACTCGGCAATGATTGTGAGGGTCATCAGATGTTTTGTATCCGCATCAACGTGATAACCATCAAAATAACCTTCGATGAAGATGTGAGACTTCTCAGTGGGGCGTTGTTGGGGTCCCACTGAATCTTTTGGGATTGACAGTGGTGCGGCATGTGATTTGTGTACGATTCGTATTTGAAGTTGCATCGTAGTTCCAATCGAGGAAATTCGTAAGTTCTTGATGTACTGAGACGTGGAAAACTTTGGATTTGCTGCAGCGCGAGAATACTATTCCCACAAGCGAAACCTTCAGTTTCCAAGCCATTTCGTGCGGCAGCGCAGTCGGCACGGGAAACCACTTGAAAGGCATTATTATTATTTAATGCAAGATAGATACAATGTGACGCACCGAAGTAATGTCACCGAATAACAGAGGCTGTTTCCCTTGTGGCATGAAATGGAAGAAATCTGGGATTATTCGTGCAAACTGTAGGTCAGTTAGAAGGGAAACTGAAGCGCATGAGAATCAAAACTCACTTTAACAGTTGCCGACACCTTGTAGGAAACGAATGCCTCGAAAGATTTACACTTAACGTTATCCAGCCGTAGTATAGCCTTCATCGGGTCTGTGTAGGAGTTCACAGGGACGTCCGCATCGAATTCTAGCGTAAACCCAGCTGCATCGATATGACGGCGATATGTGAGAACCAGGGGTCCTGTAAAACTTGCAACCATGACAGGCTCGGAGTGCGAGTGGAAACGAATGCGATAATGCAAGGCCAGCCAAGGGAGTGAGTGATCTATAAGGGAGGGAAGTGCACCCGAGTCGGTGAATGGACAGGAGCATTAAAGTGACGCAATACACGCTGGCAATCGGACATGTGGGGCGGCGGCTGAGATCAGAGGATGTAATAAGGAAGGGATGTGTGCTTCAGTGAATTGACGGAGAATCTGGAGCGTGTTAAGCGAGGCAACATGTGAGGTGGCGGCCGAGATATGGGAGATGTACGGGTGGAGAAAGGGAGGCATATGCGATGTAAATCTATATTCAGGCATGGGTTATTGTCCTCATGCCGCATTAATATTCTCATATCAGATCGATTCGATTTGCTCGGTTGCTGAGAAATAACCTTACTGAGGTTCGCATCCATGGGAAAGTCTGTCTCACCGCCTGTACCGCATTGCCAATCAGCCCATCAACCCGGACGACATAGGCCATCCGGTCAACTCCTACATCTTCTATATTATAAACGACGTGGTTTGAGTGAATCTTGCTTCTGATTGGCTGAGGATTTGGGACAATCTTGCGTGTGCAGATAGATGACTCACAGTGCTGACTGATCATGATCGGAATCTTCGTACGCTGACTGATCCAGCGCTGACTGATCCAGAATATATCAACACGTGCCGGGAAGCATCGACTGCATGTCTTAAAAATTCAAGTGCTTGTAAGAGGAGCTATGTAGCGATGCGGGACGTAAAAGAAAAGGGTGTCTACAGGGGCACTCTTGCCTCTCGCTTCTATGCCTCCGAACGCCTCGGATTGTTACGTCACTAGGCTAGCTGGGCCCGGGTGCATCCAGCCAGCAGGATCATATTACATTTCTATTTCTACCTTTCTCGACGGTCTGACTCAGCCTTGGTTTCTATTTGCTCTTGGCTAGCTGGGCCCGGGTGCATCCGCTGGCTGCTACAGCTGTGTGCTCGGAGCCGGAACAATGGATCAATGGATCCGGGACGGGACTCGGAAGTCCGAATAGCCGGAGCGCTTAACCGTACAGTGTAGATTAGATAATAAATTATAAGAATCGCATACTCACGCGCTCTATATAGTCTGATCACAGACAATTCCGGCTACAGTATAATAAAACACTCATTTATTTGTAACACTGTTTTCCTCTCCGAGTCTTCAGCGCTTCAGCACTGGCATGCAGAAAATAACAGAGTACTCGTTTTTAGTTCCCCATCCGGTCAACTCCTACTAGTAGGAGCTGCCCATTTAATTCCTGTTTATTTAACCAGACGTGTCCATAACTTGCTTTCCAAAGTGCGCCAGTGTTTCAAGATGTACAAACCCCAGTGTCCCCACCCACATTGCCCAATTACATTCAAGACCAAATGCGGGCAAACATATCACATCTGCACTGTCCATTCTAGGCCTTTAAATCATCCTAATGATATGGCGCACGATGATCAAGAACACGAAGACCAACACTTCGAAGATGGTTTTGACGAAGGAAATTTTGCACTGATGGATACTAATGACTCGGACTTGCACCTGCCGGTTGGACAGAGGATCGAACATCCCCATTTAACTGGTATGTGCTCAATCTATTTTGACAAGAATGTATGGACCATTGAATAGACAAGTAGCACGTCCATGCGATGAGGCTGGCAATTTCCTGGCACCAGGCAGTCCACCTCCACCACGAACGACGGCACAACATGGAGACTGGAGTCCTTTCAATAGCGAAGTACAATTCGAGCTTGCAGATCTTTTGTATCGTCGTGCAGAACTGTCCACCACCAATGTTGAAGACCTTCTTGAGCTGTGGGCAAGATCTTTGGCCACATCTGGCACTCCTGCACCATTCAGATCTTGTCGGGAAATGCATACACTTATTGACTCCTCCAAGCTTGGCAACGCGCCCTGGCAATGCCTGGTATCACAACCTTCTGACGACGTTGATGAGCATGCACCTGAATGGAAGCGAAAATCATATGAGGTTTGGTATCGCGATCCTGATGCCGTCGTATCTGCAATGCTGGACAACCCCGACTTCAGGGGGCAGTTTGATCTGCGCCCCTATATCGATCTTGATGCAAATGGAAGACATCGCTGGAGCAATCTTATGTCTGGGAACATTGCCTGGAGACACAGTGTAAGTCACTAATTTCTTGCTGGGCATACTATATACTGACTCGGACGTCTACGCATTTAGGATGAGATCATGGAGTCAATCCCAAACGCAGAGGGTGCAATGTATTGCCCAATTATCCTTGGGAGCGACAAGACGATTGTATCCGTGGCAACTGGTCATGTTGAGTATCACCCACTGTACTTATCGATTGGGAATCCCCACAATACGGTGCGACGTGCACATCGTAATGCCATTATCCCAATCGCTTTTCTTGCCATACCTTTGGGTATGTGAGCGTTTTATAATTGTCCTGCGCATACAAAGTCTCAACGATGTAATCAAGGTGACCGCGGTTCCGATGACAGCGATGAGTTTCGAACATTTAAACGTCAATTGTATCATGCCTCAATTGGAGCGGTTTTAAGCCCGTTGCTCGAAGGGATGAAAGCGCCTGTGGTCCGTAGATGTCCAGATGGACATTTTAGGCGTGTGATATATGATTTAGCCGCCTTCATCGCTGATTACCCTGAGCAAGCCATGCTCACGGGTATTGTGCAGGGCTGGTGTCCCAAGTAAGTATATAAATTGTTTCCGTTACACTGCTCACCGGTATTATTAGATGTACAGCGCCGTCGACTGATCTCGATATTTGCGCAACTCGTCGAGTGCAGAGACATACAGACGATCTACTTGCCCTGATCGACTCCGAGACATTATGGACTGATTATGGAATCGATGATGGCATCATACCGTTTACTTCAAACTTCCCGCGCACAGACATTTACGAGATGATCTCGCCAGATCTCTTACACCAACTGATTAAAGGCATATTCAAGGATCATTTGGTGGAATGGGTGTGTAAATATGTAATCACGAAGCACGGCAAGAGCAAAGGAAACGACATCCTTGATGACATAGACTGCTGGTAAGATATCTTCCCAACTAGTAAGAAAAAGTTATATCTAATGCACTGGTATTTGGACAGTATTGCATCGATTCCTGTTTTCCCAGGCCTTCGTCGGTTTCCTCATGGACGCAGATTTAAGCAGTGGACAGGAGATGACTCAAAGGCCCTTATGAAAGCATGTCCTTCCTCTGCAGTTCACCCCTGGGCCACTGACGATTTTCTAACTTGAATTCATTTGCAGGTGTACATCCCTGCAATCATCGGCTATGTGCCTGACAAAGTTGTTGAGTGTCTGACTGCATTTTTGGATTCATGCTACATCGCCCGATGCCAGGACATCGATTCCAACGCATTAGAGGCACTTGATTTCGCAGTGGACAAATTCCGTCAGCTACGTGAGGTATTTCGGATTCCCGGTGTCTGACCAAAAGGCTTTTTACTCCCAAGGCAGCACGCGCTCTTCCACTACCACCACCTTATTGAAGATTTCAGAGCCCCAGGAGGCCTGTGTTCTTCAATCACAGAATCTCGCCATATCACGGCTGTCAAGAAACCGTGGCGCTGATCCAACAGGTATAATGCGCTGGGACAAATGTTGCTCGTCAACCAGCAGCTGGACAAACTCGCTGCTATGCGTGGCGACTTCGCAGCACGCGGAATGATACCAGCTGGTCATGCTGCTGGCAGACAGATAACGCACCTCCTCAAGCGCTCTCGACGCTCTCGACGGGTTTTCGATTATGAGGTGGAGGACAACGAACCCATGGACTCGGACTCGGAGGACCAGGATATTCTTGGGCATGTGATCTTGGCCCACACTCGTGGTACGCCGTTCAATCCTGTAGATGAAAGAAACCTGATTGGGCGAAGCTCGCAAGTACCCGCGGGACATAGATGAAATATCAACCTTCATAGGCGTGCCTAATCTACATGCGATGACTCTGGAATGCATTTCATCTCAGCTCGATACAACCGTCGATAATCTCTCTCCTCTCAAAAGCAAGATATCCATCTTTCACTCCACGATCGCAACCTATCATTCACCATGTGATCCAAGCGGTTTACATGGGATGCGACGTGAGCGCATCCGTTCAACTCGATCTTGGCTTGGCAAAGGGCCGCGACACGACTGTGCGTTCATTGTTGAGGACGAAGTGAAATCCGGGATGGCAGGAATGAATGTTGTGAGGGTCCGTCTTTTCTTCTCGTTTGAATATGAAGATGTCTACTACCCCTGTGCTCTTGTGGATTGGTTTAAGAGGGTGGGACGTGACCCTGTATCTGGGCTGTGGGTTGTTCATCCAGATATCACACGTGGCGGCAGACCAGACCAGTCAGTTCTGCATCTGGATTCATTCCTGCGGGGCGCACATCTAATCCCAGTTTTTGGCAAGCAAAAGTTGCCACATGATTTCCATTACAAGTATTCTCTAGACGCGTTTCAAGCGTTTTATGTAAATAAATACATAGATCACCATGCAAACGAGATCGCTTTCTAACGTAGAAATGTACATTCTCCATTTTCGATCGATGGGGTGGAACACGAGTTTGAAAATCACCCAACTGTGATGTATTAACTTCCATCTGCCAGTGGCGTCTCTGGCCCTTTGCGGCCTGCTCCTCCTCCTGCGTTAGCACCCGCAAATGGCATCCCCTTTCCCTCCGGGCATCTCTGGCCCTTTGCAGCCCGCTCCTCCTCCCACGTTAGCACCCACAAATGGCATCCCCTTTCCCTCCCGGGCGTCTCTGGCCCTTTGCGGCCCGCTCCTCCTCCCGCGTTAGCACCCACAATGGCATCCCCTTTCCCTCCCCCTGCCCCGCGTGCATGTCCCTTCGCTCCCACGTGTTCCTACTCCTACCCGCACGTCCTCCCGCTTCCGCCCCTTCCCCCCTTCAGTCTCCGCGCCTGGCACTCGTCCTTTCGCTTCCATCTCCTCCCCCTTCCCGCGCCCAGCACTCGCATTAACACACCCGGATGGCTCCTTTCCGGCGACATGTCTTAGAGAGTTACCATAACATAGTTATATATCTGTATACTGTATACATAGAGACAAAAATATTGGCGCCTATTTACGGCAGTTGAACGTTGAATAACCGCCACCATGACCTGGATGGGTAGGCGCACGTCCCTTCCATTTCTTTGACCCTGCTATTGCCTTATGATATAAGAAGCTGAATGAATGAAAATAACCGCTATATACTGGGGCGTGTCCAGAAGTCGATGAACTGTATTGTTGGAGCTCGGAGCTCCACTGGCGACCCGAAATTCTTTCATAAATTTTTATGTGCAACGGAATTTGGGGTGACAGGCCCTCGTAATGCCGAAGGTATTCTATAAGGCTCAGTCTTCCGTAAAGCATACCGCCCCCGCCCCACCTTTCCCACTTCCAGAGCTCACATGGCAGTCATCACGTGAAAAACAAATGCCACCACACGCCCAGGTGATGTCTTGCTGAGGAACAAGCAACTACGACGTACCCGACAACAGATTGAGGCGGATGAAGCTCACGCCAGGGAAAGGGCTAGAGTCACAAGCGAAGAAGCGGCAGCAAAACGCCGTGCTGTCCTTGGACGTATTGCACAGCTGGAGGATGACATAGCACGAGAAGACGCAGCTTTGCGCACGACGTCGATCAGGCCGGATCAACTCCAACCCAGGTATGTTACTGAGAGTCATCAACCAATCAACAGTCGGGTTGATGAGCGATACAGAGAGCCTGAGGAGCTCGGAGGAGAGGAACGAGATTTGCCAGATCACAGTCTTTCATCACAGTCAGTGGCACTGGCAACTGACACCAGTGATGACTCCGGCAGCAACCCAGGTGGCGACAGTTTCATCCCCGACAAACTTGACGAGACGGAGGAAGATGCGATGGAAATAGACTCCAATGAAGATACGAGTGGGGAAAGCATGCATCGCATTCGTGCTACTAGTAAAAGCAAGAAGGTGGCTATAACCGTTCACTACTGGCAACTATACATGATACTCATTCTTTGCAGGAAAAAAAGAAGCAAGGCGTTCTTAGAGCTGAGGTCAACATGATGCGAGATGTCATGGACTTGCCGTCGAGCAAGAAACGCAAGGCACCGCAGGACAATAGGTGAGTGCACCTTTATTCTATACAGCTAAACCAATCTCACCCCCTCCGTGCTAATACCCCAGTGTTGGCCACCCACGTGCGCTCAAGTGTCACAACGCTATGGAAGGGCTTTATTCAAATTGGAGAACACAAGCAAAACGCAGTGAGCTGAGATATACTGTGTCTAGCTCATCACCCCACTTATAGATATACTTTGCCAGGGTATAATGATCAACGAGGAGAAGATACCGGGGTGGTGCGGTTGGTGATGATCCGACGAGTGTGAAAGCTGGTCAGACCTCAGTCCCTCCACGTGTAACAAGAATTGTTCCTGCGCCTGTGGACTCTGAAGGGGATACTCCTTCAGATCTTGTGCAAAGGACAAAGGATGTGCACTACTTTATATTCTTCCATCGTGCGTATACTGACGGAGCTTGTTTTAGATGCATGTTCGGCTTGTTAAGCTCACAACGCCGTCAGCTACCACCAGTACAGAGGGTAGCCTGACTGGCGACATCGTCCGTGTGCCTAGACGTGACAAAAATTCTCGTCGTCGAAAGCAAAGGTATACTGTTGCTGACTTGCCCTTCCCTCGTGGTGGAAAATACACTCAGAACTGGCGTAAGACTTTCGTCCCGAATCTTCTGGCCTGGGCTGGATCCCGAGATGATCCATTCGGTGCTAATGGTCGACTGCATACGGAAGTTGCCAATATCTGGGAGCGTGCGTTCCCAAGTATCGGGCTGAAAGACACAGACATGGATATCCTGGTATATGTGGTATGTAGTTATCCATCAACGTCGTCATGATTCAAACTCTTGATTTTTCTCTAGTGTGAAAATGCGCTCAATAACTGGCGCAGCGGTGTCGGGAAAGCTGCCCATGCCGCAGTTGCCAAGTTTTTCGATTCTGATCCCAAGGCGTTTGGTCATTGAGAGGATCGTGTTGCATTCGTCTCAGATATCCTGGACCAGATGTGTTTTGTCTATAAACATCCGGATAATGTTGTAAGTGCAACTTAAGTTAAATAAGTTTATCATGTAGTCTATGATGGTGCTAATTGTGTGATTTAGTCTGGTCATGGAGCGTTCCGTTCCCACCTCCTTTTGGTGGTGTATTCATATCACCTTCGCAAGGTCTCTACACAGCTTGATAAGTACGGCAACCAGATCGGGGGCTGGCCCTCGCAGCCGCTGCAGTAAGTAAACCCATTTACTTTTTACTTGTACTCAAGTCACGCCCATATTTCAATTATCCAGGTTGAACGCGATCTTTGGCTTTTTGAGAGTGGTGAAGACGTGCTCAATAGCGGCCCCAGTCTCGGTTTTACGGAGAACCCCTGGGGCACGAAGGCCCACGATTTTGTCTCGTCAACGAAGAAGTTGCAGGATTCCCACTGGGCAGAAATAACCAATGAAATATTCGACCTCAAGCTCCTGGGCCGTGATGGGCAGCACATGGTCGACTCAGACGAAGATGACAACGGTGGTGATGACATTGGAGGGATGCGGGTGAACCCACGCGCACGCATTGATATTGACTGGTGAGTTCAACATTCAATGATGCGAAGTAAATGTCTGAGAAACCCTACAGATGAAACCGAAGCTTTTCAAGTTGGGCACTCGCAGGCCCCATGTGTTTGGTGTGCAATCTTTTTTACATTAGCCCTCATCTTGTCGTCCTGGTCCTCTGCCAGTGGGTCCGGGCCTGTGTTCTTGTCGGTAGTGAACGTTTGTGCCGGCCACTTGACATTTCTTGTTACACATATTTGTTATCAGACATTTAATAGATTTGAATTTGGCGTACTCTCACTACTCTGTTTAGTCATGAAAGTCACTGGCATACACGCACTCGTTTCCAGAACAATGCCAGAGTTCCGTTCAAGAACAAGAATTTCATCTGACACGAGATGGAATATCTACAGCTAGGTATTCCTAGCAATCCTAGGTATTATCTGTCACGCATCTCCTTAACTAACTAGAGAAATTCGTCACACTTCAGGTTTTACCAAATTGTAGATATCATCTATCACACATCTTTTTAACTATCTCAAGATATTTGTCACAAGCCAGGTTTCACCAACTCCTAGGTATAAACTTGACGACAAACTCTAGTTTTCATGTACCTAGTGCAAGGTATGTCTCTACTCTCAGGTTGGACTAGCAGTACCTAGCGCTACTAACTCTAGTACTGCTAGCAACATGTCAACTTGCTGATGGTGGTTCTGCGACGATATCGAGACGGGTATTTTCATGGATGAGGATAATTTGCTGGCGGAGGTGCGCATGGAGGTGAGCACCAAGTTCGACGTTTCTCTCTCTAAGGATGGATTTAACTGATTGATGGATTGACTTTGTTTACAGGCTGGTGAAAGAAAGTTTTATTTGCATTCTTTGTGACAACACGATCCAATATCGATAGTTATAAGACACTTAGAGAATCATACTGACATGGATATACAGTATGTGTAAAATAAACAATTTCTTTGACGAGATTGTGAGCACTCTAGGTGTTGTATCAAGCAGGTCGCAGAAGGCAGAATCCTGTCACATTCGAGAATGAATTAAGTATCAGGCAAGATGCCACCGACTGTTCACTGACATGCCTGAGGTTAAATTTGGTGCACTCGAAGTGCATTCCACGGGTGCCATATCCACCAAATTGATGTACAGTCATCTATGGCCATTTGGGCTACCATGGTCATTTGGGCTAAATCAAAATTCCATGCCAAGAGCTCAATATTTGGTCTCGGAATTTCTGATACTTTAATCTGCTATATATAAATGATGTGTGACCAGTAGCCTGAAGGATGTAAGCTTGTGGATCAAGTCCCAGAGTCAAATCAGTGCGGAAAGTGCACAAAAATGAAATCTTATTGGCACTTTTTATAATAAATATGAGGTCTTATACAGTAAACTAAGTTCTAGTATAGGATTAACCAGTATGGCAGTGATGTCTAAAAGCTCTCTGAGGGTATAAAAGCATGTTGTTGCAGCAGGAAATAGCATTTGGTACAAATGTACCAGATGTAGCGTTACTAACATGCTTACGTGTTGTCACAGTTAGTGTTGCCGGTGGCTCGGCTCGGCTCGGCTAACCACGTGAGCCAAGCCAAATATTAGCCAAGCCGAGCTATAGGTATGGCTATGGCTATAATCCAGCGCGGCTTCCTTTTATGTGGTTTGGCAGTGGCTTGGAGCCGCTTAAGTCATGGCTACTGCCTAATTGGTACAACTGAATCATTCCACCTAGGTGTCGATTTAAATCTAGGAGGATCTCGGTGTATTGGTACTAAGGAACTAAGAAGGGTCGAGTGCATACATGGGTAAAGAAAGATAGCTATCATGGTGACGTAGTACGAGCAACAAACCCAGGCAAGGCAGGTGGGTTTGGCAGGCCCGGCTGGCGAGTGCGAATCGCCAAACCTACACTCTGCACAGTTGATCAGACATCCCAGATCACTGCATTCTCGACAAGGTCGCTCGAAGCATGGGCAACAAGTCAAGACTCAGCGAGCGCGAACTAGCCGCACCGTATAAGAGACGAGGTGCACGAGCATGAACAGCCGAGTCGATTCAGCAGAACGTGGATGACAAGTTGAGTTTTGAGTGAACTGCAAGGGCTTGGGCTGGACATCACTACTGTAACGAACAAAAGCACAAGTGTTGTCCACCACCTTACCCATATGCCCTCAACACCCCATTCCGTTCCGCGTGTTCATTGGAGAGCGAATATGTACAAGGGAGGCGTAGCAGACACCAGCAGCGTTGATCAGGCCCCGGGGAAGCCATGTTAGGCATACAGGGCATAAATCACTTGGGAATAAACGTTAGTGCGCGGAATGACGTCGCAAGGGTGGCGGGGACTGGATTGACTGGAAGGAGAAACTTGAGGTCACGGAAGCGTTCTGAATAAAGTTAGAGGGGCGAGAATGCCAGTGTATTGGCGCACATATACATGATAGTGGAGTGATGCCCAGTGAAGGGATAGCTTGATGTGTAGGCGAGTGGATTGATCAGGGACGGAAGAGAGACATGAGGCAGAGAAATACAAGATGAGCTGGACCTTGAGGCGAGTCACTTCATTGCTCATGATGGGGAGCACAGTGTCTCAAGCCTCCAAAAGAATGCGGTCTTGTGTCTGTGCCTTGTCATCTCAGTCATCGAACCGAACAGGGTAATCACCTTCTTGATGCCTTTCATCGTTATTGGATATCGCGATGAGGGGACAGCAGGGATCATGGGTCAATATATCGGGCACGACATACGCGGATGACGGTTCGCGCACCGTGGAGGGTTTCTGTGGCACTCATATTGGACGTATTGTCGTGGTCGAAAGTAAAGGCGGATATTTCTCCGTGGGTATCGAGAGGGCAGGTGATGGGGGCAGTAAACGCGGAAAGGGCGGCATGTCTGGGTGCCAAAGGAGACATTCACTTCAAACGTTTCACCTCCACTGAAAACATTTGAAGAGGACCGAAAAGAGAGAAAGGAGTGGGAGGGGTGTGCCATGCAGACGACGAGTGGGCTGTAAGGCGGGCAAGGAGGGAGATAACGTTGATGAAGATCGACGGTTTAGGCTGTTGTAAGTAGTGAATGGCACGGGTTTCAATACCCGCCTGGGTTAGGCCGAAGGGTATGTAAGGTTAGGGGTAAGGGTACGGCCCCTCTAACCCTCACTAAACCCTTACCCCTCAGGCGGGTTGGCGGGTGTAGCTACCATTCTCACCTTTTCACTCACTCCCCTTCTCTATTACTTGGATGACATCAATATATTGTAAGGGTACTAAGGAAGGAAAGCATCAGAGACTCAGAAGTACACTCAGAACGGACCGCGTTGAAGCGCCCATCAGCCACAGCTGATCGATCATCGATCATCCTTTCCATCCCCTCGACCTCCATCCCCTCGACCTCCGGAATCTCATGCATACCCTCTCTCAACCCAACTCCCTTGCTCAACACTCGCACTTGCAGAATTGGAGTCTGCAACGCTCTCTTTCAAACACGCTCTGTAAGGTGGACGACCTGGGTGCACTCGTACAGACAGCCCCAGTGCCCCTAGCCATGCGATCTGAGCCGTTCGGGGCACCCTAGCTTCGATCTCCCTTCCGACGCTTCAACTCTCCCTTTCCCTAGATTGCTGGACTTGGTTTAGTTGGCTAAGTGACGCACATCATTCTGTTATCATAACTTACCATACCATTTGCGACTCCTCTCATTTTACCACCTTCAGTATAGCTCACGCTCATTTTCAAAGCAATGTCATTCAAGTCTTGATACCATACATCTTGGACATGCTACCCTTGCCCCTGTTCATCCTTGACATTCAGTACAAAGCGTCCAGGCCTCGATTGCTATGCGTACGCACATTTTAGCCCTCGGTAGCGTTCATTCGCGCTGTCACGTGTCATGTGACACGCTAGTGACTACGCGGTTGATATGCATTCCTTTCTTTACACTGACGCACTCTCATTTCAACCAGAATTCTGCCTCTTCCACTCTAGACCTAAGATAGCCGACTCATGTATTTAAGACGCTTCGAAGGACACTCAAATAGATTACCAGAGTTTACATTTCCACCTTTTCGTTTGCCTTACCTGCTTGCTTTTGCCTTCTGCCTTGATACCCTCTGACCCGAACGACGCTGCGCCAACCTGAGCCACCGTGGCCGTGCCCCCGTGCATATCTGGTCTTGAAGCTAACTTCCTCTTTCATTTAATCTAGGACTTCTTTTCTCTGTCCTCCCGCCGCTCCCGGATTCACTCGCGCAACTATACTGCGCTTCACGCTCACTTGCCCATTTTTCTGTGCTGCCCACTCCTTCCTTGGATGACTTTTCATTTTCTCAGTCACTCTCTTCGCTACAGCACTACTCTCATGCCTCCAAATGCCAGACCCGGTGAAAACCCTGCAGATATCATCGATGGCACTCGTAAACGGAAACCCTCCGAGCGCTCGATACTTGGGGATGGGCATGCTCGTTTGGAACCCAAAAAGGTGAAGGCAACAACAACCACTGAAAAGAAAAGGCCACTGGTGATAAGGGCCGCAACAGCTGTAGCAACCTCTGCAGGGAAAGCGTTCAGGAAGTCTACAAAAAGTAAGTCTTGTACGCTTCGTTTTATAGATTGAATTTTTGACATATCTTTCTTCTCTAGATACTTACAAGCCAGCTGATGTGCAAGGCTATGCCTCCATGACCACCGTATCTGGATCATCGGCTGCAGGCTCATCAACATGCTCTGTTGGGATTGATCAAGTCGAAGACGAAAATCGCCTTAGCCCTTCAAACACGTCACAACTTCTCGAGTCCTCGGATGGAGGTGATGACAACCACGTTGAGGTTGTTGGCCTGACGGGGTCAAGGTCGTCATCTATTATTAACATCAATGACGACTCGTCGGAGGAGGAGCCAGTTGAGGAGACAGATGAGGCTGAGCGTGGTATGTCTCAAAATTCTATTGGTAATCACATGCTTACAGTATATTAACGAACGCAGATCGCCTGTCGAAAGATTGGAATGCCCCGATCTATGCCTTCTTCCACCCTGTCCCATCCATCAACTATGTTGGGAACCCGGCTCGACGTGTTCATGTCTTTGAATGCAACGCGAAGGGTTGTAAAGGTAAAGGCATGAATCGGTGATACGCTGACCCGCCGCTATACGCGGAACTATGTGGGACTATGTGGAGGCGGAAGCGGGTCGAAGCGCAAGAGAGTCCGGAGGTCTGGGAATCAGCTGGTCCCGCGGTCCGCAACTATACCTAATCCTAATCCAAGCCTACTGCGGCCCGGACTGACGCTGGTGGAGCACGTCGGAGCTCCTACTGTACGCAAAGTGCCGAAACGCGGTGCACTCTAATCCTAATGCGGCGCGGTGTAAAAGAGAGAGAAAGAGAGAGAGAAGAGGGGAGAAGTGGTAGCTTGATTGCTTGGCTCTACTCCTACCTACACTACACCTTTTATACTGTCCTAGGAGGCCGCACAGACCTCTTGCTTTTCCTCCAAGTCGCACCGCTCCTACAAGTCTCTCTGCGCGGCCCACTGCAGGCCGCGTACTCTGCCGAGTGTGCCTCACACCACTGAATAGGTTTCCATCCTTCTGACATCGCCTAATGGAGGTGGCATCGCCTAGAATGACTTGACACCGGGCGGCCGCTTACTGTCTTCGGCCGAGGCGGGTAGTTAGGTCGACGTGGCCAATTTGACCCGAAACGGGAGGTCTGCTTGTGTCCGCATCAGGATGTCCGAGCCGCCCGAGGCTCTGCTTTTGGGTTAGGTAGGATTTTGCTTCCGCTTTGTTGGGATTGGCCATGCCTTAGGACCGATGGACCGATGATCTTCGGAGTTCCGCCCGACTCTCTGGGCCGCTGACTTCACTCCATCACGCTATCATCCGGTCTGCACCGCTCCGCCGGCCGTGGTGGCCCGCATTCCCGCGTACTGCCGCGGACGCCGCGTATCACCTCCTCCCTACTGAGCTCCTGACTGTCCTCAGTCAGCCGGACCGCTGCTCCGTCCGCGAATCTCCGAGATAACACTCTAATCTAAACTCTATGTCTAGATCCGTCCGATCCGTGGCTCTCCGGGGTCTGCCTCCCTAACTCCTCTTCGCTTGCCTCGTGGTCTGTCTGTGGCCCGTGTGGCTTCGGCCTGTGTCTTTGCGGGGTGTGTCGTGGTCTTTGGATAAGGGCTTCTTCGCTTTGCGGTCTATTGTGTAGACGCGTCTTGTTGGGGGCCGCGTTTTCTTTGTCCGGCCCGAAGCGGTAAGTTTTTCTCGCGGCGCTGTCTTGTGGCGGAAGGGGGGATTTAACCGGGGTGGTGCCTCGAGGCCTCCTCGCTTCTCCCCTTCAACCGTCTCTTCCCGCTTGCCATGTCTCAGCCTCCCTCTTTGTCTCAAACTCCAGCAACGGCCATCTTCCAGCGGGCGCAATACGAGCAAGCGCGCCGTCAAATGATTGCCCTCAGGAAGGCACTCGACTCCGTCCAAGAAAAGGACTCCACGCGGGATTGGGTGGAAGAGTGGGAAAGGCTCCTGGTGCGCCGTGGTGACTTCTTTTTCCTCGTGTTTTCTGACTGTTCCTCTAGGTCGAGCTCGATCGCCTTGCGAAGGCTTTGGGACTTGGTTCCGAGGCCGATCCCGAGATGAGCGTGGCCAACGATGCCGCTCAGTCTCGACTCCTCCACTTTGCGACTTCGGAGTGGGTCACAATCGCTCCTACCTGGGTAGCGGGTCTCGAGGATATCCTTGGGGGACTCGGTCCCGGGGTCACGCTTGGGGAGTCGGTTCCCTCGCTCGTTCCGGGGGCGTCTTGTCCTGAGGCTCTCCAGGTGGAGACCTCGACTCCTGCGTCCTCCATTCCGTCTCCCTCTACCGTTCCGCCCATCTCGCAGACACCTTCCTCAAGTTCCAGGGTTTCGCGGCCCTCTCCGGTCGACTCGGGGCTGAGTCCACGTCTCGGCTCACTCGGCCATTGCCTCGGGCCACTTATCGTCGTGCCCGGATCGAGTCGCCTTCTCCTGCCGCTGCGCTCCCTCCTGTCTTGGCCACTCCTCGTCCTGTCGTGCCCGTCCACCGCGCTGCAACCGTGGCCGTCTCGACGCCTACTGTGAAGGCGCCATCTGCGGCTCCTGCTCGTCCTGCAAAAAGGCCTGCTCCTGTCGAAGAGCTGCTGCCTATGGATCCGCGTCCGGAAGGCTGGGAGACGTGCTTGCATTGCAAGAAGCGCAAGCAGTGGTGCTCGCCTCCAAAGGGGTCCAAACCTCCTTTTAGCAGGTGTACCACCTGCATCCATGACCAGACGGACTGCGTTACTGTCGCTAAGGAGACTTCTGGGGTTTCAGGTACGCCGTGTTGTCTTTCCCTTTCTTTCCTGAGCTGACTTGTCTGTGTTTTTCAGCTCCTTCGGG
Organism: Russula griseocarnosa; assembly: GCA_022884055.1. Lineage (NCBI taxonomy): Eukaryota > Fungi > Basidiomycota > Agaricomycetes > Russulales > Russulaceae > Russula > Russula griseocarnosa. The sequence goes on from JAGKRU010000021.1 coordinate 544,365, forward strand.
GTCCGGTTCGCGGGCCCTCCATCCGCGTGTCAAGATCACGCCGGCCTCGCCGTCTTCTAAGCCTCGCGAGGGTACCGTGCCTTCGTCGTCGTCTGCCAAATATCCCGACGAGCCTCTGGCACTCCCTCTTCGTGGGACGAGGGACGCATCCCTCTGCGATCTCCAGCACTGGCGTGCGGAGATCGTGTCTGCACGGGGTGATCGTCTCGCTGCCAAGTCATCCAGTTTCGCTGCGGAGGCGGCTAAACAGGCTGCCGAGGTCGCCCTGCAGTCGGCGATTGCTCAGGTGACCCTTGCCTCTCGTAGGGTTGACGATGCGGAGCGTCAGTTTCGTACGGCCTGGGACAACTACATTGTCCTGTACGGCCTTGCAGCGGCTCCTGGCAGTGACAAGGGTAAGAGTCGCGTTTCGACTTCTTCCGAGGGCGGCGACGTGGATGACGGGGATGAAGAAGTCGTAGAGCGGGGACTCGAGGAGGACGTTGAGGGTGCGGAGGGCCTTGAGGGCTCTATGGACTTGTCCTAGAAGTTTTGTCTCTTGTTCTCTTTGTTCTTGCAGTCCACGTTCACACTTTAGTTAACTATTCATCAGTCTAACTGAGAAATGTAAGTGCTACTTTGGACAGCTAAATAGAGGCTTACTATCTTACAGATTTACTGTAATTTAGTTTTATAATAAGTAACAATAGCTATACAATATAGTTTTACTTACAGATGATCTATCTGTACCTTAGTTTTACTTACAAATGATCTACCTGTACCCTAGTTTTACTTACAGATGATCTACCTGTACATTAGTTTTACTTATAGATAATCTATCTGTACCCTAGTTTTACTTACAAATGATCTATCTGTATATTAGTTTTACTTACAAATGATCTATCTGTATATTAGTTTTACTTACAAATGATCTATCTGTACATTAGTTTTACTTACAGATGATCTACCTGTACTTTAGTTTTACTTACAAATGATCTACCTGTACCATAGTTTTACTTACAAATGATCTACCTATACCTTAGTTTTACTTAAAGATGATCTATCTGTACATTAGTTTTACTTACAGATGATCTATCTATATATTAGTTTTACTTACAGATGATCTACCTGTATATTAGTTTTACTTATAAATGATCTATCTGTACCTTAGTTTTACTTACAAATGATCTATCTATATATTAGTTTTACTTACAGATGATCTATCTATATCTTAGTTTTACTTACAAATGATCTACCTGTATCCTAGTTTTACTTACAGATGATCTACCTATACTCTAGTTTTACTTACAAATGATCTACCTGTACCTTAGTTTTACTTACACTTGATCTATCTGTACCATAGTTTTACTTACAAATGATCTATCTGTACCTTAGTTTTACTTACAAATGATCTATCTGTACCTTAGTTTTACTTACACTTGATCTATCTGTACTCTAGTTTTACTTACAGATGATCTATCTGTACCATAGTTTTACTTACAAATGATCTACCTATACCTTAGTTTTACTTACAGATGATCTATCTGTACCTTAGTTTTACTTACAAATGATCTATCTGTATATTAATTTTACTTACAGATGATCTATCTGTATCTTAGTTTTACTTACAAATGATCTACCTGTACATTAGTTTTACTTATAGATAATCTATCTGTACCATAGTTTTACTTATAAATCATCTATCTGTACATTAGTTTTACTTACAAATCATCTACCTGTACCTTAGTTTTACTTACACTTGATCTATCTGTACCCTAGTTTTACTTACAGATGACCTACCTGTACCATAGTTTTACTTATAAATGATCTACCTCTACCTTAGTTTTACTTACAGATGATCTATCTATACATTAGTTTTACTTACAGATGATCTAGCTGTACTCTAGTTTTACTTACAGATGATCTATCTGTACCTTAGTTTTACTTACAAATAATCTATCTGTACATTAGTTTTACTTACAGATGATCTATCTGTATCTTAGTTTTACTTACAAATGATCTACCTCTACCTTAGTTTTACTTACAGATAATCTATCTATACATTAGTTTTACTTATAGATAATCTACCTGTATATTAGTTTTACTTATAGATGATCTAGCTGTACTCTAGTTTTACTTACAGATGATCTATCTGTACCTTAGTTTTACTTACAAATAATCTATCTGTACTCTAGTTCTACTTACAGATGATCTATCTGTATATTAGTTTTACTTACAGATGATCTATCTATATCTTAGTTTTACTTACAAATGATCTATCTGTACATTAGTTTTACTTACAGATGATCTATCTGTATCCTGGTTTTACTTATAAATGGTCTATCTGTATATTGGTTTTACTTACAAATGATCTACCTATATCCTAGTTTTGCTTATAGATGATCTATCTATACTAGTTTTACTTACAAATGATCTAGCATCTTTGTATATAAAGTACTATGAGCATGAAACTTATTCAAAAATGTGAAAGTATTCAAGAACCATTGATAAATATAAGATTGTAATGTTTTGATGCTGAGCCAAAGTAAGCATCATCATTCTTTAATATTCCCTTGGCCAAAGCAAACACTCACAATCTGTTTCAGATTTTCTAATATTGTTAAAATGTGATCACGTAGCTTAATCAACTCTAGTCCTCTACACACCCTGCTCCTGTATGTTCTAGCATGACCACAAAACTGTTTCAGCTTTATACACATATCAGTAAAGATAGCAGTTAATTAGATGAATTAGATGAAGAGCATGCATTACAAAAGTATGTTTAAGCATGTCCTGCACTATAAGTGTAGGGGATGTTCAACTCTCCTAACACTCTTGTAGAGTCAGATGTTAACCCATATGTTGAGAGCCAGAGACAGATTGGATGATGATGACATGGGTAAGCAGCAGTGCTAATGCCACCCCTTCTCCTCAAATGCCCTTTTTCATCTTTTTCATCTTCCCAGACAATGCCCATGTGCTGCTATTGTGATATAGCCAAAGTTCCAATCTCTAGGTTTGTGTCTTAAGCTCCTGTGCAACCCATCCATCAAAACATACATCCATTTCTACCTGTTTCTCATCCTTATTCTCACACGAGTGCCCCTTCAGACCTTCCTTAACTTCAATGCTATATACATCTTAATCTGGTGAGTTGGGTCTTCTGTGATTTTTATGTGTGGTGATATTTGCTATGTTTGCTGAACTAAGATCATTTGTAGGGTTGCAAAGTTTCCGAATCCAGAGTCACCTAAAGATCTCAGCTCTGATTATAACTGGATCTTAGTGCCATTGTGTATGTTGTATATTGGGTCTTTTAGATATTTGGTATCTCTCTTATAGATGATCGACCTATATCATAGTTTTACTTACAGATAATCTAACTGTACCATAGTTTTACATACAGATAATCTACCTGTATTCTAGTTTTACTTATACATAATCTATCTGTACCTTAGTTTTACTTTCAAATGATCTATCTGTATCTTAGTTTTACTTACAGATGATCTATCTGTATCCTAGTTTTACTTAGAGATAATCTAGCTATACCTTAGTTTTACTTACAAATAATCTAACTGTATCTTAGTTTTACTTATGAATGGTCTACCTGTATTTTAGTTTTACTTAGAGATGATCTGGCTGTATTATAGTTTTACTTACAAATTATCTAGCTGTACTATTTTAATATACAGTACATTAACACGTTCATCATTTTAGACATTTAGATGGTATAATGCACAATGTATTAAAGCGACAAAGGTAATCAATCCATTTAAGTGACAGAAGTACCAATAACAATAGTAAGAGTAAAGAACCTCATAGCTAGGTAAAGCTAACATACAGATAGATCATTTGTAAGTAAAACTATGCGTAGAGGTAGATGATCTATAGGTAAAATTAATGTACAGATAGATCATTGTAAGTAAAACTATGGTACAGTTAGATCATCTATAAGTAAAACTAAAGTACAGGTAGATCATCTGTAAGTAAAACTAACATACAGATAGATCATTTATAAGTAAAACTATGGTATAGGTAAAACTAAAGTACAGATAGATCATTTGTAAGTAAAACTATTATATAGGTGGATCATCTGTAGGTAAAACTAATGTACAGATAGATCATTTGTAAGTAAAACTATTATATAGTTAGATCATCTGTAAGTAAAACTAATGTACAGATAGATCATTTGTTAGTAAAACTAACATATAGTTAGATCATCTGTAAGTAAAACTAACATACAGTAGATCATTTGTAAGTAAAACTAAAGTACAATAGATCATCTGTAAGTAAAACTAATGTACAGTAGATCATTTGTAAGTAAAACTAATTACAGATAGATCATTTGTAAGTAAAACTAAGGTACAGATAGATCATCTGCAAGTAAAACTAGAGTACAGATAGATTATTTATAAGTAAAACTAGAGTACAGATAGATTATTTATAAGTAAAACTAATGTACAGGTAGATCATCTGTAAGTAAAACTAACATACAGGTAAATCATTTGTAAGTAAAACTAAAGTACAGGTAGATTATCTGTAAGTAAAACTAAGGTACAGATAGATCATCTGCAACTAAAACTAGAGTACAGATAGATCATCTGTAAGTAAAACTAATATACAGATAGATCATTTGTAAGTAAAACTAATGTACAGATAGATCATCTGTAAGTAAAACTAATATACAGATAGATCATTTGTAAGTAAAACTAATATACAGATAGATCATCTGTAAGTAAAACTAATATACAGATAGATCATTTGTAAGTAAAACTAATGTACAGATAGATCATTTGTTAGTAAAACTATAGTACAGTTAGATCATCTATAAGTAAAACTAACATACAGGTAAATCATTTGTAAGTAAAACTAAGTACAGGTAGATTATCTATAAGTAAAACTATGGTACAGCTAGATCATCTGTAAGTAAAACTAACATACAGATAGATCATTTGTAAGTAAAACTAAAGTACAGGTAGATTATTTATAAGTAAAACTATGATACAGATAGATCATCTATAAGTAAAACTATGGTACAGGTAGATCATCTGTAAGTAAACTAACATATAGATAGATCATTTGTAAGTAAAACTATGGTACAGTTAGATTGTCTATAAGTAAAACTAATGTACAGGTAAACATTTGTAAGTAAAACTAGGGCACAGTTAGATCATCTGTAAGTAAAACTATACTGTATAGCTGTTATTACTTATCATAAAACTAAATTACAGTAAATCTGTAAGGTAGTAAGCCTCTGTCTAGCTGTCCAAAGTAGCACTTACATTTCTCAGTAAGACTGATAAAAAGTAAAACTAAAGTGTGTACGTCTATTGGTCCGCGAGGATGTATTTCCTGCGTTGGCCGGATCGCGACGTCATCGATGTAGGGGACGGTGGTATCGGGATCTCGGGCTGTAATATGTAGGTAACGTCATCGTGGAAAATGGGAACTGAATTGGTCCACCCCATCGGAGGGTGACCAGCCTAAGCGTTCCAAAGGGGGATTGAAATGTTGTGAGGTCGCGAACGTTTCGGAGATGCCGCGCTCGTCGTAGCCGATGTAGAGGTCGAGCATGCCGCCGCAAGCGCGGCCTGCAAAGTGTTCGCCGATCTGATCGGTAAACGGGGTGACTCCGGCGTGCTTGATGGTGACTTTGTTGAGGGCTCGAGGCTGTGTACGATGCGGAGCGTTTTGCCGTCCTTTTTGACGACGCAAACCATCGCGAGCGGTACGAGGAGTTCGAGGCTCGTACACTCCGGCGTCGAGCTTTTTGCGGATAAGCTTGCAGACCTCCTCGTAGAGGCGGGCGGAATCGGAATGTTCTTTTGCGTCCAGGTTTGTGCGGAATGGTCGGGATTTCGACGGGAGGGAAGAATCCTCGCGGAAGTGTCCGCGCTCCATATCGCACCAAGCGAAGCCGAGCTCCTGGACGCCCATGAAATGGTGCATAAGATCTCGCTCCGCGGGTAAGAGGAAATCACCTGGGTGCGCTCGGTCTATGACCTCCTTCGCTCCTCGGTGTATCGCGCGGTCGGGTGTATGGTGGTGGTCGCGGTGACAGGCGGGCATGTCTTTGAGGGGGTCGCCCTTGATGTTGCGAGTGATCCGGAACCTACTCGGAAGTTCCGTCTCGACTGGTCGGACCTTGACGCCTACGGGTTTGTACTTCTTGCCCGCGTATATGGCTCGGGGGTCCTCGCATTTTGTATGGTGTACGTCGCTTATACTGTAGCGGGACGGTGGGGGTATCGTCTAAGCTAGTCTCGGAAAGGAAAGAGTTCGGAAGGGAAGAGAGTCTATGTCACATAAGGAAAAGTATGCCGCTGCCAGGTCTTCTTGGCGGTATCTTCGGGCAGCGGCGCGCAGGCTTCAAGGGAAAGGTTCTCGTCTCGGGGTCGAAATATACACAAAGCGCGAGCTCTCCTTGCCGTCTGCCAAATCATCGATGCTCAAAAATCCTGCTTTTTGACGCGGCGGTCCGCAAACTTGAAACTGCCGCGCGGGATCGTCGGGACGGTGGCCTTTCGGCTCGTATTGGGTCGATGATCGTAATGGTTTGGTTCTCGTCCGCGAAGTTGCGGACGACGGACTGCGTGAGGACGTCGAAGGGTCGTCCAAGAGGATGTCGTAGGCGGGTTGCGGAGTATGTGGACCTGTAAGTAAAGCGTGATGTCCCCGACCAAGAACGGAACATTTCGCGCCAGTCCTAGCGACTGGTCGACGCCGCCGTTCGCGGACATCATATGCAACCGGATAGTGGGTCGTAGTGGAGCGCAAGAGCGTTACAAACCTCCTCTGACATGGCTACAACTTGGCAGCCGGGTCGAGGATTGCTTCCACTTTGTCTTGGCCGTCGACGGTTGGAAGGATTGCACGTAGTGCTCGGGACTCTGCTGCGACCGCCATGGGAGGGTCCGCGGCGTTGCCGGACCCGTTTCGCGGAGGTAGGCTTCATAGGGTCGGCGATAATTGTTGCGTTTGGCGGTGGTGTTCGTGCCGCGGCCGAGAAGGCTGCTGGCATATGCGAGAGGCGGTTCATTTTGCTGGAGGGGGCGCGGGCTGTCGTCGTCAGGGATTTCTTCTATGGTGGCGTGCGGGACGGGGTCGAAGCGGACTTGTTTTTCTACGCCGCCGTCGTCGAGGGCCTCCTCCACCAGGGCTTGAGCTACCGCGTCCCGCGGTACTCGGCGTTTGATGGTGGCATCCGCGACTTGGGACCGCACCTCGGGGCAAGCGAGAGTAACTCGCGCTGGGTGACGGTGATGGGGGTCTCCATCGCGCGTTCGTAGACGGTGCGGGCGACGAGGGGGTCGAAAATTTTTGCGGTGTTGTGAAACCGGGCTCGCTCCTTCCCGCCGCGGGTGCTTTTATCGCGGGACGGGATGGTCCTGGTATGACTCCGTGAGTAGCATCAGGGGCTGAGGCGTACGGGTGTTCTGGTTCCTGGGGGTTTCCGGGGCCTTGCCCTTCTTGGCTCCGGCCGTCTCCTGCTCTTCTGACGGGCTGTTTCGGTGGGTTGCCTTTCTGGAGCCGCGCTGCTGCTACCGCCGCCGGCGTTATTTCCAGTTCCAGCGCGGCCGCGCTTGTGCGGTGGTAGGGTGTTATAACCACTTCGGGGCGGGAGGGAAAGGTCGCTTCAGGGCGTATACCCCGGCGGGCAATTCCTTCGGTCCCTGTACTGCGTTAGGCGCGGGATAGCTATAATAAGACTGACCCGCTGTAGCGTGCGAAGGCGCTGTCGCGGCCGGAGCTGCCGTCACCTCGACGTACATCTGCGCGGCCATCTGTCCGGGTTCTGCCGGTGCCATTCCTCGACGCGGTCGCGCATCCAGGTTCCGGGAATGTTCCGGGGTACCATCGCGCCTGTGGAAGGACTACCTTACCTTCGGGATTGCGTTTGCACTTCCCGAACCGGGTGAATTCCTCCACGATTTCGCACTCCCGGATGAAGTGGCCGGGCACTCCGCAAAAGTTGCAGACACTGCCTCCAGCCGCGTTCGTCCCCGCAGAGGCGGCTCCGAGGGTCTTGGCCTACTGGGCCCCGCCTGTTGGGTTTGCAGGATGTTCTTGACGGTCTCGGAGAGGGTGGCGATGGCGGCGGTGAGGGTCTCGAGCTTGACCTGGGTAGCGTCTACTTGAGCCGGCGAGGTCTGAGTCGGAGTTGAGAATAAAGCCGCATTTTGCGTTGGTGCCGCCAAAGCTGTCGAAGCGCCCCTGAGTACGTAGTGTGCCGCCTCGTAGATGTCGGACAGCGCGTAGGGGTCGTCAGGGAAATGGTCGATCAGTTTTTGCTGGAGGCGCTGCCGTACTTTTGCCTCAAGCTGGGGCCCAAGCCGCGGAAGAAAGACCGAGATTGTTCCTGTGTTGCCAGCCGATTTTTGCTGATCAGGTACCGCGAGATGAGCAGGAACCGGCGGTGGTATTCGCCGAGTTCGGCCGAGCTGACAATGGTGGTGCGCGCATAGTGGCCGATCACCAGATCCAGGTCCTGGATCGAGAAGGTTTGGTCGCTTACGGACCCTGGATAGAGTTTGAAGATCTCCGCTTTGAAATCTTCATATGTTTTGGTCGCGTCTTGCCAGGCCTCCGTCGACTTCCAGAGGTTCTCCGTCTGGACTTGAGGTATTTGAGGGCGCCCTTCTTGCGGTCCGGGTTGTCGGCTACGTTGTGGAGGTTAAAAAGATCTTCAAGATCCGAAAAATACCTAGCAAGCTCCTCGGGCCTGCTGTCATCGAAGCTGGGCGCCGAGCGCTCACTTCGGCCGGGTAGATTTGATAATGCCATTCTTGGGATAGCGGGAGGCTGTGCGGGTGCGGTAGTTGTTGTTGTTGTTGGAGGGCGCTTGTCGCGGGCGGAGCTTGTACCTGAGCCGGATTTGGTGCGTTTATTGTTTGATTTGGGATTGAGGCGAGTCGGGTTGTAGCCGGCGCACTTGCTCTTGCGGGTGGTGACGTTGGGGTGTTGCCGGGTTGCTGACTAGTTGAGGCGGAGTTCGGGGCCGTCGGCTGTGCTGACTGCGCCTTCGTTCGGGATCGAGTGTTTGGCGCCGTTGGAATGACGAGGTGCTCGACTTCTTCTTCGCTGGGGCCCGCACTAGGCGAATGCGGGTTCGAGTTCGGTTCGCTGAGGTCGCTAAGTTCGCTTGTGGTGCCCGGAGTCGATTCTCCGAGCGGGGTAAAACTTCCGGGGAAGGACGGTTCGCGTCCCTCTGATCCTTCGGACTCGTTAACTTCGAGGCCGGAATCTATCAACTCGTCGAAGAACGAGCGATCGCTGCCTTGCTCTTCGGGTTCTTCAAAGAGCGGCTGTCCGCGGCGCGTTCGGTACGCAATGATCTAAAGAAATAAGTGGAGCGGGCTGATACTTTTGAACTCTGACCTCCCCACGTTGGCCACCAAATGATACGCTGACCCGCTGCTATACGCGGAACTACGCGGGACTATGCGGAGGCGGAAGCGGGTCGAAGCGCAAGAGAGTCCGGAGGTCTGGGAATCAGCCGGTCCCGCGGTCCGCAACTATACCTAATCCTAATCCAAGCCTACTGCGGCCCGGACTGACGCTGGTGGAGCACGTCGGAGCTCCTACTGTACGCAAAGTGCCGAAACGCGGTGCACTTGAATCCTAAAGCGGCGCGGTGTGAAAGAGAGAGAAAGAGAGAGAGAAGTGGGAGAAGTGGTAGCTTGATTGCTTGGCTCTACTCCTACCTACACTACACCTTTTATACTGTCCTAGGAGGCCGCCCAGACCTCTTGCTTTTCCTCCAAGTCGCACCGCTCCTACAAGTCTCTCTACGCAGCCCACTGCGGGCCGCGTACTCCGCCGAGTGTGCCTCACACCACTGAATAGGTTTCCATCCTTCTGACATCGCCTAATGGAGGGTGGCATCGCCTAGAATGACTTGACACCGGGCGGCCGCTTACTGTCTTCGGCCGAGGCGGGTAGTTAGGTCGTCGTGGCCAATTTGACCCGAAACGGGGAGTCTGCTTGTGTCCGCATCGGGATGTCCGAGCCGCCCGAGGCTCCGCTTTTGGGTTAGGTGTGATTTTGCTTCCGCTTTGTTGGGATTGGCCATGCCTTAGGACCGATGGACCGATGATCTTCGGAGTTCCGCCCGACTCTCTGGGCCGCTGACTTCACTCCATCACGCTATCATCCGGTCCGCACCGCTCCGCCGGCCGCAGTGGCCCGCATTCCCGCGTACTGCCGCGGACGCCGCGTATCATCGCATCCTTCCCTCTGTGCTTAGGTAAACCCGTGATGAGGTCCATGGCTATTTGCTGGAAGGGGAGCGCTTCACCCTCCGTCGGGATTCAGAATGCTGGGTTTTCTTCCGATGGGTGAGGATCTTGTTCTGTTGACAGGTGGCACACCCTCTGATGTAGTTGGCGATCCATTGATTCATTCCTGGCCACGTGGCGTACTGCTTGGCCTTCCGTATGGTTTCATCTCGGCCGGGGTGTCCAGCAGTGGGGTGATCATGTATTCGGTTCATCAGCGCTCGTCGATCTTGTTCATTGGTCATGATGGCGTTGATGAACTTGTCTGATGGGAGCATCGTTACCGCCTGATTGTCGTTCTTCCCTTCGTTGGCGTCATTTGGTCGGGATAGGGCATCGGCGGAGGTATTGGTTTTCCCGGGTATGTATTCGATATTGAAGTCGTACTCCTGTAGGTCGGCGTGCCATCGGGCTGTGCGCCGGTTTAGGTTCTTCGGGGATTTCCAGTACTGGAGGTTCGCGTGGTCCGTCAGTATGGTGAACGGTTCTTTTGTCCACCCCAGGTAGGGTCGCCAGTGTGCCAGGGATTTCATGATAGCAAGGAGTTCTCGTTCATATATGTCGTAGTTCCGCTCAGTAGGGGTGAAGGTTGCTGAGTAGTATGCTATGGGATGCAGCTTAGGCTTGAAGTTTCGGGTAGCGCCAGTTTTGGTTGTGAGGGGTGCCCTGGGTTCTGCCGCTTGCGAGAGTACGGCGCCCACGCCGTACGCGGATGCATCAGTTTGAAGGTAGAATCGTTTCTCGAAGTCGGGTTGGGTGAGGACCGGTTGTGAGCACATGAGTGTTTTGAGGTGGGAAAATGCCTGATCCTGCGCGGGCCCCAATGCCAGGTGGTGGTCTTCTTTGTGAGATCGAGGAGTGGTCGGGCGATCTTAGAGTAATCCTTGACGAAGTATCGGTAATAGCCAGTGAATCCGAGGAATTTTCGGACATCGGTGGGTTTGTGTGGGACTGGCCATGTGGCGACGCTATCGAGTTTTGAGGGATCCATCCGGAGAGAGTTGTTGCCAACGATGACGCCTAGGTATTCGATTTCTGGTTGAGCAAAGGTGCACTTCTCGGGTTTAAGGTAGAGGTCGTGCCGTTCCAGGACGTCGAGAACATGGTGGGTTAGTCGTTCATGTCGTAGTCGGTGTTGTTCTTCAGTTTCTCCGCTAAGGGCTTCGTGTGGATTGCGATGTCATCCATATAAACCGACAGCCAGCCTTGTGCCACCTCCGTGCGAAAGATAGTGTTCATCATCATTTGGAAGGTGGCGGGGGAGTTGGTGAGGCCAAAGAACATTACAGTTGGCTCAAAGAGGCCCTCGGGTGTGAGAAATGCGGCCTTCCACTCGTCGCCCGGTTTAATCCTGATGTTGTTATAGCCCCATCGGACGTCGAACTTGGTGAACAGGGTGCAGCCACTGAGTCGATCGATGGTTTGGGGAATGAGGGGGATACGTTGCGGTTCTTCTTAGTCCACTTGTTGATGGGGCGATAGTCTTGGACGGGGCGTAATTTGCCATCCTTCTTTTTAACAAAGAAGAAGTTGGCGGCGTAAGGACTCCAGGATTCTCGGATAGTTCCTCGTCGTAGGTGCTCTTCGACAAATCGGTGCATTTCCTCTTGCTCTGCGCGATTGAGGGGTAGGAGACGGGCGGGCAAGGTTGCTGGTGCATCGGGAGTAGTTCTATTGCGTGGTCCCAGATAGTGTGGCGTGGTAGGCGTTGTGATTGTTCTTCGTCGAATACCTTCTTGTGTCTGGTGAAGGCGGGTGGTATGGTTCCTTTGGTTTGTTTGCTGTTGGGTTTGGGGTAAATAGTTACCGATCCGATGTAGTACCGCCCGCGTTCTAGTTGTTTCCTTTGTCGAGGTATGTTGTGCTGTCGTGGACAAATCGAGCCTTGTTTGCATCTGGGGCCCGCAAGATGATGGGTAGTTGGGTATGGTCGATCCATCCTTTAGCCCAGTCGATGTTCGGTTGCACCGCTGCGAACCATGAGTATCCTAGGATTGCTTGGTTTTTGCCTAGATCCGTGAGGAAGAATCGGAGGTTGGTGCGCTTAGTTCCCGTGGTGACCTGTAAGTCCGTATAATACTGCAGTTTTCCTGCCTTGTTTTCCGTATTATCCACGTTATAGAGCGTCCTTGGTTCATCTAGTTGTTTGATAGGAAGTCGTAGCCATTTCGCAAGGGAGAGGTTGAGGAAATTTTCCGTCGCTCCTGAATCGATCAAGGCGACGATTTCGGCCCTTTTTGCTTTTGTCTGAGTATAGCAGCGGACTGTCATTGATTTTCGTGCTGAGATATATACATCATCTTTAAGCGTCCGTCTAATTAAGGCCGACCTAATTAGACTGTTTAAAAATCCGGCTGAGGTCCTTGCCCCAACTCCTGGATAAGTTGTTTTCGATCGTCGAAGGTCATGGAGTCCATTTGGCTTTTTATGTGGGCCACACGGTCGACTTCGGGTTCTTGGTAGTTATCCCCGTACGGATCTTCTGGCTCGAAGTCTATGAGGTTGATTCGTTTCTTGTTCCTCTGATTTGGGCGATTCGGACATTCCCTGGCAAAGTGGCCATGTTGTCCGCACTGGAAGCATGCTCCGCTGCGAGCGGGTGTTGTTGGTCCGGCAAGGTTGATTCGTCCCGGGCCTCGCCTCGGGGGCGCTCGGTTCCTTCCCAAGTCCATAGGGACTGGTTGGTTGTTCATCCAGCGCGGGGCGTTTGAGGAGTTGTATGCAGGTCGCTGGGGCGGTCTGTAGTTCGAGTACTGCCGATTTGGGTTGTTGTGGTCGTAGAATGGTCGTGGGGGTGCCCTTTGTTGGAATCTCCCTTGCCCTTGATAGAGGGAAGGGTGGTGCGCCCTGGTCCCCTTCAATGCCTGCTGCTGGGCTAGAATTTGCTTGACCTCATTCTGTGCCTGGACGCTCTGGACCGCCCTTTCTTTGATGGCAGGGTAGGTTTCAACTGTGGGCGCCCTTTTTACGTCTTTGAGGGTCTCCGGCGTCAATCCTGCTAGGAACTGTCGTATGGTCTCGGGGTTTCCGGTAGTGTAGTTTGCCAGTCAGGCCAATTCTTCGAATTTGCTGATGTATTCGTCAATTTGATCCCCTTTCATAGAGTGAGTTTGTAGTTCAGTGCGTGCCCGTTCTTCTTTGGCGGTGTCCTGGAATTGTGCCTCGAATTCGTCCAGGAATTGCTCCCATAGGGCTGGGACGTTGTCCACGGCGGGGTCCAAGTGGTCTAAAAATTCTCCTGCATCGCGTACCCATCCCGCAACTCGTGGTCCTTTCATGTGTGTAAGGGTGAATGCGATCTTCTTCATGGGGGAATTGTGTCCTGCGACGTCACTGTTAAGCCTGAAGTACATTTTGACGTCTTCGATGAAGGCGTCGGCTTTCGTCCTGTCCCCATCGAAGGGATCTGGTCGGCTTCCCATTGTTCGTACATCGGCTGCTGCGGCCACTGGTACCATTGCATTTCCTAGTCCCCTCCTCCTCCACCGCCTCCACCTCCACCTCCACCTCCTCCGCCCCCACCTCCTCCTCCAGGGTTGGAGGGTGGGAGTCGTTTGAAGGCTTTATTGAAGGCGGTTTTGAGGGATTCGGCGGTAGCGGGGTTTCCCGTTCCCCTTGCGGGGTTGGAAGAGGTTCCTGTGCTGGTATGGGCGGTTGACGTCGTTGTCATTAGTGTTCGTTGCTGGAGCGGTGGGTTACTGATTTTTGATGGGGTGGCTAGGAAGAAATTTCGGTGCTGGGAGGATGGGTTACTCGGGGTTCTTTCAATTTGCACCGGGCTGTGCCTGATGGTCTGGTCGATCGGATCTGTCTCGTCGTCCGATGGCTCTTCCCCTATCTCCTGGGATTTCCTGAAGGGCTTGGTGCTCTGTCGTCTTCGTTTAGGATGTCTCTTTGGTAGGCTGGTGGAGAGTCTGGCTTTGGTGCGTCTGCTGCTTCGATAGTCGTATCGAAATTATGTGCGTCGTCGAATTCTTCCCCTAATAAGAAGTTTCTGTTGTCTGGAGTGACGTGGATCTTGTACCACCTGTTACTGAATAGCACCACCGGTATGCTTCGTTTGATTCGTAGTTTGTCGCTTTCACAGAAGACCAGGTACTGCTTTCCTGTCTTGTTATGTTCGTTGTATCGTTCGACCAAGATGATTCTTGAGTTTGGTCGGTATCTGACTAATTCCTCGTCCTTGAGGTAGAACTCCTCGAGCTCGTCGTACGGATCAGCCACCGTAGCTTTGTATTGGAGAAAGTTGAGTCTAGTGTCACCGCCGCTACTAGCGACCGCAATGGAGTGAACTTTGCGTAGTACTTAAAGTAGAAAAGCTAAGAGCTAAGCCTCTTAGATGCGTCTGAGTAAGGGTCCGTAGCCTCTGTACGTTATACCAGAGGTTCCCCTTGTGAAGTAGAGAGCTCGAGCGAGGAGAGGAAGGTTGTTGGTCACTAGCCTCGTATTCTGATAGACAGGAGACTCAACTTGGGGCTTCCCTACCCAAGTTGAAGTCGTATAAATACATCCCTGGCAGGACTAATGGAGACGTGAACCCGTAGACGGAGAAACCAGTATGGGGTAAGTAACTAATTCAACTGTACTACCCGACTGTCCCAAGAATGCCCGACGGAACCATAACAAGCCGATGGATACAATTACAAACCCCGGACAATCCATATCGATAGCTCAAACTCCGAGAAATCCAGAAGAGCAGCCCGCACTGCTATCAATCCTATGCATTTAGTTCACAAGCCCACGATCAAGGGAATCACACGACACAAGACACCGAAACGAGAACGAACCCTGAAGCCCGGATCCTGAATGGAGCTTACCCCTGTCCGTAAGGCGTACAAGCTAGCCTTACCCCAGAGAGCCGGTTACATTATCAATCAGTGAGCTATGTTGTTATCCTCCTTTAGTATCAGACTGCGAATGCATAGATGCTTCAGGATAATCATACCGCAGGTGCAAGGTGAGGGAGAACATGGTCAATGCAAGGCAGATGGTCAAATAAACGGGTATCACTTTTCTCAGCTGCTCTCGAATCACGCGTATTTTCTGAAGAACAATCAAAAGCCCTGTTTTGTGAGGTCATGCGTTGTTTTCCACACATGTTGGTGCGAAAATGCTCCTAAATGTTGTACCTCTCATGTTTTAATGTTAGCAACACATAGCCTGTAAGTGACATGATGCTATCATCTTTTATGTCTTTTCTAATATTCCTTTGATAGAGTGTAAGTGTTTATGCATACATTGATGATGTTAAAGATTATTAATCACAGTATTTTCACCTTACTTTTAGTTTGTGAGTCTATTATATTTATCATCACTTTTGCTTATCTAACTTGATGTAGGATGTAGGTTCATCTTAAAAAGTATCATTATCATTCTCACAGTATCTCTTCTATCTTCTCTTCTGCTATTTATAGAAAGTATGTTACTTCTCTTTTTGCAGTTTGCTAAATTCTATTCATACCACTTAAATTGTTTTATTATTATATTTGCAGTTGGTAAGTCCTTTAGTAAAAGATTATTATAATACTGTTTAATGTATCATGTTTATTACCCCTTATAGATTGTAAGCATGACTTGTTTTATTTTTTACTATCTTTCTAACATATTGAAATATATTCAATAGTGGGTAAGTTTCTGCCCTTTTATTTTAACATTGTATGTTTTATTAGAATTTGTATCTACTTTATTGTTAATAGAATGTAAGTGTATCTTTGCTTAGTTTTACATACATTGGCTTATGACTACTTTTATAAATTATTTGAACTTTTTAGATGGTAAGGCTTTTATTATTGCTAATTTTCTTACTATTGGCTTAATTATATTTAATTATTTAGGATGTGAGTGTATATAATAAATGCATAAATAATTTTTATAGGCTAACACTTATTGGTTTTAAACTATATAGCATGTGAGTATGCTTATATTATCATATAAACCATTTTCTTATATAATTTTTATATTTTCAAAAGAATGTAAGTTTTCTTTAAGCTTTAATTATATGTTTTATTCACTTATAGCTATTTTTTGCCTATGTGAACTTAATAGGCTGTAAGTTAAAATATGCCTTTAATATGGTTTTTAAAACTTATTAATGTTAAATTTATAATTACTAAATAGGCTGATGTAAGATTAAAAAAAAAAATAAAGTACTTTAATATACTTATTAAAATAATACATAGGCTGTAAGTACTACATTAAAAGTTTAAAGCTTATCTGATTTTAATACTTTTTATTTTTTCTAATAGACTGTATGTGCTATCTAATTGTGTATAAGATTAAAATTTAGATAATAATATCTACTTAATTTAATTATATAAATTATAGAATGTAAGTATATCTAACATTATTGCTTTTATTTACTAATTATGCTATTTATATTATAGGAAGTTAGTAATCTGCTTATTTTTAATTATTATGAAGATAATATAACTAATCAATCATAGAGTGTATGTCTTTTTATTATTATAATTAAAGCAAAGAGACATTTATAGCATTTTATCTTTTTAACTATAGGTAGTAAGCATTTTCTTTTTTACTTTTCTTCTAATTAAATATTTTATTATAAAATTACTTATTTAATAATTATTTTTATAATATTTATAGTCTGTAAGTATTTAACCATTTTTTATTTATTTATCTTTTATAGCTTAATTTTCTTTATAGTTTGTAAGTTTTTAACCTTTTTCTTCTTATTAATTGCTTATAGCTTTTCTTTATATGCCTTTATAGAATGTAAGTTTTTAACCTTTCTTTTCTTATTTACCTTTATAGCTTATCTTTCTTTTTATGCTTTTTATAGCAGGTAAAATTTTAACCTTTTTATTATTTACTTCTTATAGCTTACTTTTCTTTATATGCTTTTTATAGCTGGTAAGTTTTTAACCTTTCTCTCTTTATTTATCTCATAGCTTACCTTTTTTTATATGCTTTTTAAAGCGAGTAAGTTTTTAACTTTTTTAATTATTATCTATCTCTTATAAGTTATCTTTCTATATGCTTCTTATAGTTGGTAAGTTTTTAATCTTTCCTTTTTATTTGTTTCTTATGGCTTACCTCTCTTATATGCTTTTTATAGTTGGTAAGTTTTTAACCTCTCTCTTTTTATCTTTCCTTTTTAACTTAACTTTCTTTATATGCTCTTTATAGGATGTAAGTTTCTAACCTTTTTCTTATTTATCTTTTATATAAGCTTCTTTCTTTATATGCTTTTTATAGTTGGTGAGATTTAAACCTTTTTCTTACTTTTCTTTCACTATTTACCTTTTTTTACATACTTTTTACAGAATGTAAGTTTTTAACCTCTCTTTCCTTACCTTTTATTGCTTATATTTCTCTATATAATCTTTATAGCGAGTGAATTTTTAACCTTTTCCTTTATATTTACCCTTTATGGCTTATCTCTCTTTTTATGCTTTTTATAGTTTGTAGATTTCTATCCTTTTTATTCTTTTTTGTTTCTTATAATATGCTTTTTATAGTTGGTAAGTTTTTTAACCCTTTTCTTTTTATCTATCTTTTATAGCTTATCTTTCTTTATATGCTTTTTATAGTTTGTAAGTTTTTAAACTTTTTCTTTATATTTGCTATTTTTCCTACTTTTTTTTATAGCCTGTAAGTTTTAAACCTCTTCCTTTTTTTATAGTTTAACTCTTTTTATATGCTTTTTGCAGTCTGTAAGTTCTTAATACTTTTCTTTTTAAATATCCTTTATAATTTATATCTTTTATATATCTTTTGTAGCGAGTAAGTTTTTAACCTTTTTCTTTTTAACTATCTCAGCTTATCTTTCTTTATATGCATTTTATAGTTTGTAAGCTTTTAACCCTTTTCTTATAATTTACCCCTTATAACTTATCTCTTTTTATAGTATGTAAGTTTTTAACTTTTATTTTTCTTATTTGACCTTTACTGCTTATCTCTCTTTATGTATTCTTTAAAGAAAGTAAGTTTTATTTTTTCTTCTTATTGGCCTCTTATAACTCATTTTTTATAGGAGGTAATTTTCTGTTTAATTAAACCCTTTTATATGTTTATTATATATAATATATTATCAACTTTTTTTATTTTCATAGAACTCAGATGTAAGTATTCTACAATACTATGGCAATTAAGCTTATATTATACTTTTATTTTATTAGAGTGATTATATAAATAATTGCTTTATGATGATCTCCTTACACCTGCCAGTGCCATTAGAGGTATGAAACAAACATTTGACACATTTCTAACATGTCTAATCCATTATTTTATTTTATTTTACAGATTAGTTTTAGCTCCCTTCAGTGCAAAGTTGTTTGGCTTGGGATTGGTACTTTGCATTTGCATTATCCATTTCATTTGTTTAACCTTTTAGCATTTTATTGCAGCTACTATGATTATCATTCATCATTGTTTATTTGCTGCACAATCTGTTGCAGATTTTCCTAAGGCTGTTAACTTTTGTACAGCCATTTTAACTGGAACTTTGGTGAATGATATAAAGGAAGCATGTCAGGGATTAGCTTTTGTTATAGAAGCAGATGGTAATAAGCTTTTTGATATATTGATGAAGAATGTTCTGGGTATGCTTCTATCCCTTTTATCATACATCAGAGACTCTGGTACTTATCACTTATCAGTGTCATTGTAGTAGCTGAAAGTTGTTTATTATTCACTATAGTGATTACTGGTTACTCATGAAACATGTTATACAAGAGAAGGGTACTTTGCTGCTTATGCATTGACTATCAAGAGGCTAACATGCCCATCATGTTCTAAACAAATAATGGGTATTATAATTATGAGTGCTCTACATAGTGAAGTTGCATGCTCGTTGTTCCCTACATCTGTTCACTATGTGCTCCAGTAAGAGCACTATGATGTCATGTCAGAATGTCTATGAAAAGATATTTCATGTAGTGTGTTGGAAAAATGGTGATGCATGTAGAAAACAAGTGCAATTGTGTGGGACATGGGGCAAACATGCGAGGGTGCCCGGGTGTAAATACATGTACTTTATAGTATCCAAATGTATGTAACACATCAGGGAGAATGGAAAATAAACTCAGGTAACAATTAAAAGGGTGCTAATGGTAAGTAGACTTTGAGCCACGCAAGCTCAATTTCAACACACCCCCATAAGCAAAGTGTGGTGTGTGCAGCGTGCAGCGTGCAGCGTGCAGCGTGCACCCCCATCTTCTGTGCCTTCTACTGCAGCAGTGGCGGGATTGTTTTAGGTGGCGTGGCACAAGAACGGGTGTCTGTGGGCTGGGTCATGTACGCCATTATTTAGCGTGGGTGGTTTCTTCCAGTGGTTCTTCCAGTCCCGGTGTCCCACAGGTGCACAGCATTGGGTGGCCTGGCAACATGGCCTTTTTCAACATGACATAAGTGATGGCAGCAAGGGAGGAGAGGATGGCAGCAGCGACAGGCACAGCGACATGGCAGCAACAGGTGCAGGTGGTGCAGGATTTTGGCCCCCTAACAGGCAGCGACAGATTTGGTGGCAGGTGACAACAGGTGCAGGGTTTCGGCTCCCTGACAGGCAATGATGGCAATGAGGGTTCTGGCCCCCTCAGGCAATGACAGCAACGTGGTGGCAGGCAGTGGTGTGTAACAGCGGTGCATGATGGCAACAGCAGTGGATGGCCGCAACGGTGGATAGCAATGGGTGCAGGCAATGGCAGCAACAGTTTCAAAATGGCAGGCATGGGGCTTCAGCCCCTCAGCAGGCAGAGTGACAAATAAGGTGAAAGCAGCAAGGGTTCAAGGAATGGTTACCTGCGCATTTGTGTTGGAAAAACGGCAATGCGTGCAGAAAATGAGTGCGATTGTGTGGGACGTGGGGCAAATGCACGAGGGTGCCCAGGTGTAAATACATGTACTTTATAGTATCCAAATGTATATAACACGTCAGGGGGAATGGAAAATAAACTTGGGTAACAATTAAAAGGGTGCTAACAGTAAGTAGACTTTGAGCTGCGCGAGCTCGATTTCAACATAGTGGTGTCCAGCTACCCTTATTCTGCATACCAACAATTGCTCCTCAAGGGGGTGTTGGGCCAGCAACCCATGACTGGGGGTTAGGTAGTTAGTCCATCATGAATCCCAGAATTTCTGAAAGTCGACCTCTTTTCCAAAATGAATTAATTTGAGTTAGAAATACTTTATTATGACCTTAAAATTGCCATATTCACTTGGATGGATTACTATGATGGCTTAGAAGTTAGAAACCATCAAAGTTAATGTCGGACTTGATTGTGGCACGTGCATCACATGACTGTGACTGCCACTTCCACTTGTATCTCTACCAACAAATGACGACGATGGCGACATCCCTGCAATTGGGCTTGAAATGAATGTGGATAGGCACTGCAAGAGTGGCCTAAGCCAATGGAAAACATTTTTGAAGGTGTGAACATTATTATAATTGATGTTGGCTGTGCTGAGTGTCACTGCTAACTTGATTTTTGTAGGGTGCATCTTTTTCAGCAGGCAATGATACCTGTGATCTCAGTTCTTTGGCCTTGAAATGGGGTCTTTGAGGGTCCACCAAACCCTTTCAAGATGGCTCCTCCTCAATGTACCAGGTTTTCACATCAAGATGCCCACAAGCGGCACTCTTCAAGATGGCTAGCTCACCCTCAGGCTTGCAAGTGCCTGTGCTTATCAAGTCATTTAGATTGCGCTCGTATAGCACCTCTCGTGGCACTCAATCTGGCTCGCACTTACAGTATGCTCGGTTGCCAGTCCTTGCGCGGGCCACTTGGCCTTGCGCTTGGCTTCTACTGTGCATGAGTTCGGTGCCTAAATGTTACCCATTTCAACTGCAAGGGTGAGCTAGGGACAACATGGCAGGGGTGCTGACCACAAATCCTTATGGAATGAAAATGCATTTGGCAACAACAACACAAGCAACCTAAACCGCATCGAAGGGCACAATGCTCAGCTCTTATGATCTTAGAGACACACTAAGGTAGCACTGGGCAATTATGCCATGATTTTGACCACGATTTGGAAGAAAAGTGTTGCTTGATTCTAGGGTCAGAATCGTCAAAAGGTCAGAATCGTTTACATGCATGTAGTCTGATCAACTTATACTCATCCCCAATTCCTCAATGCACAGGGCCACCTCAACTGCTACCTCGCATCAAACCTACACAGCCATACCTTTCGCATCCTCTCCAAGCCCATCACCACAATCTCGACACCACATCACGGTTCCTCTTTTGCAGATCACTTTCTCAAGGCCGTCAAGCGTGAGTGCTTTCCGTTGTTCCTCTCACTCTTCAACATCCTTTCCAATGGTGGAGGTGACAGGTTGGTCCTTGTTATCTCCACGCTCAAATCTTCTCATAGGAAACATATGTCGATACTGTCAAGAACGTGAGCCACCTCGATCTGGTCAGATGGATCAATGTGCACAGGGCCAATTTTGTAGGCATGGCATTGTGTTCCATCCAGCATCCGATGCCCCATGGGCCCTACACTTCTGATCCCTTCCTACTCAGGCAGGCCCCATCCAGCAATGCATGCATGCTGCTCAACTGAAGCCACAAGTCAGGTCTTCATTGCACTCAAAGTGCACTGTAAGGTGTGCCACATCACCACATGTGTTGGATCTAGATCGACGCCTCTTGTTGATCGTCCTTTTCTCTTCTTTTATCCTTTCCTTATCTCACATCCTTACCACCTCATGTTTGACACAAGACCACCTTCAAGGCTCGACACAAGATGAATACGACCTATATCCTTTTCCTTTCCTTCCACCCCTCATCTCGTGCTCTCGGGCAACATTTATCGACACAAAAGCCACGGCCATGCAGCAGCCATACGCTCCCTCCTCCATCTGCTTTTAGTCCTTACCTTGTGTACTTACAACTCCTCTATACATGTCAGATTCAGACGGTGAAGCGGTGAAGTCCCACAGAGCTTCCTGGTTGAGTCTCCGGCTTCGCGCTATACCCTGCTAAGGGTGGGAATGCAACTTAAATAATACCATAAATGTCACCATGCACATTGATGCATCACAGACTCAGATATCTGCACCAACATGTCCCTCGACGATTAATATAGACTACCACCCACCTCTGGACAGTCCAATACAAAGTGTAGATTGGATGGATATCCGTGTGTGCTGTGTTCCTCTTGTCCCTTCTAATCAACCTCTTTGACTCTATCTTTGCCAGTATTGGCCCTAGGTTCACTACAGATGCTTGGTCACGCCACAGGGTGCCTTACACTGCCCTCGTGAAAACTGCTCTCCCACCACATGTCGCTGCTGTGTGTTGGAAAAATGGTGACGCATGCGGGAAACGAGTGGGATTGTGTGGGATGTGGGCAAACACGTGAGGGTGCCCAGGTGTAAATACATGTACTTTATAGTACCCAAATGTATGTAACACGTCAGGGGGAATGGAAAATAAACTTGGGTAACGATTAAAAGGGTGCTAATGGTAAGTAGACTTTGAGCCATGCAAGCTCGATTTCAACACTGTGCTCAATTAACAATGCCCTAGTATAGTTATAATGTGATAAGTGTGCTTCTCTTTATTCTGCGTGGTCTCACAAATGCACTGTACATCTTTTCTGTCTGGTCGTCAAGCTCAGCCTCTCAGATTATGTAAGCTGTCAGGCCATATATGGTAATTGATCTTCCATAAATGGAAATACCCTTGATTACATACATACTTAGTCCATTGCCCTGAGCCTTTTCTGTGAAATAGGAGCCGCGGTTGAGCTCTGCAATTCCGACACCCCCTTGTTGCTCCTTGCTCGACCGGCAACTGTGCAGCCACAGGCCTGCGAGCTGCCCATTGCACACTTGTCGTTTATAGCTTCCAGGTTTGCACCATGTACCAATACTAGTAAGAGTTGAATACTGACAGGGCGTCCAGCGACTCCAGCCATCCTTATTTCATATATAAACACTTTCCATGCTCCAGTAAGAACCGCATGATGTTGGGATGTAAAGTATATGCTGGAGCATCGCCTCATAGAGTGCCAGTGATCATGGTGTCCAGCCGTCCTTGTTTAGCATACGAATATTTGCACTGGCTGTTGGAATAAACCTCGGGTGCATGCGGAAACAAGTGGGATTGAGTGGGATGTGGGGCAAATGTGCGAGGGGGCCCGGGTGTAAATACATGTACTTTATAGTACCCAAATGTATGTAACACGTCAGGGGAATGGAAAATAAACTCAGGTAACAATTAAAAGGGTGCTAACGGTAAGTAGACTTTGAGCCGTGTGAGCTCAATTTCAACACACCCCACGAG
Organism: Russula griseocarnosa; assembly: GCA_022884055.1. NCBI lineage: Eukaryota > Fungi > Basidiomycota > Agaricomycetes > Russulales > Russulaceae > Russula > Russula griseocarnosa. Next base: position 567,877 of record JAGKRU010000021.1, read on the forward strand.
CGAAGTGTGGTGTGTGCAGCATGCAGCATGCACCCCATCTTCTGTGCCTTCTACTGCAGCAGCGGCGGGGTCGTTTTGGGTGGTGCGGCGTGGTGCGGGAACAGGTGTCTGCGGGCTGGGTCATGTGTGCCATATTCAGCGCGGGTGGTTTCTTCTGGTGGTTCTTCTGGTCCCGGTGTCCCACGGGTGCACGGCATTGGGTGGCCCAGCAACATGGCCTTCATCAACATGACATAAGTGATGGCAGCAAGGGAGGAGAGGATGGCAGCGGCGACAGGCGCAGCGACGTGGCAGCGACAGATGCAGGCGGTGCAGGGTTTCGGCCCCCTAACAGGCAGCGACGGATTCGGCAGCGGGTGACAACAGGTGCAGGGTTTCAGCCCCCTGACAGGCAATGATGGCAACGAGGGTTCCGGCCCCCTCAGGCAATGACGGCGACATGGCGGCAGGCAGCGGTGTGTGACAGCGGTGCGTGATGGCAACAGCGGCAGATGGCCGCGATGATGGACAGCAATGGGTGCAGGCAATGGCAGCGACAGTTTCAACTGCTCAGCAGGCAACAATCGGATTCAGGGAACAGTGGTGACGGGGAGCGACTCGGACAATGGCAGGCGTGGGGCTTCAGCCCCTCAGCAGGCAGAGTGGGAGACGAGGTGAAAGCGGCAAGGGTTCAAGGAATGGTTACCTGCGTGTTTGTGTTGGAATAAACCTCGGGCGTGTGCAGAAACAAGTGGGATTGAGTGGGACGTGGGGCAAACGCGTGAGGGGGCCCAGGTGTAAATACATGTACTTTATAGTACCCAAATGTATGTAACACGTCAGGGGAATGGAAAATAAACTCGGGTAACAATTAAAAGGGTGCTAACAGTAAGTAGACTTTGAGCCGCGCGAGCTCGATTTCAACACTGGCACCTTGCTCTACGAGAAGCTTTCAAGTTGTGCCATTTTGTGGTCGCGAACTGTCGCTTGGAGGCCGTTAGATGTAGGGGAATACAGCGAATGTCGTTCCGAGTGGTGCATTCCGATCCACACCATACTCCAATAAGAGCCGTATGATTTCTGGCTCTAGGTATCAACGGCGCGATCCTATGCTTCATGGAGTGGTGTCCAGTCGTCCTTGTTCCGTACACGAACAGTCGCACCATGCTCCAATAAGAACTGCACGACGTCGGGATATGAATGGAATGTCGCCTCACGGAGTGTTGTCCCTATTCTGCACATGAACATTCGCGCCATGCTCGACCAGTAGTTATACCGCAGCGAGCTGTCCGTGAGCGGCTACTACTAGGTGTAGGGGAGTACAGAGAATTTCGTTCGTTGCAATCACCATGCTCCAACAAAAGCCGTATGACCTTTAGATATCCACAGCGCGATTCCTCTCTTGTAGTGGTGTCCAGCCGTTCTTGTTCCGTACATGAATGAATAGTTGCGCCATGCTTCAACAAGAGCCGTAAATGTCGGGGTGATCGTGGGATGTTGCCTCGTGGAGTGGTGTGCAGCTGTCCTTATTCTGCACATGAATATTCGCGCTGTCCTCAACCAGTAGCCGTACGATGGCAAGCTGTCCGTGCATGTGATGCTACTAGATGTAGAGGAGTACAGTGGATGTCGTTCATCGCATTCCGATCGGAACCGTGCTCTAACAAGAGCCTCACCTCATTACACGCATTTCTTGCTGCTGGCATTGCACATGCCCAATCAGGTCTGCGTATCTATTCTCGAAATTACTGGCTCGAGCTGTGTTGTGCGCCGCACACAGGGCCTCGTACACAGACTCAATGGAGATTTATCAAGGGTAACAATCCCTCGGCACTCAGCGCTCAGCTCCTATTCCAAGTTCGTTTGTTTGGGGCGCATCGGTTGATGAGTGCCGATTTTTAAAGTAATAATATGTGAAGGTGATGCCCTTTTATGCGACGTTGCATCATACACGATGTGAGACCACGGCCAGGACTTAAATTATGAGGCATAGACAGTCGCCATGAAGTAAGCAAACACAGCGACTGCCACGAACGACCCAAACCAAAGTATGGCCGGAGCGGGAACCGGTCCCATCTCCGCAGCCTCTGCAAGTGCCTTATCCAATTTGAGGGCCATGGCTTCCATCCCAAAGTGCTCGCGTGCTCGAGCCCGCGCCCGAGCTGCCAATGCGGACCTCTCGGAGAAGTCTAGTCCAGCGATCTCATCAAGAACGGCAGCCCAGTCCGACGCTTCTGGTGCCCGCAGCCACCCAGTCCGAGTTGCTGGTGGGTTGTCGATGATGCTCTCCGTGGGTCCACCGCTGTTGCATGCGAGCACAGGGAGCCCAGAGGACATGGCTTCGATTGGCACGATGCCAAAGTGTTCGTTCGCGGGCGTGTATAATAGCAAGAGTGTCGACGACGCGGTAAGGAGAGCGGCTCGCTGGGCAGTTGTGAAATTGAGCACGAAAAGAATATCCGGATCTTTAGTAGTCATATTAAAGGGCGGTATAGGCGTCTTTGATGAAGGAGGGGAAACAATGGTGTAGGACAGGGACACAGCCTTCGCTCGATCAATCAAGGCGACTAGGGTCATCATGTTTTCCTCAATTCGGGGGTCGTAGCCACCACCGATGACAAGTCGGGGATTTTGCCGTGGCACAGGGTTCCCTACTTTCGTGAGTTTTCGTTTGAAAAGTGCGAAGGCGTCAATTGCGAGCGCGACGTTCTTCTTTTTCTCAAAGCGGTTGAGGGAAAGAAACGTCGGCCGATCTCTGAGAATAGCATAAAACACACACAATGGATATGATGGAATGCACGTACGACGAGACCATAACGATATCAGGGTCCTTACTGTCGCCAACTGGCTCATATGTGAGAAGGTTGATCCCCGGATGTACGACACGTGGCTCTAGCGGGATACTCGGAAAGTATGCTCTGAACACCCTAGAGGTGAAACTTGAGTTAGCTAGGATGATATCCGCATTTCCTGATGTCCCTTAACGTAAGAGTGTACCCCAACAGAGAGAGCCGTAGACGCACGAGTGGTAACTTCCTCTAGCCAATCCATCGGTAGGCGGTACGCTCGCTTGAGTGCGCTGCCACGCTTTTTCATCTTTCCTTCCACAAATTCACCATTCGCGAGAAGTTTATCAGGGAAATGGCAATAAAAGACGACACGCTTGCGTGCGAGAAAACGAAGCGCCGGGATACATGTCGACAGTTGGTCCACGAAATACACGTCATACGTAGATGCATTGGTTTGCAGCAGGCGATATGTTAGATGTAATTGACGAAGGTGGGCAAGAAGGATGTGTAATTTACCCCTGATATTGCGCGGGAAAGGGGGATGAATGGGGTGCACGACCAGCGTACCTATGTGCGTGTCAGGCTTGATACAGGTCCGGAATCGTTTCGAGTATGCGACCCACCATCTCGTGTCTCGTCAAAGCAGTGGGCAGAGTCATGATGTGAAGTGTATATTTCGACAGTGTGGCCAAGTTTCTGGAGGCCAACAGCGGCATCGACGACAAGCCGTTCTGCGCCACCTAGAAAAAGAAAGAGTTAGAACAGAAACACAACCAGCAGTTGTGTGCTTCGCGCCTATTCCCAGGTCGGGATGTATGAAGGCTATCCGAAGCGGCGCCATTTCATGTGATGTATGCTTATAAGTACAGAGCCCTCGCTTGGCGCGAAATGGATAAATGAACGGAATGATAGGAAGATTACAATTGAGGGCAACGCCTCGCTTGACCTTTGAGACTCCTGATTTGGGGTTAGGAGCAGCTCTCGTTTCAAGTCCTCGCCTCGGTCTTATCAATGTTTCTTCCTATCATGATATCACTCCGTCATTGCCCTTGCTTGAGTTACTGTATCTTTTACTCCGTCTGCCCCATTCACACACTACGACATCTTTGAGTACGGGGCTCCCTACTGGTAACGATAAACGATTTTAGTTTTTCTAGTAGATAAACTCATGAGACTTCGAGTCGGCCTAAGCCTGCCGAAGGAAGACCGGTACAAAACTTTCCAGAGACATCGGGATGCGTATTGGCCACGGGTTAGTCTCGCGTGCTCTCATCAGCGCTTCAGTTTCCCAGGTTATATCTGGGCAGGAGGAACGCGCTCTCTGCCATGGTTTGCCGGCGGATTCTCTTCACTCATCGTCCAGCGTCCCGAGTGCTAAAGGAATCATTTCTCAACAACTTGCAAGTATTTTTTCCCCATTCAACAGAACGAAAACACTAGCAAGATAATTCTCAGCCCGTACTTTAATGTAAGTTAATGTTCCAAAACATCATCACGTAATTTGTGCCAACTTTCTGCAGACATAAAATTACTCGCCTCCCAACAAACATACTCGTAGTATCCCAGATATCACCCAGCTGCCCCCTGGTTGACGTTAGCTGCAACCTTGCCACTGTCGACTAGGCTGTTCCTTGGCGCAATGTGTGAACCTAGTGTAATATTAATGCTCCCTAATGGCTTGGAATTTGTGCTAAGCTTTACTATGTCTGTCGAAATTGAGGATACCATCGTGGCCAAGACGCCTACAGACTTGAAAGGAGGGGAGGGCTGTATGGCGGTTGGGGATCAACTGTTCCGCTTCCATCGGCAGATTCTACCCTTCCAGGATGAGTAGGCTTTAGGACACGCATCGCAATACTGTATAACCCTTGACCTCCTCGAAGATACTCTCTTGCTGTTCCTCGTATAAGTCTTTGTGATCAAACTCTAAAAACACCGAGACTAATGGACTAGCGTCCATCTAGTATGGCTAGTATTCGTTTCGCTAACCTACCATGGTCTGGGTACCGGGATATCTTCCGCAGATCTATAAATCCGCGTTATGCTCTGCGCTCACATTCAACACTTCAGGTTGGCAGACTACCTTCCCGTATACTTTTTTTTTATCTGAAAAGCTCCGGAGACCAACTTTGATTTTGATTTGCCTGCTTGTTTTTTTCCCTTCACATTGTAACTTTGCAGTATTCCATCACTGCGTATATCTCTGCTCTGGATAGCCGCAAGTGTAGTGCAGTACGACTGGCACTCTGACGCCAAGGTCTTATTATAAAGCTGCACACAAAAAATGGCCTGGTCAGAGTCAAATTAAGTTCAAACATGGACAGCGCTTAAGGTTGTCGACCATCCGCCGAGGACGCGTCTCTTTTAAAGAAGCGCCATCAAGGCAACTGGTATTGGACAGCAAGTTCAAAGTCGTAAACGCGTTGGTGGTCATCAATAACGGGTTGGCCATGGGGAGTGCATCATACCGTCGCCTACGAAAACTAATACGACCCAAATTAATATAGAGCGACCCTAACCCATACACTATGCGTAAAGACACCTAACTTAGTCCTATGCGCCGTCGAACTTCCCTCATCATTTCATCAGAGTGTTCTTGCGCCTTTTCTGCACCGTTTCGTGCGACTTGCGCCAGGAATGTCCTATCCTCACAAAGACGCGCGAATTCTACACGAGGTTTGCGCAGGGTCTTCTCCACCGCTTCTGCCACATCTTTTTTCAACGATCCGTGGTTGCTCCTGGCGTAACGTTCTGCAAGCACCATTGGCACTTCGCCAGTACGGGCTGAGAGGATTGTGAGGAGATTGCTCGTCCCGGGACGTTCGACTGGATCGAACGTGATGCCGGAAATGGAGTCGGTCACGGCGCCGCGGATCCGCTTGACGATGGTCTCGTACGAATCCGTGAGCAGGATGCGTGAGTTGGGGTCAGCTGCGGACTTGGACATCTTCGCTGTGACATCTCAGAGAGAGATAATGCGTTTGGATGGTGCTGTAAACTAACGGTTAGATGGATGGGTTGTACGATATTGAATATAACCGAAACATTCACGCATTTAACATGAGCTCCGGAAGCTGGAACAACGGTGTAGGGCTTGGATATGTGCGATTGAAACTTTCCGCTAGATCTCGTGTTAGCTCAAGATGTTGCTGCTGGTCCTCTCCGACGGGCATGTGTTGCTCTGCGTTAGTTTAGATGGTGTCACTGCCGAGTGAATTTGATTTGACTCACCTGTATGCAAGTATGTCTACTGCCTGTAAGACGGGCATTCGATAAAGAGTCATCAACTTCAGACTCATTATTAGAATTTCTCGAAACTGCCAACCGCGTCTGCAAATCGTATAGTCTTTAGTCATGGTTGAAGACGTGTGCAGAAGCCAAGTACCTCCATGTCGTCATCCGCTTCAGCTTTCCGACCGGTGTCAGGCAGCTCAGAATCCAAGCGAGTTCGACATGATTCCGGACCTATTCGACACGTCAATGAAAATCTCGGGAAACAGCGCGATGCGAATCTGTCACCTCATCTTGATGGAAAACAACAGATCTCTGGGGTTCTATACCAGAAGCAAGTATAAAAGTCATCATGGTTGTCCGCGCCTCTGAGAGGAGTTTCGGGTCTTGGGGTAGGGTGAGGGCATGCCAGCCGACGATGGAGAAAAAGAACTTGTCTTCCGGCATGGCAGTAGACTGCAACTTGAGACTGCAACTTGACCCAATTTGCAAGCGCCCAAAAGTAGTTGCCGAGCTGACGGAGGGGTCAACATGGCCATAAATGACAGAGAAAAGGATGCATCGTGGAGAATGCCTGTGGGCTGTATTCCAGAGAAGATTATATGGGGCGACACTGACTTTGTCGAAACATTTCGTGGTGGTGACTGTAGTCCTAGCTTGTAAGTATCCCACGCGCTGCCCGCGCGACCTTTGCTTTCCCAACGTTGGAGAGGGTGTTGAAAACCTGAGCGGAATATGGACACGTCGCATATGCGACGTTTTGGAACGAGCACGCGGATCCGGATGGCGGCCCGAAAATGCCGCAGACGATACATTCATCGTACTACGCGTAACTATAGTTACCACTATGACTGACATATCTGACATTTTTTGTCACTCTCTAGGAGTGGCAGGATGTTGGGGTCTCATTCCGAGTAGGATTCAACCTTTTTTTTGGTGCGCATCCAGCCAACAAACTTGCCATCAAAAATGAATTAACATTTCAACACTTGCGTCCGAGTCACATACTCACATTCTTAGTGAGCGGTACTGTAAAACAAAACGCCAGTCAACTGAGTCAAGCAAGACTGATGGCACAGGTTATCGCATCCAATATCATCCGGAATGCGTTAAGAACCCAGTGCATAGATCAATGATCCACTCGAGTCATCAGGGACCCTGGATAGATATCGAACACCCTATCCTGCGCCACAACAGCGCGCTACGTCTAAAAGTCTCGATGCAATGATGCCGGATGTCCCTGCACTTTCCCCTTCTCAGATGCCTCGAGTTCCCACAGCATTTATGACAGCACGCATCGAGGAGTATATGATGGACAATAGTCTAGCATGTGTAAGTGAGTCACAAGGGGGCGCTGCCCGCACGACGTCCGAAGTGCACTGCCAATAACTAGTCCTGAAACTTACAGAAGATCAATGTCCTCCATTCACTGATGTTTGTGGGTGGCTATGTTTAGATATTTTATCGTCAACGCAACGTATTAGCCTTTGTAGCCCAAGCGTGAAGCTCGCGTGAGGGCCAGGAGTGATCGAGTGGAACTTATTACCTATCACTGATTTATTTCTCGCCAGTATTCCTGATGCCTATGATAAAAGCTGCAATATGTACACAGTTTCCCTTTAGCAAAGTGTGCGTAGTGCGTATACTAAGGAAAGAAGGGATGCCAGACCGACCGATAGCAAATCATAAAGTGTAAAAAAACTCAGTAACGTCCACCCCTACGGCTCATTCCACCACCTGGTCCATTCCACCGGCCACGCCCACCACCAAATCCTCCCGAGCGTCCACCACCATCTCCCCCGCCCGTCGATAGGCCCAATCGTCACCTTGCTGCCCGCCACGCAAACCCTGACCATCCCTACCCGCAGCCGATGACATCGGTGATGGGCCATTCGGACGACTCCCAGAGCCCGAGACAATCCCTCCCCTCCAAACCCAGGAACTTCACTACCACCACCACTACCACCGCTTCCCCCGCCGCCGAATCCAGGAACGATATCGTCCATGCTAGGATCGGCACCGCCTTGCGCGCCTCCCATGACTCCAGCAGAGCCCCACCATGCAGCGCCTGCACCTGCGCCTGCAGCGGAGGCGGACCCGCCAAAGCCAGGTACGACGAGCGAGTCGTCCTCGTCGTATTGATCGCCATCTGCGTCGTCATCCGGGGCTGCGGCGGCTGGCTTGGCACCGCCGGGCGCGAAGACGGAGGCAGCGTCGCCGGGACGCTCGCGCGCCCAGAAGCGGGTCGTATGGTCGTTTGAAGCAGAGACGAGGAGATGTCCGAGCGGGTGGAATGTCAGGGCCCAGACGTTTGAGTCATGCGCTTGGGAAAGCGTTGCGCGTGGGGGGATTTGCGGTGCCGGTGCTGAAAGCGCGACCGTGCTTGCGGATGTAGTGTGTGATGCTGGGGAGGTAGACGTGGTTGCGGCGGAAGAGGAACCGGTTGAGAATATTGGAATTGGTGTACCCGCTGTTGGAGAGGAGAGGTCCCAGTGGAGGATCGCGCCTTCGGAGCCACCAGAGACGAGGATCGGGTGCACGGGGTGCCATGCTAGGGCTGTTTGGTTTATGGGTAATGGGTAACGTGTCATGATGTGTCAGATCTTGGGACATGAGGAGCGAGACAGAACATACAGCAGACTTCTTTCTTGTGCCCACGGAGGACGACCCACTCTTTCATAGAGCGAATATCGAAGACTCGCACAGTTTGGTCGCGTGACGCACTTGCGAGCAAGTTTCCATGCGGAGCCCATGCGAGGGCTTGTATAGTATTCTTATGCTGATGGCTAGATGCATCACATCAATGCGTGTCCCCTGTACCAATGACCGGCAGGAAATGCATACAGCGTCGTAAGTGCGGTCCCAGTGCGGGGATCCCAGAACTTGATGAGATTGTCTTTGCTACCCGACACGAGAAGACCCATCGTAGGATGCCATTCAACACACTTGACATCCCATCCATGCCCAGTAAGGATACGTTCCTCGCGGCTCTCCGCAAAAGACCAAACGCGCACGGTAGAGTCGTCACTGGCGGTGGCGAAGCGCTCGTCGTCGGGCGAAAAACTGAGTCCGCGTACGGCTTCGCGATGTGCGGGCCACGCAGTGAGGTTGTTCATGTTAGGTTGGAAATACTTGACGATTCCGGATTGGTCTGCGGACGCGATATAGGTGCCAGCATGGTTGAAGGTGAGTGCGCGGATGGCAGTATCGTGGGCTTGCAGGATTGTCTCGAAATTGAACGTCAACCCGTTCCATGCTGTAAACTCCCCACTCGTGGAACCGGTCAGTATGCGGCGACCCTCTGGCGTCCACTAAAAGCGACATCAGATAAATGACTCGGAACATAGCTAAACTAAAAAATATGACGAACCGTGACCGCATTCACGGGACATCGGATTTTGTTCGTGGAAGTGTGGATGAATTTAGTACAGAGCGATGTCGACGCGTTGTCCGGGTAGGCTTTTGGGGGTAGGAGCTGCTCGAGAGGCAATCATTGCGGTGAGTAGGACTAAGTGTTTCTACTTGTTGGTTGCACGTACGTCGATAACATATGGAGGGCTTGGACGGATATATGGCACGTATCGTGGGCTGGGTTGTAGTTTGCGAATCTGCACGCAAGAAACGACCAGGTCAGAGACAGCTCAGGATACGAGGTTCAGGTATGGACAGACCAGCGCCCAACGACCCATGGCCCCTGCGTAATCAACCGTCCGTCGAGGACGCGTCTTTTTCAAGGCCTTTCCATCAAGCAGCTGGCGTTGGACAGCGAGTTCAAGGTCGTGAATGCGCTGGTCATCAACCACTGGTGGCTGTGGAGGCTGGAGATGTCGCTTAGGTTCCCATGCAGAAGAGCTTGCCGTTTTCGCTGGTTGGGTAGGAAGAAGCAACGGGAGCGCAGCCATGGACGGCATGTTCAATGCCTAGGGATGAATGCTAATAGATCCCAACCAACTCTGCTCTTTGCTCTTAGTTCCTCGACGTCCAAGTCGAAGTCAGGTACAATAACGAATGACCCTAACCCTACTCTATGAGTCTCAAGCTTACTCCGGAGTTTACGATAATCCTTTATCCTCTTTATCCTAACTTACCAGTACTACTGTAGCAGCACAGCCCAAGCTGCTACTGCGTGATGATTTATGCATCAGAGGGTGATCATCATGCTGCGCAGCAACCATGTGTCCAAGGCTCCAAGTGCATTCACAACACATTCACTTGGCGGGCGCCTAGGTTGATTTTTTGGTACGGGTGCTGTATAGATGGGGATATTGTATGCCGGTAACTTATTGATGTATAGACGGCTGGAAGATAATTATCCGATAAAGTACAAAAAAAAAAAACCTCTCATTCGAAACAACAACCACGACCATAATGTTTCAGAATATGTAACAGAGTGAAGCTAACCTTGCCATGTGACACTAGTACTGCTGAACAACCCGTGTGAAAGTCAGCTGTTGATATTCTGTTCAGAACGTAAACTTGTTCGAAGAGCAAGTGCGTCACTAGGTACGATGCCGATAATTAATAGGCACAGGCTGCGGAAACGGCGTCTACAAGCAGACACTGATCTAGGCATCCCGTATTCATTCGTGTAGTTGGTTTTCCATGTGCACGTTGGGAAGAAGTTCACACTCGGTCTCCACTTTGATGGTCGGCCAGCAGTGCCGAACGCGCAATTTCAATATGCACCTTATGATCGCCAGGGAGTGGGTTGGAAGGATTGAGGCCGTTGAGGCTTGATGCAAACCGATGTATAGAAGTGGACGTGCAAAACCAGATAATAATTCCACCCTTGGGTTAGGGAGGGAGATACACGACCATTGGACATGAATGGCTTGAGACCTGAGGCCTGCAGTGCAAATTCTAATTGTATAAGTTGACTGATACAGTTAACTTGAAGTATCAAAAAGGAACGCCGTCGGGACGGCCGTCGGAATGTGAAGTTATCGAGCGCCTCCTGCCTTTATCGTTGACGTCGAGTTGGGCTTGATACAGTAGCTTGATCGGCTACGCCTGCCCGCAGCGACCAAGGGCGCTGAGACATCAATGCATCAATGTCGAGCAGTCGCTGTGACTTGGACTCAGTTGCGTGCAGCTTGAGCCTGACTGACTTCAGTTGATTGCTGTCGATTGCGCACAGCACCGCTATGTCTGCCGCATGCACCAACTGTCTTCTGTCACCGTTGAATGGACTGCGGATACTCATGTATTAAGCACAGGATTCGCAAACAAAACAATGATGGAAAGATATGCCAGTCCTACTGTACGTCGGCGGTACCTTGCAGCGCCTTCTTTGCCTATCTTTGGAAATTCTAAGACCGCTGTTTACAGGCGTTAGAATAAGAACATCAAATTATGGGTAAATAGATAGGCCAATCGGGGCCGTAGTCCGGGAGCAAGTCCGGAAGCAGTTAGAGGAATAGAAGGTGTTCAAGAACGGTGAGCGGGCTAACCATGCAGTGCCTCAGGCTGACACGGTTGATCAGGTCAATCAGGTATCGTACCGCTTTGCGATTCTTACTTGGCATTCATGAAGTAACTTGAGAGCTGAACTTTAAGCTCTGGACTAGCAATGAGGGTGTTGTCTAAGGCGTCTAAGAGCGTTTAATTGTCGGACTGCGCCTCCGGTGGTATGGTGCCATGTTGGTGATTTTGATGACACGGTGACGGTACTGCGGTCCCGGTAACATGGGATAAAAGCATGCCAACATCCAGTGGGAAGGGAAAGTGCCCCAAGTACCCCTAACTCAATTTCCTGTCCAAGCCATGAGTGCGTACTATTTCTCTTCCATTCGACTTTCCTGGGATTTCTCGACTCAACCTTGAACGGCCTCAAGGCTCCTCTAACAGCACCGACAATAACCAACCACAGCTCCAGTACAATTATATCCCCACGAAATGGATTTGCATTACCTTTCTTGCGCTTTTTGGTGTCTCCACCTGTAAGGTTTGTTCAGCTTCGTCGACATATCGATGCTGACGGCGATCACTATTTCGGATGAAAGTTGTCCATACTGTACAAGCGATCCGTTCGCGTCTCTGGTGGCTATTCCCTAGTGCAATTTTCTGCGGCGTCCTAGAGCTCGTCGGCTGGGGCGGTCGACTGTGGTCGAGTCACAACCCGTTCTTACAGGCGCCTTTTATCATACAGTGAGTAAATTGCATGGTCTCGGTTTGTCCTCTTGTTAATAGGTGATTATAGAGCAGTGAACCTCGTCATCGCACCCACCCCACTTGTTGCTGCTAATTTCATCCTGCTGGGCCGCATCATCCGCCGGCTCGGTCCACAATACAGCCGCCTGACACCCAGACGATGTAAGTCTTATAATCGATCTAATCAACTAGGCGGTGATGATGAACGTTGAATACAGATACCATCATCTTCGTATCTTGTGTAAGCGCATTTTGTTTCCACTGAATCAGTCCGTGTTTTTACCGGTTACGCAGGATATTATTTCTCCCTCGTCCAAGCTATGGCGGCGTATAGCATCGGGCTCAACGTCATCCGGATCACAAACACAAGCTCATTTGGTTCGTGTCGCCACTGCTGTTCTTTCGAATTTTCCGATGGACTCAAACGTACGCATCATCATGACAGGGTTCTGACATTGCTCTCGGTGGTACCATTTTCCAGCTAGTATGTGTGGAACCTACCTTTGTCGTCACCAAGTGTGGTCTAACCTTATATGCAACTAGTTTCCATCATCGTGTATTGTGCATTGGCGATTGAGTTCCTTGTCCGCTACAAGCATGACCAGCCAGTGAGGCGATCATCCCCTGTGCCAGGCGAGGTTCTCCGCGGCACGACGATAAACGTTTGCATCGCATGTCGCAAGCTATGGCCACCATGACAATATTCATCGTAATACGTACTTTGTCCCCATTTTTTTTGTATGCGACCGCATCCCTGATATACTTGTAGGACGACGTACCGAGTAGTAGAATTCGCGGATGGATGGAATGGCAAGGTCATCTCGACGCAGTGGGTCTTCAGTGCGTTGTCATTTTTAGCTTTCTTTTCCGAATCTTATAGTAATCATTGGGGATTATGCAGACGTATTCGACGGTACAATGATCGTTCTTGCCATTACACCCTAAATCTGTTCCACCCTGGCATTACTTGCGAGAAGAAGATTACCCTCTCAAATAAGCTCTGAGGGTATGGTTATGGAAGACCGTCTCAACCGACGACTACGGTGGTCAAGGCAGTGTAGCGAAGTTCTTCATTAGAGTCGTTTCCTCATCTTACATACATATCAGCTACACGCTATTCATGTTTTCACAGTATACCTGACACTTTATGAAGTGATGGACTAATATTTTAGAAGTCGCCGGAAATGTACATAGGTCGTGAATGATAATGTGACCTTGTTACAACCCACTCGGTTACCCAGGAAAGAAAACATACCGCCATCCATTCTACTAATTGATGATACTCGTAATCAAAATGCCGAGAAACTAACGTCCAGTAGCTTACAACAAATTCACCTAGATATATCCACTCTATATGCCGAAAACCCCAGGGAACCATCGACAGTATAACCGCGCCCAGTCAAACTTGCAGCATCAAAGCCGTTCAATCCCTCAATCGTTGCGGGCAGCGAGCCAAGTTCGCCCGCAATAGAAGATAAAGATTGAGCAACCTCGCAGGAAAAAAAATTACTTTGCGAAAAAGTTGAAATTTCGTAATGGATTATTTACCTGTAAGCGGTCTTCGTGCCAAGTGCTGCAACACCAGCTGGCAACCATTCAGCTCAGCAAGTCCATCGCGTGCTCGCTCAAAGTGAGCCGCAGAGGCTCCTGCTCATCCTTCAAGACTTCCGCCGACGCACTCGCGAATGCCGAGAGATCCGGAGCGGCCACCTGAGGACGTAATCTCGCGTATTCGGGACGGAACGCCCATTTATACCGCCGGACGAAGTTGAGTGCATATATTTAGAGAACAGAGAGAGTGATGTGAGCAAGTATACAGAGGAAAAATCTATGAACAAGGCATCAGTATGGAGATGGCATGGATACATGAGGTGATTATATAAGACTCACCACCGACCAATAACAGCCCACAACAACCAAGTGAGACCCAAATTCCATTAAAACTAACAAAAAAGACATGGAAAAGCGGAATACCCGTCAACTGGTCCAAAACCGCGATGCTTAGGGGTATAGGCGGAGCTACTGGCAATCAGGCACACGAACTGAAACTCGGGTCCACACCTATTTACCCAAAAAAAAAAAAAAAAAAAAAAAAAAAAATAATCAAGGGTTGCATAAAAGCGTCATATTGTCCTCTCTGTACGAAAGGCGTAGCGCAAGGATAATTTTGCGCTCTGGAAGTAAAAGTTCATTTCGGGAAGTTGCGTGCCACGACTCCACGTGAATTGAGGTGTTCTTTCCGTTTCCATTCTACAGTAGCTATATAGCACATCGCTTTGTTGGTTGATTGTACAGATCTAGTTCATGTTCTTGTGCCAACAGTCTTTGACAAGCACAAATTAATATTATCTGGCATTGTTAATACAAGGACGATCGGACAACGAGGTGCACATCCCGAACAAGGACTTTATGAACACTGGAACCAAAAACTGACCATGACGACGCAACACTGTTCCATCTACGCTCCCAAGTCCTGCTCATCAGATGTATTCTGATATGACAATTAATGCACATGGCATGTGATTGGTTAATGAGGTTTGAAAATGGTAATGAATGATGGGTAGCAAAAGTTGCGGAACAGAACCACATCAAAACGAACTTCCCCTTGACTGAGCCGCGAGTGCGTGTCTGATTCCTTCTGCTTCAACATGGTAGCCCATAAATCAAGACTGGAGCTAAGCTCAATTGCCGTGCAATGCTGGTGCACTGTGGGGTGTAACGAAATCATCAAGACATGAGAGCCTGGTCTCCGAGACAGATTTAATACATGGATGCGAAAATTAGTATAAAAACATATTGAGATATGTCGATCATTGACCCTGCGTTCAGTACATTAACTACATCAGTGCGGAGAGACAGACAATTAATTGCAGACTATGCCTTGAATATCAGCAAACATGGTATCCCACTGCAGATTCTTCCTCTAGAAAAAATGGCTAAAGGCCATGATTGTTGCGTCATCGTCTGTCAAACGAATGGGGATTCCAAGAGCACCAGAAAATAGTCTTCAATATGGCCGATAGAAGCACCATCGGGGTTCTAACAGATAGATAGATACCAGACTGAAGTTGACGTTCAATAAAGTCTGACGTTCAGTTGAAGTTCTACGTGGGAAGACCATACCAAAGCCATGCATCAGACGTATCGCAGGCCTCCACAACATTAGAAGTCATCAACAGAAAGGAATTAGGAAATTAGGGGAAATGAAATGAAATGAAAGCGAAAGGGCAAATGACCGGCTGAGAAAAAAAAAACCTTCGCTCTCAGACCAGGTTATGTAAGGCAAACAGAGCAAGTAGATGAACAACAACCAATGGCAAAACGGGAAATATTGTGGACCATTTACATATGGTGAACGGTGCGGGCAAGGTGCAGCGACAGTCATAGCATCAGGAATTGAGCGGTGAGAGCATTTGAGTGTCAATTGAATGCGTGAGATTTGAAGAATCTAAAAGCATACAAGTCGTGTTTCTTCTTCATAAGATCGGGTGGTCCGAGTCATCTTCTGCATTCTACACGTGGAGGGGGCCCCCGGGTAACATATAAGAATATAAGCTGAAATGTATCGAGGTGATCGAGTCGCTTCGTCCTCTACTGTGTTGGATCTTTTCTCTTCTTAGGAATTATTTCCCACGGGATGCCCTGCTCGTAGTGCCCTACTGAACACTAGCAGAAATGTGACTATGGAACTTCAATGTACTCTGCATTCGAAAATTAGATGTATGCTGAAATGAAACAGGACGAGGAGGGTGCAGCTAGCGCGAGAGTGAGAAGTAAGCGGTGGAGGGAGGCAACGCGTGGTCGGACAAATGAAGAGGCTTGCGATGGTTGAACAGTGCAATGGTGAACTCCGATGATCCTATTCCAGTGGTACTAGACTACTAGTCGCTTATAAGCCTGGAAGGGGCTGAAATACAAATAGTCCGTAACAATGTGAAATGACTTGTAGGCCCATGTGACGAGATGTGAGCCTATTGTCGAGTGGACTCGGTCACTCACGTCTCAATATTTCCAGCAATGTCTTACAGTGCCTTCAAACTACAGTGCTTTGGTTAGAGAGGGGACAACCAGTTGAGAAAGTAGTAACAGGACCCTTCCAGGATGTCTGTACTCAATGGAGTAACGGAAGAACGTCTGAAACACTGGTGGACAATGTGGACTGCAGCCCTCGACCGTTGGAGCTGGGCTCAATCATGTGTGACTCGTTGGCGCATTCGGTTTTCTGAGAAAGTGTAAACTGCGGAGGCAGTAGTCATAGAAGACGACGTAATCAAATGAGGTTTTCTTGGGTTCAGGAGAGAATATTGGATTAGAGAACGAAGGGGAAGCCGCCAGAATTGATGATGCGTATGTCATAACTTGTTTTCATCAGTACATAACAACACAAAACTTTCTCGCTTTCGAGACGCTTTTGTACTTTTATTTGCTTGCATGCCACCAAGACAAAAAGTTGCGAACGCTAAAGGTACTTGTGCAAGTGAAAAAGCTCTAAAGGTAAAGAGATACTACAACATTGAGTATTATAGAAATACCAGGTTATTAGTAACTGTTAACACTAGCAAAACTCCAAATAATTGTGATATACTGTGCTGAGAGTCTGCATGCAGCAAGCTTGATACTGCTCCTCAATATTGTACTCAGCTCAGCAGCAATTCAGCAATTTAAATTAACGGAAATCGCTTGCGCTGCACATCCTTGACTGCTCTGAGGAGCCTGATGAGCACTCTAAGTCTTTAGAATCAATGAATTGCATTATAGTGCGAAAGCAAGATCATTACATGGGTCTGGGTACATTGATGCCTGGGCACGACCAGTGTTCGTTAGTCGTACTCAGCAGCGTTCCCGGCGTCCCAATCGACTGTCTCTGTACGAGCACCAACTGGGTCAGGCGCAATCATGTACCTCGACACAGCACGGTGTAAATCTGTCGGCATATCGCGCCTTTATCCGAATGTGGTACGTCGCATCTCAAGGCACTGCGTAAGGCGTGATGGCCTTGTCGCCGGTGCTGATCATGTTACCGGCCAGAATTAGATGGGTTTAGAAATGCCGTAATAATGTCCGCGTACCAAACCCAGATGGAGCCAGGAAAGCTCTAGAACGTGTTAACGCTACCGCAAGTAGCCGTCCACAAATATATGCGATGCCAATCGCTTTGAAACGTATTAACGTTCGAGTGCTCGCTGCGGTTCGACGAATTGTGGAGCTTTCTAAAAGCGGACAGCCGTAACCCGGTCAGTAACTCATACTCGACCGGTTCTGTTTTCGCCTGAACCCTCCTTCGTATAGCCAACGGCCGCGGCCACGATTGGAGTAGTTTTCATAAACGACAACGTACCGTACTCCAGCTTCGGCTACGCGGTATTTCGCGGCTGACCCACGCCCGCCAGGTTCCCATCGCTTGTGCGCGGTGCGTCCTCTTCCTCCAGCTCGTGCGAGACGACCCTACCATACTCCTGCGATTCTTCATTCAGATCCAGAAAGGCAGACGAAGACCCTGATACGGATGGTATGATCCGGTACTACGACTTGGATGATGCGTCCGAGCGACGGCGAGTGGAAGTGGTCGGCACCTCTGGCACATCGACGTGCGACTGAGAAGATAATGATGATCCGCCACGGGAGGCATTATATCGCCAATGAGCGCTGCGGACGCACAGAAGGGTTGGCAGTGCCGTGAGGCGTGCCCGTGCTATGACGGTGGTCACGGCTCTCTGGGAGGGCTAGCTGTACGCCTTACAGACGGGGGTAAGTTCCATCTGGATCCGGACTTCAGGGTTTGTCTTTGTTTCGGTGTCTTGTGTCGTGTGATTCCTTGATCGTCGGCTTGTGAACCTAAATGCATAGGATTGATAGCAGTGCGGGCTGCTTCTGGATTTCTCGGTGTTTTGAGCTATCGATACGGATTGTCCGGGGTTGTAATTGATCCATCGGCTTGTTATTGTTCCGTCGGGCATCTTGGACAAGTCGGGTAGTACAGTTGAATTAGTTACTTACCCATACTGGTTTCTCCGTCTACGGTTTGCGTCTCCATTAGTCCACTCAGGGATGTATTTATAGCGGCATCAACTTGGATTGGGAAGCTCCAAGTTGAGTCTCCTGTTCTATCAGAATACGAGGCTAGTGACCACAAAACCCCTTCATCGGACTCTCTACTTCACAAGGGGAACCTCTGGTATAACGTACAGAGGCTACGAACCCTTACTCAGACGATCTAAGGGGCTTAGCCCTTAGCTCTCCTGCTTCAAGTACTACCAAAGTCTATCACACGGCGGTCGCTAGTAGCGGCGTGAACTAGACCAACTTTCTTACAAACACAAAGCTACGGTGGCTGATCGTACGACGAACTCGAGAGTTCTACCTCAAAGAGGAGGAGTGTAAATATCCGCCGACCAGAATCAAGGATCATATATGATCGGAGTAACGATGACAACAAGGCAACAAGGAAAGCAGCACTGGTTATGAGACAGTTCGCTAAGTCTAACGCGCATTAGAATTGACATTAAGCCACGTGGCTTAAGTAGTAAAAATAATCACCAGGACAAGATTTCTATTGGAAAAGAGTTCTTGACGAGCTCACAAACTTGACAACAATTTCGAACAGCAGACGCACCAAAGACCAGATCCCACCAGCTTACCAAAGGGACGTATTAGACGAAGAACAGAGCGCCCAGCCATCAGGAACCCCAAGAGCAAGAGAAAGATCGAGAGAAGGACGATAACGAGATCCGATCGACGCTGCAATCAAGACACAGTCAGTACAAATTGAAAGACACTCCGAGCAACCGCAACACGAAATTTCTTCCTAGCGGTGCCACAACGACAAGCACCCCGACTTCAGACAGCGAACGTTCCTCGCATGATACCACAACAACACCCACAAACCAGCAAGGAACTCCTCAAACCAACGACTCAGTCTGGGACCCTGCTAGCCAAATCTCTCTCGACACTGCTTCCACCAGCCTTTAAACGGACTCCCCCTCCTAGCGGAGGAGGAGGTGGGGGCGGAGGAGGAGAGGAAGGCGGAGGGCGGAGGGGAGGAGGAGGAGGCCGGAGGACCCGCCAACGCATTGGTGCCAATACCCGCGCAGCAGATGTGCGACACATGGGAAGCGACCCGCACCATTTGAACGGAGATAGAACGAAAGCCGACGCATTCATTGAAGATGTGAAGATGTATTTCCGGCTCAACAGCGATGTCGCTGGACAATAACTCGCAATGAAGAAAAATAGCATTCACCTCACACATATGAGGGGACGCGGTCGCTGATTGGGTA